>CM024765.1:66466989-66831098 GCA_014218235.1 Colocasia esculenta | reverse complement strand
AATAATGACAACAGTTGCCACCCAGCAGAGTTTGTCAAAAGAGAATTCTGACAGAAAGAAGCTCTCAGATTGGCTAGCAGGAAAGCTTGAGAAAGAGCTTGAAAGATTTGAATGATGCTTTTCTCAAGAGACGTGGGCTTGTATTCGTTTCTTCATGCATGCACACCTTTTCCTTTCCTCTTGAGCTCCTTTTATAGACTTCAAAATCTAGCCGTTTGAGAAGATAGCCGTTGGAGCTTAGTGACCGTTTGCAATTTGGCCGTTTGAAGAGAATTTCTGGGATCCTTTGGATCTTGAAGAATTTGTCCAGTAGGTCTTCAAAATTGCATTTTCCCAAGGTCTTCAGTTTGTCCATAGCTAGAAGATAAGCTTTTGCAGAACACAGGTGAGAGAGAGACATGCTAAACACATGCTCAATTAATGCCTGCTATAAGGACAAGACAAAGGAGAAACGCATCTCCATACCCTTGTGGTAGGTGAGTCAGTGAGTACAGCACAGGATATGGAACCTAGTATCCCACAAGCTTTTTAGTAAATAAAGCAGATAGACAAAAAAGTAAGTGGGTTTGTCAGTGGTAGGTGAGATGGTCAGATGCCAAGCGTCTGAGATTTACATAAATGCTTTGTGTCTTGTGAATGCTAATGTAAAGCAAGAGCATCAAGACTAAAAGATTTCAAAAAGACATTTCAGAAATAGGTTTTGCACAGGATGAATGTTTTATGAATGACAAGTCATATCCTGTCAGAGAATTATTAAATAATAATATTTTTGAGGCTTCAGTAAGAAATTCATATAACAAGTTTTTTTTTATAACCAAATTAAACTCAGGATACATCAGAATCAGGATAGACTTGATAATATATATATATCTTTGAAGATACAGAACTGACAGTGAAAAGGTAAAGTACAAGTACCTCTGTCAGCGTAGTTGAATGTATAGAAACAGATGATTCGACTGAGGAAATAAGAATGATTCGACTCTAAAGAAAAATCAAGTGATTCGACCTTAGGGAAAAACAAGGTAATTCGATTATATCACTTGAATACAGTGTAGTGAGTTCTAAGATATTCAGCTGTGTGAGTCAGAGTTATCAATCGAATGCAGAGTAAAGACATTCGGTTGTATGAGTCGAAGTTATCAGAATGCAGAGTAAAGACATTCGGCCGTATGAGTCGAAGTTATCAATCGAATGCAGAGTAAAGACATTCGGATGTATGAGTCGAAGTTATCAATCGAATGCAGAGTAAAGACATTTGGCTGTATGAGTCGAAGTTATTAATCGAATGCAGAGTAATGATGTGGACTTAGAAAAAATTGGATGATATATGGCTGCGATTCCAAAGGAGTCGGATTTAGCAGTTGAATATAGCAGTCGGATGTATTAGGCTATAGGAGAGGTCTGTGGCCTTAGAAAAACTTCCTGAGTGTTCATGAGTTTTTCTTGTATGCAATATTTTGTGATATATATGGTATAAAACATATATTTAAAGATTTGTCATAGCAAAAATAATATTCATTGAAATTTATAAAACTCTTTAAATTTCTTAGGGATAGTTGCTCAACAAGAAACTTGGTCATACTGAAACACAATGCTGGAATAAACTGAACAAGTTGAAGTGCAAACAAGTATGGATTCCAAAGCATTTACTTTTTGGCATGAATGAAAGTTTGGGACCCAAAGTAATTTGGGTACTAAAACCTCTTGTCTGATCCATCTATGCAAGAATGCCTAGCATCCCAAAATCAAAACAAATGGTATCTGGACAGTGGCTGCTCGAGGCACATGACGGGCAATAAAGATAAATTGTGTTTGCTGATGGAAAAAGATAGAGGTCAAGTTGTGTTTGGAGGTAACAATAAGGGCCAAATAATTGGCACATTTAAGGTAGGTAAGTATGCCTCTAACTCAATAGATAATGTGCTTCTAGTGGATGGTCTGAATCATAATCTCTTGAGTATCCGTCAATTGTGTGATAAAGGCCATAAAGTCATTTTTGAGTCAGAAGCATACCAAATCATTGATAAGATTTCAGGAGGTGTCAAGTTTTCTAAAAAAAGAGTCAATAACATCTATCTAGTTGATCTAGATGAACCAGAAAATAAAAATTTGTGTCTTGTTGCAAATAGACAAGATGAATTGTCCTTATGGTATCGAAGGCTAGGCCATGCTAGCTACAATGTGTTGCACAAGATCATGAGGATGAAACCGGAAAGTGGACTTCTTGAAATTTCTTTCAATAAAAATGTGAGCTTTTGTGATGCATGTGCTCAGGGAAAACAACAAGGAAGTTATTTAAATCCAATGCACCCATAATCACTTCAAAACCATATGAACTATTGCACATGGACCTTTTTGAACGTACTAGAACACTTAGTCTCAATGGTAAACGTTTTGGGTTTGTCATTGTAGATGATTTTTCTAGGTTCACTTGGGTTAAGTTCTTGGCTCACAAGAATGAAGTTCTTAAAAACTTTGAAGAGTTCTTTAACAAGATTGATTATGGCAACATAAACAAAATATGCTCAATCCGCACTAATCATAGGGGAGAGTTTGACAATAATTCTTTTTCTGATTTCTGTAGGAACCAAGGCATTGATCACAAGTTTTCCTCTCCAAGGACTCTAGAACAAAATGGAGTAGTGGAGAGAAAGAACAGAACCTTGGTGGAAATGGCTCGCACTCTTCTGGTTGAAAGCCAACTCTCAAGGAGTTTTTGGGCAGAAGTAGTGAACACATTGTGTTACATCCTCAATCGAGCCATGGTAAGATCTGTGATGAAGAAAACCCCATATGAGCTCTTAAAAGGTAAGAAACCTAGTATTGGGTACTTCAGAATTTTTGGCTCTAAAGTGTTTGTCCACAATAATGACAAAGTTGATTTAGATAAATTTGAAGCCAAAGCGATCCAGGTATTTTTCTAGGCTACTCTGAACACTCTAGACCTTATAGAGTGTTTAACAATAAAAACAGAACTATGGAAGAGACTCCACATGTTGTTTTTGATGAGTCTCATGCAAAAACTAAAAACCAAGAAGCCACTGTCGACAAACCAAGAAGAGGCTGTCGACAGGCCTGAAGAAGCTAACCCAAATGATAAAAATCCTCAAGATCAAATTCCCCAAGCACAAATTCCTCAAGAGCAATATCCACAAGAACAAGATCAACAGGGTCCTTCAATAATCAGAAATGTCAGGTACTCAAAAGATCACCCACTTGAGAATGTAATTGGAAATATAAATGATAGAGTTCACACTAGGTCTCACTTTAGACACATAGTTGAACCAGATCATTTGGCATTTATTTCTCAGTGGAACCTAAAAATGTTGAAGAAGCTCTAAAAGAAAACTCTTGGATAGATGCTATGCATGAGGAACTTGTTCGATTTCAAAGAAACAATGTTTGGAGCTTAGTTCCTAGGACCCCTGAAATTTCAGTTATTGGAACAAGATGGGTGTTACGGGTCGTCACTCGGCTGCTCGGCTCGGGAGTAGGATGAGTTATCACTCGACTAACCAGCGCAGGGGGTGTCTTAGTCGATCTGGCCAAGGTAGGGGTACTCGGCATTATGCTGGCTCCTGATGGCTCGGCCGGGCGAGCTCTGCTGACCGAGTCTATGCACAGGAAAGCAATGAGAGCTCGTAAGACTAAATCCTCTGGCGCGCCGAATGGCTGCGGAGGAAAGTCAGAATGCGGAAGGGCCCGAAGGCCATGGACCATGTCCTTTAACCGCTCCCGCACGACGATTACGGAAGTCCTATTAGTGGCAAGATAGCTCGAGGATCGTGATCACAAGTTACCCACAATTAGCACCACGAAATCAGTCAACGGGAATCTCAGACGAACCTCGGAGCACGACTTCTACCCACTTACCGTAAACCGCACTCACGGAGCCACTATAAAAGGGGGAGGCATCTCTCACACCTGAGGTATGCAATTTCTTATGCTGAAACCCTATCTCTCTGTCCTGCCGAATATGCCATGAGCGTCGGAGTCCTCCCCCACTGAGGTCACTCGGTGGTCTTGCAGGTACAACACTCGGTGGCAAGCGCTCACGATCGGCTCGTCTTTCCTAGGGAGTTACTCAACTAAGGCCGAGCTCGTTACTCTAGTAGTAACATTTTTGGCTCCGTCTGTGGGAATATCGACCTGCCGCGGTCGCTTCGACGTCTTTTCTGCCTCCCTTGTGACGGAGGCCGAAGGTGGGACCGCCACAGCCGAAGGAATGGGGGGCTCGACGATCTGAATATCGACCTCCTCGGCAGGGCGCTTCTCTCAGGGCGCCTTCTTCTTCCCCGACCAGCAGCGAAACACTGGGCGGCAAGGGATCGGTAGTCAGCCAGCTCGGCCATGGCTGTCGGAAGGCGAAATAGCAATTAGTCGACCGTGATAAAATAAAACAGCAAAAGAAGCCTCCCTAAAACAGACGCCAGACCTATGTCGGCCCCCGAATTAACTCAAACAGGTCGGCTGAAGGCCCTCGCAAATCAAGTACCGACACCGCCTGCAGCGAGTCGAAGTCCGAAAGCTCAGCACCACTCATGTCCGCAGGTGGCCGGAACGCCTCATCCTGGGGATTGATGGCTGACCAAGTGGTCGAGAACTCCCACCCCTCCGAGCTGTGGATAAAGCAAAAACTCATCTTCCAGTGATGGATAGAGGAAGGGAAACGACCGAGGAAATGTCGACCAGTCCGAGCCGAGATGAACAACCAGTCACCCGAGACATTAAGGGAGAAGCAGTAGAAGAAAAGGCGAATGCTTGGCCGAACCTTGGCCATGGCACAGGCCACCAAGAAACCGACAGCCGACCTCCAAGAATTCGGGGCCAGCTGAGAAGGGGCGACTTCTAGGTACCACAGAAGATGGACCAGGAAAGAGTGGAGAGGATATCGGAAACCAGCTTTCACCGACTCTGAGTACAAGCAGAACCCATTCTCCATCGAGTAATGGGCTCGAAGACTGTCCGAGGCATATACCTCGAAGTCAGGAGAAAAGGCGGTCCTGGGATGCTTGGTGATCCCATCAACAGTCGCCTGATCTATCTCCATGACGGCATCGGCCACGGAGTCAGCAGCCTTGCGCATGCCTGAAGACGGAGCAAATGAAACCTTGGGCACGTACATCCCAAGGGTAACTACCGGAGTAGCCTCATCCCCCCCCCGCCGCCGCCGGCATGGCGTCAAAGGCAGCCGTGGGGGTGGAGGACAAACGAGAAGGAGGACGGTGAATCAAGGTCCCCTCAGAAGGAGAGTACCCGGTGGAAGAAGCAGAAGGAGACCGAGAAGAAGAAGGTAAGCCCATGGCTTACCTCCGACGAAGAAGGAATCAAATGATGGTCGTCGACGGGGAGCTCGACGAAGATCGCTCGTTCACTCCGCTATGACTCGGGAACTCGGCCTCGACAGGTCACAAATCTCGCACGCGAAGGGTCTAATTTTCTGACCCTAGTGGTGTTATTTATAAGGCCAGAGACCATCTTGATCCAACGGACATCCATCGGGGCAACTATCAGAGCGTCGCGATTCATCCACATGTCGCCTCTCCAATAGCCAACGGGTTGCGAGCGCGGATCGCGATCGTGGGAAGGCGATCAGAAGACGAGACGTCGATGGGAACGATCGTCACTTCGGAGACCGCCATTATTGCGGATGGAAGTCAAGTCGGCGCGCCGTTCAAAGTGAAGATCGAAAGTCACGTCTGTCTGACGGCTGTAGTCTTTTCGTAATCATAACGGCGCGTAGCATGATCGGCGAAATGGTGGACGGTGGTGTATGAATATTGACAGCTTTTCTCCAGTTTGCCACCGCGATCTGAGCAAAAGCTAGGGGGCTAGTGTTACGGGTCGTCACTCGGCCGCTCGGCTCGGGAGTAGGATGAGCTATCACTCGACTAACCAGTGCAGGGGGTGCCTTAGTCGGCTTGGCCAAGGCAGCGGTACTCGGCATTATGCTGGCTCCCAATGGCTCAGCCGGGTGAGCTCTACTGACCAAGTCACTACACAGGAAAGCAATGAGAGCTCGTAAGACTAAATCCTCTAGCGCGCCGAATGGCTGCGAAGGAAAGTCATAATGCAGAAGGGCCCGAAGGCCACGGACCACATCCTTTAACCGCTCCCGCACGACGATTATGGAAGTCCCATTAGTGGCAAGACAACCCGAGGATCGTGATTGCAAGTTACCCGCAATTAGCGCCACGAAATCAGTCAACGGGAATCTCGGACGAACCTCGGAGCACGACTTCTACCCACTTACCGTAAACCGCACTCACAGAGCCACTATAAAAGGGGGAGGCATCTCGCACACCTGAGGTATGCAATTTTTGATGTTGAAACCCTGTCTCTCCATCCTGGCGAATGTGACTTGAGCATCGGAGTCCTCCCCCACCGAGGTCACTCGGTGGTCTTGCAGGTACAACACTCAGCGGCAGGCGCTCGCGATCGGCTCGTCTTTCCTTAGGAGTTACTCGGCTAAGGCCGAGCTCGTTACTCTAGCAGTAACAATGGGTATTTAGGAATAAGTTGAATGAAGAGGGTAAAGTGGTGAGAAACAAAGCTAGATTGGTAGCCAAAGGGTATAATCAAGAATTTGAGGTAGATTTTGAAGAATCCTTTGCACCAGTAGCTAGGCTTGAGGCATTTAGAATATTGCTAGCTTATGCTTGTTCTAACAAATTCAAACTTTTTCAAATGGATGTCAAAACTGCCTTCTTGAATGGGTACATCAAAGAGGAAGTGTATGTTTCTCAACCACCAAGATTTGAGGATAATGATAAGCCTAACCATGTCTATAAATTGCACAAAGCTCTCTATGGTTTGAAACAGGCACCTCGAGCTTGGTACGACAGGTTGAGCAATTTCTTGGTTAGTAAAAACTACTCCAGTGGTAAAGTGGACTAAACTCTCTTCACTAAATGTGTTCGCAATCATATAATTGTTGTTCAAGTTTATGTGGACGACATTATTTTTGGTTCCACTAACGCCTCGATGTGTGAGGAATTTTCAAAACACATGCACAGTGATTTGAGATGAGTTTAATGGGGGAGCTTCAATTCTTTCTTGGCTTGCAGGTAAAACAATATGAAGATGGCTTCTTCATTAATCAAGAGAAATATGTCAAGAAGCTGAAAAGATTTCAGTTCGAACAAGCCAAGCCAGCCTCTACACCAATGAGCACAAGTGTAAAATTGAAAAATGATGAGAAAGGTAAAATGGTAGATGCAAAGCAATTTCGAGGTATGATTGGCTCTCTCCTTTACCTTACTGCAAGTAGTCCGGACATACAGTTTAATGTTTGCCTTTGTGCTAGATATCAATCTAGTCCAAGGGAAAGCCATTTGATTGTAGTTAAAGGATCTTCAGATATCTCTCAGGTACATATGATTTTGTTTTATGGTATCCAGCAGGTAGCAATTTTGAATTTGTCTCATATTCTGATGTTGACTATGGTGGGTGCAAAATTGATAGAAAAAGCACTAGTGGGTATTGTCAATTTCTAGGTGGTTGCATGGTTTCGTGGGCATCCAAGAAGCGACACTCAGTTGCACTCTCCACTGCAGAGGCAGAATATGTTGCCGCAGGGAGCTGTGGAGCTCAAATATTGTGGATCAAAAGTCAACTGTGTGATTACAACATTGACATTGGATTCACACATATCCTATATGACAACACTAGTGCTATCAATCTTTCCAAGAATCTAATTCAACACTCAAGGACCAAACACATTTAAATAAGACATCACTTCTTGAGAGATGAAGTAGCCAACAAAAACTTGGAGCTTAGCTTCATCCCAACTGAAAAGCAATTGGCTGATATCCTCACCAAGCCTTTGTTAGAAGATAGGTTTACAACACTGAGAAGAGAAATGGGCTTGTGCAAAATTCAATGAAAACAATGCCAAATTATGGAGTAAATGATCTTTGTGCATGGTAACATGTGGAAGAACAAGTCAGGCTTGTTTGGAAACTATCATTATGCGTGAGTAAAAAAACTCCGCCAAGTATCCATAGTCTTCTTATGCATAAGGGTCATCAACTTCTTTTGAGGTAATTGGTTTCTTTCATTTTTGGCACATTTATTTCTGTAAAAGAATGGAATTTTGGTGCTCACATGCTTATGGATGTCTCCCTTTTGTGCAAATGATTGGCATGAATATGTATATAATTGCTTGAATTGGTTGAATGTTGCTTTACACACATGCACACATTATGGGGGAGTAAGTCAAGGTTGGTTGAGTGAGATTCTTGAGGGATACCCTTCTTATCCATTGTGTCATTATCTCTCAATCAATTGGTCCTCAAGTCACTCAATTCAAAGGCCTAAAACTGATTTTTCAAGAACCTGTCGACAGCCAGAACACTAGCTGTCGACAAATCACCTCTTCTAGAACCACAATTCTTCTATTTCACAGTAGCTATCGACAACTCCCTTTCAGCTGTCGACAGATGCTCTTCTTTTCTGAATTCATCTAAATTTCTCATCATTTCTCAATCAATATGTTCATTATTCTTTTTGAAGGGGAGAATTGGGCATTTATATTAAGTTACAACCTTTCATACTCACATAGTACTAAAGACATTGCTTAAATCACAATGATTTTGAAATAATATTGAGTATGAGTCTAGGTTGTGTCATCTAGAACACATTGAACAAATCTAATGGCTTTAACATAACTCACTTGAATAATTCCCTTGTGGATAATCATTTTTCTAAAATGGCTTGACAAGTAAGAAGGTTCTTGAACTTAATGTCTTTCATTGGCTTTTAACCTTAGATAACCTTTTGAACTTGATATCACAATTAAAAAAAAAGGGGAGAAGAGCTACCTATTTCAAAATTCATGGAAATCCAATAAAATAAATAAGGAATGGGATAAAGGTAGAGCAATGATTAGCATCACTGAGTAACCGGGGACATGGGCATCACAAATGTCTGTCTTCGCGTTGAAAAGTCCATGTATTATCTCTGCACAATAGTATGATGGTCACCCACACTGAGTAACTGGGGGTATGGGCATTACAAATGTCTACCTTCACGTAGAAAGGTGAAAGTGAACCTAATTACCACTTTTCCCACATCAATTTGACAAAATAAGTTCAATGCATGAAATAGAGCGAAGCCTCCTGATAACTACAAAATTTTTCGTGTTAAATTCATACATATAGTTAATTTTAGACTGTCTTTGTTTATAAATA
This sequence comes from Colocasia esculenta, assembly GCA_014218235.1. NCBI lineage: Eukaryota > Viridiplantae > Streptophyta > Magnoliopsida > Alismatales > Araceae > Colocasia > Colocasia esculenta. The sequence continues at coordinate 66,821,907 of CM024765.1, read as the reverse complement.
ATGTGCATTTTGATTTTAATTTCCATTTCATCCATGTTTAAGTTTTTGAACATGTTAGCTAAATTTTCGGGTAGAACACCTAGTTAGATTCTCATTTAATAAAGTCAATACTTTTTTAATAGTTTGACTAATAAAATATTTTTCTCTTTTTGCAGGTACATTGTACATAAATAATTTTTGGTTTTCTTATACAAACATCTTCTAATAATTCTTTCAAATATTAATATTTAAATAACTCAGATTTTAATAAACTTTTAGTTAAATAAATAACTCCAACCAATCCCATCATACCACATACCCTTTATCTGATCTCACCATAACTGGACACGTACACTTAACCTTTTCTTTCTTCCCCATCAGGTTGAGGAGTCCTGGAGTCGGTATGAAAAGCTGGAAGCCAATTTGGGGCAGATGGCGATTTAGAGCTTGAGCGGAGCTTAGGCGCTGCAGAGCTTGGGCGGTGCAGACTGCTGCTGCGCAGCTGGTGCGTACGGGGAGGCGTGTGAAGTTGGGGTGCTATGGAGGTGGGTGTGTGGTGGCTGCTGGGTGTGAGCAGCTGGGTTGGGGCTAATGCTCAGCTGTACGACTGGCAATGGCGGCCAAAGTAGAGGCGCGTGAGGAAGAGCTGCGCAGAGGCAGAGCCGATGCACTGCGGGGCTGGCCTTGCGAAGCTGAAGGTGTGCGCAACAGTTGGGGCGTGAGGCTGGCAGAGGGTCGTGCACAGCTGGGTGCGATGCGTGTGGGTCTGGCGATAGAGCTATGCGAAGCAGATGTGTGTGCGGAGCTGAAGCGGCTAGAGCTCGTGCGGGAGGAGTTCATGTGTGAGGAGCCTGTGCCTGGAAGGTTCCACTATGCCTATTTAAGGACCCCAAGGTCCTCAGAGGTGGGGGATTCGATTGTTGTGAGTTGGGCAGGAGAGTTAGTTTATTTTTTTGGGTTTTCCTTTCGTTGTTCTGTGAGAGATCGGGAGTCTTCTTTATCATTTCTTCTGTGAGATTGGTGAGATCGACTTAGGCATTTTCTTCTTTCTTTCATCTGTGAGAGATTGGGGGTTTGAGTTTTGGATTCGAGGGCTGTTGTTTCTTCTCTGCTTTGTGGAGGAATCAAGGGTTGTTGTTTCTTCTCTACTCTATGGAGGATTCGAGGGCTGTTGTTTCTTCTCTGCTCTGTGGAGGATTCGAGGGCTACTGTTTCTTCTTTTCTGTTCTGTGAGATTGGTGAGTTCGACTCCTTCCTATCTTCTGAAGGCATCTGGGAGGGTGACAGTGTCCAGGAAGCTCCTAGAGGAAGTGAAGAGCAAATAACATTTAAGAGATCAGGGAGCTTGGCTCCTCTTCTATTTTTATTTCTTGGAGATTTCTATTTCGATTAGTGTTCTTCTTCTCTTTGGACAGGTCAGGAGTTTGATGTTGCAAGTGATATTTCTTTATTTGATTTGTTCTTCATTTCTCGAACTATGAGGGTATAGTGAATTGCTTACAGTTTATATTATTCTCAGTATAAAGGATGCTTAATTTGATCTGTCATCAAGAGTTGTAGTTCAGTTTTAATGCATTGAGAATTTCAGTCTTGTTGGTGCTTATTTAAGGAGTTCATAAATTTTTGTTCTTATTTTCTGTCCGATCCATGTGTCGTAAGGGTCTTGATTCGGTGTTTGTGGAGGGATGGTATTGTTGATTGTACGTCCCCTCAGCTGAAGGGGTACATTGGATTGATAATTTCTTTTGAGATTTTTTTTTTTGTCATCCTTCTATCTGTTTAAATTCCAGATCAATTCAGAATTAGAGCTTGCATTTGTGAGTGATTTCCAGTTTTGGATTGAGCATTCGGAGAGGTGAATGTGTTCTTTGTCTAGCTTTTATTCAAGTCTGTTCATCTAGTTATTTGAGAATTCCTATTTCAGATCTTTGTTTATTTTTTTCATCCCTCAATTGGGAGGGTACAGTGATACCAATTCCCTTTTTAATTTCAATTCAGCTTCTTCTTTCGTAATGTTTGATCTGTCGAGTTGTGAGGGATTTAATTAGTGATGTTTATAGAATTAATTCTAATACAGTGTTATAGTGTTTGTTAGAATAGTTTCCAAAAGCAGTTTCTTAAGTCAAACTTTATTCAGTCTCCCTGTGGAAATGACCTATTCTCACCACTTTGCTAGTTCATCTTTGCTATTTTAAGTTTGTGAGACAGTTTAGAGAAGGTTAGCATCTTGATATGTGCAAAGAACTCTAGACAACGAAAGTGCACAGTCAACAATGTTGCGTTCATCTCCATGTTTTTAAATCAAGGGCAACTTGTTCTTTATTGTTAACTGTTCATGTCAACATTATCTTCACTTAGCAACTGAACATCTCCCACAAAGAAATATATTTTTCTACAACGGTTTTATTCAAAGGGGTTATCTTATATTCATATGCTTTTGAACGGTGTTTTCTAAATGCTACAACTTAAGAATCTTGGGGTATTATCTCTTAACCATTGTAGACCTTTTATTTGTCTTAAAACTAGTGGGTATGACATTTTGTAATTGGTATATACCAGTTCTCAACCTTAAAATGCTATTTGGACACTCATTGCCCACTCATTTCTGTGAAAAACCTATTCTGGAACACTTCTAGACAGTATCTGTCGATAGCTGCCAGGCGCCTGTAGACAACCGATTTTCTGGGCGGTCTAGAAGTCCAACCGGCTCCTCTTTTGGCCGGATTTTTGGAACCCCTTGTAAACACACGAATTTGGCTCCACCGCGGGCAAATTTCATGTTGCGCCATAATGCCACAAAGGGCCCTCATATTGCCTCGCAAGAGTAGTTTTCCCCACCATTCTGGATTACCCCCTTCTTCCTCGGTGCTTCCCCTTCATTTCCAGAGCCCCTCGAAAATTATAGGCATAGATTTCGGGTCGCGATGGGTATGGCAGCCGCACCTTTAAATGCGTCTAGTACTCCAGACACGATTCAGGATATCATGGCTTAACGCGATGGCCTTCATGGGCGCAACCTTAACGCGACAGGAAAGTCGGCTGTGACTATATGCTTAACACGTCGGCCCTACACGACGTCACAATGAATTCTTATTTTATTTATGGAAACTGCCCTTTTCATGAACGCGTCCGCCATGAACGACGCGATTCGAATTTCACTTTCGGCAGAATTTTCATAAATAAATTAGGAAAGCTTATCGCGTCGTGTTGTACCGACGTGATTCAGTTTATAGTCACGTCCCTCCTCCCGACGCAATTCAAAGTCGGCTATGCATAGTTGCGTCCTGCCTCCAGGACATGATTCAAAGTCATCTGTGGCCCAGAAAGTCATTGCGCGCAGGCCCGTAATCATGAGAAAATCCTATAATCGCGTCCTTGTCAACAAACGTGATTCAGAGAGGTCAAATCAAAATGCCACGTCAAGAGACAGCGTATATAAGCCTCATGCTTCGAAATTACCCCTATAGTAATCACGTCAACCTTGGCCGCCGCATTTTGAGTAGCGGCAGCCTTGGCGGACGCGATTCCCTACCTTATCGCGGCGTTCTTACAGGACGCGATTCAGAAGCACGGCGGCAATCGTGCGCCTGTCCCATCAAACCGACTTAGTGAATCGTGGCCTGCTGTCTGGACGCGATTCAACTTCAAGTCGCAGCGCGCTGTCCCGACGCGATTCAAATCGCGGCCTGCCGCCCAGATGCATTTCGCTCTTAAGGTAGCGTCCATTGTGCTGGACGCGATTTGAGTCTGTGATGCCTATAAATAGACCCCCGAGGGTCATTTGTAAGGGAGGGTCCACTCATCGCGGCGAAGCCCTGTCGAATTCCCGTCTCGACCCCGACCTCGGGGGTACCTTCCACTTCGCACCATCCATCCGATCCCCTGGAGCCCGATGGCATCTTCTTCCATCTTCCACGCGCACCGAAGCAGAGCGGGGCAGAAGCGTCTTCCTCCACCCTCCGTCGTCCAATCGGCAACGCCGCCGCACCATCCAACATTCGGGGAAGTTCTCCCTCCCCTGTCCTCTTTTCTCTTTTCATTCACCTCCTCCGGGCCCCACGTGGTCCTTTTTATTTTCATCTCCTCTTGGTCCCACGTGGCCCTTGTGCTCCTTTTTTTCATACACACACACACCTACATTTTTAGGGGTTTAAAAGCCACCACACAGTAAGTCGTTCCCCATGCCGTTCATTCTTTCCATTTCATTTCATTAGGGCTGTATACTACACATGTAGCTAATCCCCTTCTTCTATTTGTATTATTTTTCAGGGTAATCAACAAAGGAAACACCCTCTACCGCGGTCGTCCGTGTTCGTAGAGGAAGAAAGGACCCACATCCCCCGCGCAATCTCCCCACACTCCAACAGGTATTCCCCACGATCACTTCTTTCATCTCGCACCCCTCACCGTGCGTCCTCCATTTGGCACCCTCGTGTGCCTGGCGATCACGATCTTTTTACTTTTCGCCTCTTTTTTTTATTTCCCCAATACCCCCCTCTTTGTGGGTCTCTCTCTCTCTCTCTTCTTCGGGGTCTCGAAGGAACCTCGCAAAAAAGGGAACGGAAAATGGCATCCACACCCCTCCGTTTCAAACTCTTCCTAAATGGACTTAAAAGGGAACCTACGTCTCCTCACCCCTTCATCTTCCTCCAAAAGGTGGAACCCTTCCCTATTTCAACCCCAACACCCCTCTCTTTTCAGAACTGCAACTCTCCATCCCTCTCTCTGTTCTTGTCTTATCCTATTCCTCCTGTCTTCCTTCTCTTCCTTGATCATCTCCACTCCGTACCCTTCATCTCCCATGGCACCAAGATGCAAACTTTGTGCCACCCATCAACACCAAGCTTCCCCGAAGCCGGCAACGGTTCCAGGGCTCCAGCAGAGCGCTGGAGCAAGCACAGGGATGATCGTTTGCCGGAACTTCTTGTTCCCCCAGGTCTACATCTCACCAGGGTTCGGGGAGCCTTCCAGCGGTTTGTCCAGCCACGTTATGTGGACTTCATCTCCTTGGAAGACATGTTTGCGGGTCTGCAACCCCTGTTTGACACCCAGGGTTGGACTGTCTTCTTGTACTCCCACAAGCGATATTCCTCGATCGCTGTGACGGAGTTTTTCAACAACTTGGAGATGGGCGATCATGAGGAGCTATACACCATGGTAAAAGGTACATTCTTCAAGATAACCACTAATCACCTCAGCCGTGCATTGCAAATTCCAAACTCTGGGGGTGACGTTCTAGTTCACCATCCTCCTGCCTCGGAGTATTATACCTTGATTACCCAACATCCCTATGACTCAACAAAGGATCATGTCAAACTAAATGCCAACTCCTTCCTGCCACTTCACCGCCTTATCCATCACATCTTCACCACCCTTATTGCTCCAAAGGATGGCAGTAGGGAACTTGTGACCGAGGTTCACAAGTCCCTCTTCTTCTTCTTTCTCAACGGTCAGTAGATTAATCTCCCTCAACTCATGCTTGACCTCATCAATCAGTGCTTCACCAATCCAAAAGATCCATGCCATATGCTTGCCCTACCACTTCCATATTGTCCTTCATTGGCATCAATATTCCTGAAGGAGAGCTTGTTACTCTCAAGTCCCGCAATGCATATGATCTCACTGATGCCCATCAGATGGGTTACAAGTTGGTTGGTGGGAGAGTCACCAGGACTCTTAAGGGTCAGGAGCCAGATGAAGAAGAAGAGTCTGCTGAAGATGAGGGCAGTAATGAAGACTCCCATGCTGAGCTAATGGATGCTCAGGGAGATGCTGAAGATTGTGACGGTCCTCGCCGTTCAGACCCGTTAACCTAATAACGAGCCTAACTTGAGTCCGCCTCCCGCAAACGGGCCGAAGCCTCGCAAGGGATATCATACTACGAGTCCGTAGAAAGATAAAGGAACTAGCTCAAATATTCATAAGATCTGCCAATCTCACAAATATTTACATGAAATATACATAACTGCATTACAACTATAACCAAACTACAACGGAACCTGGGGCATACCCCGAGGTGAACAACAGAAAAGTAAAATTACACTGCTGGAGGTGCTGATCCTCCACTGGACGACGGCGCGAAATCTCCTGATCTCCCTCACCTGGTAGGAGGTAGGGATGAGCCTCTCGAGTCACTGGCTCAGTAGGGAAACTCCCTAGAAACCGAGCAAATGAACACAAGTAGCAAAGCAGGAAATGCTACACTAGCAATTTATATTATTATCTAGCAGGATATAAAACTGTAAGTACCACTTACCCTTTGCTGCTTAACAGGAATCGACGTAAATAAATAAATAGCAAAACCAAACAGGTGCACGAGCTGCTGTAGAGAAACGCCACACTCGGTCCACGTCAACTGGTTCGCGACACCAGTTACTTACCCGGACAAACAACACAGAACTACCTCTCAGTCTCACAGCCATGGACGAAAGGTCCAGCTGTCGCTCCACTAAACAAGTACAAAGAACTGTGAAGTCCAACTAAACCACCACAACCTGCAAGTCACACACCTCGCAGGCCCATGCCTGGCACCTTTAGGGACTCAGGCCCGAGCTCCCTAGAGTGAGGCACTGAAAAATAGGACTAGCTAGGGTCCAGTACGTGTACTGGTGTCTGTCTCCCCCAACTACGAGCGCGCTACAAGCAACAACACAACAAACTCTCTCTAGTCGCTGCCCCACTGCCATCTTTCCCTCAGCCGGACGTACTACTCAACAAAAGAGTGAGGGTGTCTAGGAAGACGACAAGACCTCATCGGTACCCAGTACCGGGACAAGCCCCGAGCACTCACATGCCTGGCTCACACAAAACCTAGGGCTCCCAACTGAAGAGGTATCCACGAAAGGCGTCAAACTACACACCACGTACACAGAAACTACGTGCACAACACACAAGCCACGTAAGACGTGAACACCATATGAACCACACACCACATGCTCCCCGAGCGCTGAAAGAGTGCCAATGCACCTTTACTATCATCACATACCACAAACCATACTAGACGGGTAATCAAACACTTATACGTATTCATGAATAACTACATTCGGTTGTTATCGTGACAGGGTACGGTGTCGCCTTCATAACGCGATGGCAGGATGTGTCGCCTTCTGAACGCGACGCATCAATGCCATGGGTCGACGCCTTAACAAGTGCAAACCTTAAACCGGAATCTTTCATTTGAATCACCCCAAACTCTTTAGAAACTATGGTTTTCATTCCATTTTCATGCTTTAATGTGTTCCTACACATGCTATCTAAGGTTTAGAAAGCAGGAAACACATTATCCACATCACACGGACGTTCCACGGATCAAACCACGAGAAATCTCCCTACCTTCACGAAGAACGTGAAGAACAATGCTCGTACGACGTTTCCTCCACTCCACGTAGCGTCCTCGCAGTGGAAACTCGCCAAGCTGACCACTAACAAGCCGAATCGCCCACAATTCCCACAGTAAAACCCCCTGGTCGAGCAGAGCTTCCCTGAGCTTTGTTCTGCAAGGGTTTCTTAAAAACGTAGTGAAGTTAATAACGCGACGCTCGACTAAGTCGCGACCTGAACGCGATGCCTTAGGTTGTCGCCTTAAGCCTGTTGACGTCAGTCCTTGCGCCATGCATGCGACATACGGCAGACATGCACACGTTCACTTTAACCGGCGGTGTCATGAATGCGGCGCCATGGGCTGTCGCGATCAAAATGCGACCCCCCTCACTGTCGCGTTAGAAACCGAGAAACAATGACTGCTTTGGGCAAAATCCCATAACCTGTGGAAACCACCTGCCACACTCACACGTCATCGGCCACACACTGGCCTCCATAACCACACAATGATGATCCGAACGGTCGGAACGTTACATTACTATCACCTAAAAAGAAATTTCGTCCTCAAAATTTTAAAACAAAAACCAACTATCAAAATTTCAATTCAATCCATATGGTACTATCACCTAAAAAGAAATAAAGACTTACTCAAACAAGTAGGGATACACTTTTCTCATTTCTTCCGCTAATTCCCAAGTATCTTCACCACCTTGCCTATTCTCCCATCTAACCTTTACCAACTTAATTTCTTTGTTCCTGAGCTTTTGGGTTCTGTAGCCTGAAATTTGCACTGGATATTCCGGCATTGACATGTCGGGCTTCAAATCATCTCTTTGATAACTGACAACTTGAGTTGGATCCTTGATATATTTTCTTAACATTGAGACATGAAACACATCATGCGCATCAGTGAAATCCGCTGGCAAATCCAATTTATAAGCTGCTTCACCCATTCTTTCTTTTATTTCAAACGGTCCAACATATCTTGGGCTCAACTTGCCTTTCTTACTGAACCTCAATACACCTTTAGTAGGAGACACTATTAAAAATACATAATCACCAACTTCAAATTGTAATGGTCTGTGTCTAACATCTGCATAACTCTTCTGGCAACTTTGGGCTGTTTTCAACTTTTCTTGGATGAATTTTACTGTTTCTGCACACTGACGAACCATTTCTGGGCCCAAAACCTGCCTCTCTCCTACTTCATGCCAATTTAACGGTGATCCGCATGGTCTACCATACAAGGCTTCATAAGGTGCCATTTCAATACTTGAATGGTAGCTGTTGTTATATGCAAACTCAACTAGACCCAAATGACGTTCCCAAATTCCTCCCCACACAAGACAACAAGCTCTCAACATATCGTCAATAGTCTGAATTGTTCTTTCTATCTGCCCATCTATTTGAGGATGATATGCTGAACTGTACCTTAACTATGTGCCAACGACTCTTTGCAAACTTCTCTAAAAGCCTGAAGTAAATCGAGGGTCTCGATCTGAAACTATAGTAACTGGTATTCCATGCAAAGGTACAATCCTTTCTAGATACATCTTAGCTAATCTATCAACTGACCATGACATGCTAACTGGCAATAATTTGTAGACCTTGGTCAATCTATCCACAAAAACCCATATTGCATTATGACCTGATGAACTAGGTAAACCAACTATGAAATCCATTGCTATGTCATCCCACTTCCACTGCAGAATGGGTAATGGCTGCAACAATCCTCCTAGCTTCTGATGCTCTACTTTTATTTGTTGACATACTGCACATCTGGTTATGAACTCTGCAATTTCTCTTTTCATATTTGGCCACCAAAAATGCTTCTTCATATCTTGATACATTTAGTGCTGCCAGGGTGAATGGTGTACCCCGATCTGTGAGCTTCTTCTAAAACTTTCTGTTTAATTTCTGTATCTTCTAGGACATACAATCATGCTTTTAGTCTGACCACATTATCATGCCCCAAATTTACTTCATCCATTCTAAGAATATCTGCTAAAATGGTATCTACTTTCTGTGCCTCTACTATCTGGCAGTAAAGAGAAGGCTCCACTGCACTAGTTGCTAATATTGCTCTGCGTTGACTGCTTGGCACATGAAAAGAATTCTCCGCCACATCCTCATAAAGATTCCATTCTCTGATCATAAGTTGATTCATAACCGCTTTTCTGCTCAGTGCATCTGCCACCACATTTGCTCTGCCTGGGTGATATGCCAAATTAAAGTCATAATCCTTTAAATATTCCATCCATCGGCACTGCCTTAAATTAAAATTTTTCTGAGAGAAAATATATTTTAAGCTTTTATGATCAGTAAAAATCTCAAATATTTCACCATACAAATAATGCCGCCAGATCTTTAATGCAAAAACTACTGCTGCTAGCTCTAAATCATGAGTAGGGTAGTTCTCCTCATGTTTCTTCAATTGCCTAGAGGCATAGGCTACCACTTTACTATACTGCATTAAAACTGCACCCAAACCTCTCTTGGATGCATCTGTAAACAAAACAAATCTACCACTGCCCGATGGAATTTCTAAAACTGGTGCTGATGTCAACCTCTTCTTCAATTCTGCAAAACTGCGCCTGCACTCCGGGGACCACACAAAAGGAACACCCTTTCTTGTCAATCTTGTCATTGGTGCTGCTATCTTGGACAAATCCTGGATAAATCTTCTGTAATAACCTGCCAAACCCAGGAAACTCCTAATCTCAAACACAGTCCTCGGCTCTTCCCACTTCATTACTGCCTCAACTTTGGCTGGATCCACTGCTATACCTTCACCTGATATCACATGACCCAGAAACTGAATTCCTTCAACCAGAACTCACATTTACAAAACTTAGCAAATAACTGATGATCCCTCAATATCTGCAAAGTAATCCAAATGGTCTGCATGTTCTTCTTATGATGCTGAATAACCAATATATCATCAATAAAGACCACTATAAACTGATCCAAATATTGATGAAATATTTTGTTCATCAAATTCATAAATGTGCAGGTGCATTTGTCAATCCAAAAGGCATCACAACAAACTCATAATGCCCATATCTAGTCCGTAAAGTTGTCTTCTCAATGTCTTCTTCTCTGATCCGCAATTAATGAAATCCTGATCTCAAATCTATCTTAGAAAACACTTTGGCTGATTGTAGTTGATCAAACAAATCATCATTCGAGGAAGTGGATACTTATTCTTAATTGTAACTTTATTCAGCTGCCTGTAATCTATACACATTCTTAAACTGCCATCTTTCTTTCTGACAAATAACACTAGCGCTCCCCATGGTGACTGACTAGGCCTAATGAAACCTTTTTCTACTAACTCTTGCAACTGCTTTTTCAACTCTTTCAATTCTGCTGGGGCCATTCTATATGGTGCTTTAGAGATAGGTAAACTGTCTGGTTGCAATTCAACTGTGAAGTCTACCTCTCTATGCGGAGCTAAGCCTGGCAACTCATCTGGAAACACATCTGCAAATTCTCTAATCATAGGCACTGAATCTACAGACTTACTAGATTCAACAAGACTAACAGAAGCAAGGTATGCTACACATCCTGCATTAATTAACTTTCTAGCTCTAAGTGCAGAAATAATAAACTTGGGAGTGTAAAAATGCATACCTTGAAATTCAAACACTTCACCACCAGGTCTGCAAAATCTGACCCTCTTCTTTCTACAATCAACCAGTGCCCCATAGCCCTCTAACCAATCCATCCCCAGAATCACATCATATTCTTTCAATGTTAACGCATACAACCTTGCTGGCATTTGATTCCCATGAATAACTATCGGGACCTCTTCTATAAAGCAGGAAGTCAACAAATACCCTCCTGAAGGAATTTCCACTACCAACTCACAGGACTTTTCTTCTAAAGGAAGTACCATGCTATCCAGAAAATCTTCGAAAATAAATGAATGGGAAGCACCCGGATCAATTAATATTCTAGCAGTAAAATCAAAGAAAGGTAAAATACCTTCAATAAGATTGGATGCTTCCGCCTGAGCTCTGGTAACAGCCATCACTCGACCCCGTCCTCCTCTTTGATATGGTGCTCTGCTGATCGCTGAAAGGCTGCTGCTGCTGCTGCTACTACTGGTGGGTTCCTCTACCATAAGTCTGCTCTCGAGATACGGACAATTCCTTGCTAAATGTCCTGGCTGCCCACAATTATAACATCTAAAAGCTGGATATGTTGTAGGCTGCCCTGTCGTACTCTGCTGTGATTCTTCTGAAACCGGCGGTCTATAGCCGCGGCCCTGCTGAAAACCTCCCTGCTGAAAACCCTGCTACCTGCCTCTACTGTGACCTCCTTGAAAGAATCTCTTGATCTGCTTGCCCCATTTTGCTATTCCCGATGATGAAGAAGCTCCAGAAGGTGCTTTCCCCTTACTAATTCCTCCTGACGGTTGTGGATGCCGAAAACTACCTGAGCCTAAACCACCTGTCTGAGACTGCCCCTGCCTGGCTCGAACAGTCCTCTCAAGTATTGCTGCTCTCTAAGCTGCCTCTTCCACTGTTCTACACATCAATGGGATCACTGCATCTTGCAATTCTGGCCTCAGACCTCGAATAAAATATTCCACCATCATGATATTATCAGTTACTACATATGGGGCATACCTGCTCAAGGCTATGAACCTCATCTGATATTCAAGTACTGAGAGGTTCCCTTGTTGAAGTGTCCTAAACTGCTCACTCTTCATCTGCTGAATCTGTATTGGGAAGAAGGAATCATTAAAACTGACAAAAATTCCGACCCTGAAATAGTGTCCTCCATCCTGCCTGCAAAAACTGTCTGCATCTTTAATCGCCACCATTCTTGCACAAACCCTCGTAGCTGGTATGCCGCAAGAATTACTCTATCTTCCTGGGGACACCTTATTATTGCAAATACCCTTTCGATCTCATGTATCCAATGTTCCGCTGTATCCGGGTTGGGACCTCACGAATATGTAGGAGGCTGCAATCTCAAAAATCACTCCACAAGTACCGTAGTCTCCTCTCCAGTAACTGGTCTCACTGGAACTGCCGTTGTATAGGTTCTACAGGTGATACCTCTACTCCAGGTGGAGGTGGAACTGGAGCTACTGGTACTGCCTCCTATGGATAGGGTGGTACTGCTGCTGCTAGCTGTACCGGTGCTTGCTGATCCAGTCTTACCCGAATCTCTGTCAAACTTTCCCAGATTCTTTCTATCATCCTCTGCGTAGGATCCTCTCCTGCCCCTTCTCCTTCATCTCCCACATTTCTCCTTTCTGCCATTACTACTCCTGCACAAACATTATTCCAACAACATAATACATAAGAAATTAATACAAAACCAGGGTCACTACCAGCAGTGGGTTACAGTAATGACATAGTCATGTAATTTCCAATTCCTTTATATTCTTATGGACCTTGCTCTGATACCAACTATGACGGTCCTTGCCGTTCAGACCCGTTAACCTAATAACGAGCCTAACTCGAGTCTGCCTCTCGCGAACGGGCCGAAGCCTCGCAAGGGATATCATACCACGAGTCCGTAGAAACATAAGGAACTAGCTCAAATATTCATAAGATCTGCCAATCTCATAAATATTTACATGAAATATACATAATTGTATTACAACTGTAACAGAACTACAATAGAACCTGGGGCATACCCCGAGGTGAACAACAGAAAAGTAAAATTACACTACTGGTGGTGCTGACCCTCCACTAGACGACGGGTGCGAAATCTCCTGATCTCCCTCACCTAGAAGGAGGTAGGGGTGAGCCTCTCGAGTCACTGGCTCAATAGGGAACTCCTAGAAACCGAGCAAACGAACACAAGTAGCAAAGTAGGAAATGCTACACTTGCAATTTATATTATTATCTAGCAGGATATAAAACTGTAAGTACCACTTACCCTTTGCTGCTTAAGAGGAATCGACATAAATAAATAAACAGCAAAACCAAACAGGTGCACGAGCTGCTGTAGAGAAACGCCACACTCGGGCCACGTCAACTGGTTCGCGACACTAGTTACTGACTCGGACAAACAACAAAGAACTACCTCTCAGTCTCGCAGCCACGGACGAAAGGTCCAACTGCCGCTCCACTAAACAAGTACAAAGAACTATGGAGTCCAACTAAACCACCCCAACCTACAAGTCACACACCTCGCAGGCCCATGCCTGGCACCTTTAGGGACTCTGGCCCGAGCTCCCTAAAGTGAGGCAGTGGAAAACAGGACTAGCTGGGGTCCAGTACGTCTACTGGTGTCCGTCTCCCCCAACTACGAGCGCGCTACAAGCGACAACACAATAAACACTCTCTAGTTGCTGTCCCACTGCCGTCTTTCCCTCAGTCGGACGTACTACTTAACGGAAGAGTAAGGGTGTCCAAGAAGACGACAAGACCTCGTCGGTACCCAGTACCGGGACAAGCCCCGAGCACTCACGTGTCTGGCTCACACAAAATCTAGGGCTCCCAACTGAAGAGGTATCCACGGAAGGCGTCAAACTACACACCACGTACAAAGAAACTACGTGCACAACGCACAAGCCACGTAAAACCTTCACGCAAACCACGTGAACACCATATGAACCACACACCACACGCTCCCCGAGCGCTGAAAGAGTGCCAATGCACCTTTACTATCATCACATACCAAAAACCAAACTAGATGGGTAATCAAACACTTATACGTATTCATGAATAACTACATTCGGCTGTTATCGCGACAGGGTACGGTGTCGCCTTCATAACGCGAGGGCACGATGTGTCGCCTTCTGAACGCGACGCATCACTGTGTCGCGACATGGTCGCGATGCCATGGGTCAACGCCTTAACAGGTGCGAACCCTAAACTGGAATCTTTCATTTGAATCACCCCAAACTCTTTAGAAACTACGGTTTTCATTCCATTTTCATGCTTTAATGTGTTCCTACACATGCTATCTAAGGTTTAGAAAGTAGGAAACACATTATCCACATCACACGGACGTTCCACGGATCAAACCACGGGAAATCTCCCTACCTTCGCGAAGAACACGAAGAACAACGCTCGTACGACGTTTCCTCTGCTCCACGTAGCATCCTCGCAATGGAAACTCGCCAAGCTGACCACTAATAAGCCGAATCGCCCACAATTCCATAGCAAAACCCCTGGCCGAGCAGAGCTTCTCTAACCTCTATTCTGCCAGGGTTTCTTAAAAACGCAGTGAAGTTAAGAATGCGACGCTCGACTAAGTCGCGACCTGAATGCGACGCCTTATGCTGTCGCCTTAAGCCTGCTGACGTCAATCCTTGTGCCATGCATGCGACACGCGGCAGACATGCACACGTTCACTTAAATTGGCGGTGTCATGAATGCGGCGCCATGAGCTGTCGCGATCAAAACGCGACGTCCCTCACTGTCGCGTTAGAAACCGAGAAACAGTGACTGCTTTGGGCAAAATCCCATAACCTGCGGAAACCACCTGCCACACTCACACGTCATCAGCCACACGCTGGCCTCCATAACCACACAATGACGATCCGAACGGTCGGAACGTTACAAAGATGATCCAGATGCGCCCGTTCCATAGGTTGCTGCTCTGGATATTCAGACATTCATGGCAGATCAGATGGCGCAGATGCAACAACTATTTTCTACTGGCTTTGATCAACTCAACACCAGGATGGACACCCTTGCTGCTTCTCAAGCTCACATTTAGCAGCAGCTTGATCACCTCACACAGGAGTTCATGATTTCTGTCTCCCCCTGCTCCTGGGAATGACGATGCTTAGAGTGTTTGGGATCAGTTTGGGTCATGTAGTTCTTTTCCCAAGTTTGGGTTATGCTTTGTCTGTCGGTTGTGTCATGTAATGGATATGTTTGTAGACTGTGTGTCAGTCTCTCTCAAATCAATGAAATCATAGTTAATTGCTTATTTCTATCCATTGGTGACCGATCTATCTTTTGAATGTTGTCAAAAGGGGGAGAACATCAATTGTAAATTTTGTTATCATCAAAAGGAGGAGAATGTTGGGTTATAATGTGTATGATGATGATAGTGCTTAAATGTTTGATGTTTTTGATGAATGGCATGATTGATGTTGTAAAGACATGAAAAAGACATGATAGAAATGATCAAGTGAAAAAGGCTTTCTATAACCATCTACGTATTCATGATATCTCACTTGGAATGTCTTTTATGTATGTGTGAATGAACATGCAAGACAAGCAACAAAATCCAAGTGCAAAAGACCTTGAAATGCACATCAAGCAATCATCTGTCGACAGCCAAGATGCCATGTGTCGACAGATAGACAAGATAGAAACAAAAAGCTACTGGAAGCACAAATAGAGTAGTAACTGTCGATAGATATGGTGTGCCTGTCGACAGATAAGTGTTGCCTGTCGACAACCAGAAATCGCCTGTCGACAACCCCAGTTTCCAGCGACCAACATGGTTCTAGAAGCCAGTTTCCTGCAGTACCTGTCGACAGCTATGATGCATCTGTCGACAGCCGAAGAATAAGTCACAATTCGTGATAAGGATATGATCTGTATTAGGGTGTTCCATCTTAACACGACTCTCAATACTTAGACACCAATATATATAGATCATATAGAGGTATTTTCACAGTAAGAAGCCACCATACCAAAACCCTAAGCAAAGACCAAGAAGAAAGGCTTCCACCTGCTGCTTTACTTCAACCCTCTGTCCTGTTCGAGGAAGATCCATCCCGAGTGAGGAGTTGAAGCCTGTTCTTCCTCAGTTCAAGCTTCGTCATCATCACATGGTCTTCAACGACGTGAAGCTTGGAGTCTTCTGGACGAACTCACTGAAGAGTTCACGTCTTGTATTTGATCTTCAACTCAGAACTCTTATTTTGTTCTACTTTTCATATCTATGTGTGTGTGGAAGTGGTTTGAGCGTTCCTTGTGCTTGATCCACATATGTGTGGGTGTTATGAGTGCGTGTTTACCTCAGACACAGAGCGTGTGTGTGATTGTTGGGTCGAACTCACTTCTATAAGCAGCCTTTCCATGTGTGTGTGGACGGTGGATGTAGGATACATGAGTTGTGTACTCTGAACAACCTTAAATCTTCGTGTCCTGTGGTTTGCATGTTTTTACGATAGATGTTTGGTAGGCATGTTTCTTTATTCACACGCTAGGTAGTTTGCTATCTTTCAATCACAATCACCACACACATCTAAGCTAGAATTTGATTCACATCTGTTTAAGATTTCAGCAAGTTAGTGTTAACATCGAAAAGAAGGTTAAAGTGTTTTTTTTAATCGGTGGTAATCTATTCAACCCCCCTTCTAATTACTGTCTTAGGTGATTCCGCAAACCTTTCACTCCAGGCCCGTACCGATTGTCCAGAATGTGACAGATCCCGACGTTGCGATCATGGATCAACTCCCCTAATCACGACTGTTCACCCTGTCGTGTGTAGAGCTTCTATCAATTGGCCTATTACCTTTAAAATGAACACGACTGACTTAACTGTCGCGATTTGAAACACGACAGGTAACCCCGTCGTGATTTCACTGTTGCAACCAGAACCATATTTCTTCATGCAACCTATGTTAATCATGTCAATTAACAACTGTCTAACCCTTAATTGGTTCTGTTGTGAATAGTAACGACCTGTTTAATTATATTGGACAATATTCACATGATATCCATTAAATAAAGCTATGTGTACACCTACTTCTTGCTTTCATGATTACTTTACACATGCACACACTATACATAAATGTTTGCCATGAAACCTTATAATTTACTCAATATATATATCTGGTAATTAAGTGCAATTATTCATATAATCTCCAATTATTTTAATGAACTTGTCTTCATTTTATTCGCACGTTTGTATACCGCCATCGCGTCTCAATGAATTTGAGCACTCAAGGCATGACGAACAATTATTTTATACAGACTTCTATCTTGACTTGGACGACCTCTCCGTTGGGAATACTCCTGACAGGACCAGGAACTCCTTGTTAAGGCCTCTGTAAGTCTCCTTGGCTTTGGCGGATGTCCATTGTCGACGAGCGGGTTGTACCATCTAAACCTATTATACCCTTAGGGATTAGCATGATCCAACGGCCTTAGTGTGTTCTCTCTTACCTTGAGATCACGCCGGACCTCTGGCCTATGTTCATAGCACGGCTATTGGGCGGTTGTGACTTCTACCGGACTTCTGGCACACGACCATGTGTGTGGTGCAACTGCTATTATCGTCTGTTTATGATTGTTTTATGATTATGACCCTGTTCTCATCTACTAGATCTATTCTCTCATCTATTCACATTCTCTCTATACTCTCATCTATTCGTCTACTACTACTCTCATCTGTTCTTGGTACTCTATTTGGCCATACACTTGATTGTCTAAGATAATGAACATACCCAATGCCAAGCAATAAGGCCCGATTTGGTCCTAGGAGGTGCGCCCAAAAAGTGCTATTTGCCCACGGGAGTTCAATGATCAGGATGTAGGCATTACATCCAGTGCCATTTATACTATCAAGATTTAATCTATGACAATCAATCACTATACTATATTCTTTCGGTTGACAAGAAGCTCCACCAAAAGTGCTATCTATACTAGTGCACCTTTGTGCAAACGTTACATGGCCAATCCATTAACATGCTTCTTGTGCTATACTCTCATGAAAGTGCTATTGTTTCTCGTTATCATGCGACATTACTCTCATGACTATGCTTGATCTTTATCTCTAGCTAGCTGCTTAACAAGACATAATTACTTAAAGCATGCCTGTTTATATGAGATATTAGGTCCTACTGGGCGTTTATCACTCATCTTGCACTATTTATTTCTTGTGTTTCAGGTGAGTGTGATGGGGACTACCACACTCACGAGGAAGGGGACGAGGATGTTCCAGAGTGCCCAGTCTTTACGACAACCATTGCTTTTAGTAGTTAGTTAGTCAATATGTATAGTTTGGATTTGAATAAAGTACTTTGGGCCCTAGTTTTGTCTCTGATTAGTGAATGTAATAGTTGATTTGAGGAGTTATTAATGAGGTTGGATTTTATTTGGCGTTAATCTTAATTGTGTAATGGTTTGATGTCTATTTACCGCTCTATACTATTTATTTAACTGTATTACTACTCCGATATTCGGCGTCGGGGCGTTACAGTTTTTTGGTATCAGAGCCTAGGTTGTTCTTAAGTATAGGATGATATAGATTTGACCTGCCTCGACTAAGATTCTAATTCCATACCTATGTGAGGGATGGTTAGACCCATGGGTAATAAGTTAAAATAAACTCACACACGCACAAACTTAGTGCAACCTCAATGTCTTACCTTAAAATTTCTCTTTTGAAGGAACTTAAACCATAGCAATGGCAGTGAAGCGTGCTCAACTCCGTGATATGCAGCAAACTCTACAAGACTTGACTTGCGCTCTGGTTCAAGCAGTTCAGGGCGGTGGTAACAGAGAAGCTGGGGAATTGCACAGGAACTTCCGTAGCATGAACCCACTACGGTTCAACGGAACAACAGACCCAGATGAAGTTGAGCACTAGTTAAAGGAGATAGAACACATCTTCTGTGTCATGCAATGCGCGGATGGTGAGAAGCTATTACTGGCTGCATTCCAACTTCAACGAGACGCCTGTGCGTGGTGGGAGACCATTGAAGCCACTCAGGCTGACGCACAATTTACTTGGAACGAGTTTAAGGAGCACTTCAACTCCAAATATTTTTCTGAAATAGTTCAGAAGAGGAAAGCCGCTGAATTTACTGTGCTGAAGCAAAGGAACCTCTCAGTTGACGACTATGAATCTCATTCTCATGGTTGGCACGATATGTCAATCACCTTGTGGCACCGAGAGAATGAAGGCAAAGCATTTTCTCAATGGGCTTAAGCCTGCATATATCACACAACTTGCACCGCTCGATATCCAGACCTATGCAGAAATGGTCAAGAAGGCCCAGTTACTGGAGGATGCGACCGACCTCACCAATCGCATCAAGGGTAAAATGGTCAAGAAGGAACAAACATCAGGATCCTCGAGCAAACCCACCAACGGCAAGAAAATGCCATTTAGAAACACTGATGGGCCAAACCATGAGCGGAAGCACAAGGTCTTCACCCCCTCTACCCAAACAAGCCCAAATGTAAGCACTGTGACAAGCATTGTCACACTGCCAAAGAATGCTGGAGGAAGGTAGGTGCATGCCTATGCTGTGGGAGTCGAGAGCATCGCATTCTCGACTGCCCCTTACTCAAAGAGAATGAGAAGCATCCTGTCGGACAAAAGAAGCCTGGCCGACTGCAAGCCCTACAGGAAATGGAGACCACCGAGGAGAGTGGAATTGTGGAAGGTACACTACCAGTTTTTTCTCAATCAGCATTTGTTTAGTTTGATACTGGTGCTACACATTCGTGCATATCACAAGCATTTGCTGATACCTTAAATGTTAAACCCGCATCAATGGATTTTGAATTGCCTGTCACAACACCACTGGGGGAGAAAACCCAACTGAACAAATATTTTTCATTAGCTGATGTAAAGATTGGTGAACTCAATCTAAGAGCCGACCTGGTCTATATGCCCATGGAACGCTATGATGTTATAATGGGAGCCGATTGGCTATCCACTTATGGGGCTATTGTTGATTGTAGAAGAGGGAAATTTTCCTTTAGTGAATTCCCTATGTTGACTTTTATGCGACATAGACAAAAGAGGCACTTGTCTCTCGTCTCTGCTATTCAGGAACAAAGCATGATAAGAAAGAGATGTGTGGCATTCCTTGCTGCTATAGTGGTTGAAAAGAAAGCATCCAAGATATCAGACATACACATAGTGCAAGAATACTCCGACGTTTTCCTCGATGATCTACCAGGAATACCACTTGAACGAGATGCAAATTTCTCAATCGATCTGACACCTGGAGCGGCACCAGTGTCATGTCAACCCTACAAAATGTCTCCTGCTGAATTGAAGGAATTGAAGGAGTAGCTAATGGAGTTGTTGGAAAAGGGTTTTATTAGACCAAGTACTTCTCCTTAGGGAGCACCTATGTTGTTTGTCAAGAAGAAGGACGGATCTATGAGGTTGTGCATTGATTACAGGCAGTTGAATCAACTAAGTATCAAGAAGAAATACCCTCTGCCTCATGTCGATGAATTATTCGATCAAATATCAGGAGCCAAATATTTTTCTATGATTGATCTTAGATCAGGATATCATTAGATGAGAATAAGGATCCAGTTATTTACAAGACAGCTTTCAAGAGTAGGTACAGACATTATGAATTTGTAGCTATGCCTTTGGACTAACCAATGCTCCTGTAGCCTTCATGCAATTAATGAACAACATCTATCGGCCATACCTTGACAAATTCGTCGTGGTGTTTATTGATGATATTCTCATATACTCCAAGACCAAGGAAGAGCATTAGGAGCATCTGAGGATTGCTCTACAGATCTTACGCGGCAACAAGCTCTACACCAAATTGAGCAAGTGCGAGTTATGGCTTGAGAAGGTGTCATTTCTAGGCCATGTCATATCCAAGGATGCTATCGTTGTTGATCCTTCCAAGGTTGAACCTATCCTAAATTGGGAAAGACCAACTAATGTCACTGAGATTAGAAGCTTTCTTAGACTGGCTGGCTATTACAGGCGGTTCATAAAAGACTTCTCCAAGATAGCCATACCTCTTACTCGCCTTACGCGAAAAGAGAATCCCTATGTCTGGAGCAAAGAATGTGAAAAGAGCTTTCAGACACTAAAGAAATGCCCGACGTCTACACCTGTCCTCACGTTACTAGTCGAGGGTGAAGGATTCTCAGTCTGCACTAATGCATCTAGAATCGGTGTAGGCTATGTGTTAATGCAAATGAAAAGGTGATAGCTTACTCATCTAGACAGCTGAAGCCTCATGAGGTCAACTACCCTGTCCATGACTTAGAATTAGCTGCAGTAGTATTTGCACTCAAGATCTGGAGGCATTATCTTTATGGAGAGTAGTTCATTATCTACTCTGACCACAAAAGTTTAAAGTATCTATTCTCTCTGAAGAAGCTTAATATGCGCCAAATGAGATGGCTGAACTATCTGAAGGATTTTGATTTCAATATCCAATACCACCCTGGCAAAGGTAATGTGGCTGATACACTTAGCAGAAAGCCTGTAGCGTCCTTGTCTTGCTTAGTCATGGGTGAGATGCAATTTCTAGAACAATTTGTCAGTCTAGATCTAAATATTGAACAAAGAAGTGATCAGGTGCTAGTTGCCAACCTTAGGGCACAACCCGACATCTTTGTCGAGATCAGGGAACAACAAGCTAATGATCCATTTTTGGTCTGAGTCAAGGGAACGCTAGCAGACAGACTAGACTTCTCCATCACGGAGGATGGTAGATTGTTATTTCAAGGAAGGACATATGTACCTGATAATGAAGAGTTGAAAAGGAAGCTGATGGATGAAGTCCACAAGACCATGTACATAATTCACCCAGGCGCAACCAAGATGTACCAAGACATGAGAAGGTCATTTTGGTGGTCCAACATAAAGCGTGAGGTGGCTGAGCATGCCGCGCACTGCCTCACATGTCAACAGGTCAAGGCAGAACATTGACGTCCTATGGGTGTGCTCAGACCTCTGGACATACCTGAATGGAAGTGGGAGAGCATTGGCATGGACTTCATCATGGGTTTACCCCAAACTCGAGGTGGACTCGATGCCACTTGGGTCATTGTGGACAGACTGACAAATCTGCACATTTCTTAGCAATCAAAAGTACCTGGAATGTTGATGTACTAGCTTCACTATATGTATTGGAGATTGTGAGACTGCATGGAGTTCCTATATCCATACTCTTAGATCGTGACCTAGATTCACCTCTAGATTCTGGAAGGGACTTCAAACTACACTAGGCACCAAACTTAATTTTAGCACTACTTTCCACCCACAGACGGATGGGGAGACAGAAAGAACAAAACAGATTGTGGAAGACTTGCTGCGAGCATGTGCTATAGATTTTTAAGGGCATTAGAATGAACAACTGTCATTAATGGAATTCGCCTACAATAAAGCTACCAGGCCAGCATTAAGATGGCTCCATTTGAAGCACTATATGGTAGAAGCTGTAGATCGCCAGTCTGCTAGAATGAGGTCGGCGAACAACAATGGTTGGGACCAGACATGGTGCAAGATACAAGAAGGGACATACAAATCATCAGAAACAGAATCAAAATAGCTCAGTCCAAGCAAAAGAGCTATGCAGACAAAAGAAGAAGGGATCTAGAATTTCAAATAGAAGATCATGTACTGCTCAAGGTATCTCCAACTAGAAGATTTCAAAGGTTTGGGATGAAAGGCAAGTTAAGGCCAAGATTCATAGGTCCATTTGAAATACTGGAAAGAGTTGACGAAGTGGCATATCGTCTAGCATTACCTCCTAAGTATTCCACCGTACACAATGTTTTCCATGTGTCGATGCTGAGTAAGTATGTGTACAACCTATCGCATGTGATTCGCTATGATGATATAATACTGCACAAAGATATGACCTATGAAGGGAAGCCAGTGAGAATATTGGACAAGAAGATCCAACATCTTCAGAACCGACCCATACCCATGGTGATGATATTATGGAACAATCATGGAGTCGAAGAAGCCACGTGGGAACCTGAAGCGACAATGAGACAAAACTACCCGGATCTATTTAGTAAGTTATTCTTCCTCTTACGATCATATGAATTTGGGGACCAAATTCTTTTTAAGAGGAGGAGGATGTAACAGCTCAAAATTTTAAAATTTAATAAATAGATTTAAATTAGATTAAAAGGTGAATAAATTTGAATAAAATAGAATTAAGCTAAAACTAAATAAGCTAAATTAGGAAATGGGTTACAATAATAATCCATACATAAGTTAGTGGGCCTAAAAGGAAAGAGCCGAAGATGAATGGGAGATATTTAAGCCTAATTTTGCACCTTAATTAATAATAAATGCAAAAGGGTTAAGATAATCATTGTTTTAACTCAAATTTACCTTAAAAAGAGTCATAGGCTTATCCTAATCCCTTAGCCACAAAATTGGGACTCTCCCCAAGCCAAATAGGTAGATAAAGGCTAGGAAAATAATGAGATAAATATAGAAATTCGGAGTTTGAAAGGAATGAGGAGTTTTTATTGAATAAGGACTCTTAAATAAGCAAATACACCTCCAATTCGTCTCTAATCGACCCTAGGCATTCTCTATGTCTTGGAGCACGAAGGATAGGAGGCTTTGGACGAAGAGAGCAATGAGGAGAGGCTAGGAACAAGGAGGATTCGTCATCTTCACACATCTCCAAACCCTAGGATTGCACAGCGTGAAATGTAGGCAATCTCTCAAGCAAAAACAAATTAAATTCGTCCCTAGGTTGACCATGATCCCCTCTTGCAAAGCCCTATGTTTTCCCTAATTTCTATCGTGCCATGGATGAGTATTTCATGTTCAAAGTTCTGTCATAAACATGTACCCGACTTGACTTGTTTGCCTAAATCCCATGTCCATGCTTAATTTTGGATCATGAAACTTTTACTGTACAAACTACTTGATGTCTGGAATCCATTGATACCATTTTCTCCAATTTCTATCATGTACCATCTTCGAATTAAATCGGATTCCATCACTGTGTATGTTTTTAGGTCACCAAAATGTAACCTAACCAAAGCATGTACATACCATGTCTATTTTCTAATTACTCATTTCTGGTGATACATATGCATGTCTAGTTTTGTTTAAAACTAGTTTCATAATTTTTGGACATGTATACGATTTTATATTTAATTTTAAATGGCCCTGTATCAAGTCCATGGAGGACTGGCACGAAATCCCAAGTGAACCAGTTCACCCTTAGGGTTGGGCCAGACCCTCTGAGAACGTGACGGCCCGACCCGTCGTGATTCTCTAGAGGGTCACGACAGAAGAGCGCATTGCATCATGAATGCGACGGCTCGGCTCGTCGTGATCTCCTGGCCTGTACCGATTGCCCAGAACGCAACAGACCCCGATGTCATGATCATGGATTGACAGCCCTAATCTCGACTGTTCACCCAGTCGTGTTTAGAGCATCTGTCAATTGGCGTATTACCATTTTAATGAACGCGACTGACTTAACCGTCGTGATTTGAAACGCGATAGGTACCTCCGTCGTGATTTCACTGTTGAAACCAGAACCATAATTCTTCATGCAATCTATGTTAATCATGTCAATTAACTATGTCTAACCCTTAATTAGTTCTGTTGTGAACAGTAATGACCTGTTTAATAATATTGGACAATATTCACATGATATCCATTAAATAAAAGCTATGTGCACACCTACATCTTGGTATCATGATTACTTTACACATGCACACGCTATACATAAATGTTTGCCATGAAATCTTATTAATTTACTCAATAATATATCTAGTAATTAAGTGTAATTATTCATATAATCTCCCAATTATTTTAAAGAATTTGTCTTCATTTTATTCGCATGTTTTGTATACTGCCTTCGCATGTATCTACCTTCGAGCACTCAAGGCATGACAGAAAATTGTTTTATACACACTTCTATCTTCGCTTGGACAACCTCTCCGTTGGGAATACTTCTGACAGGAACATGAACTCCTTATCAAGGCCTCCGTAAGTCTCCTTGGCTTTGGCGGATGTCCATTATCGACGAGTGGTTTGTACCATCAAAACCTATTATAACCTTTGGGATCGGCAAGATCCAACGGCCTTAGTGTGTTCTCTCTTACCTTGAGATCACGCCGAACCACTGGTCTGTGTTCATAGCAAGGCTATTGGGCGGTTGTGACTTCTACCAGACTGCTGGCACACGACCATGTGTGTGGTGCAACTGCTATTATCGTCTATTATCATTGTTTTACGATTATGACCCTGTTCTCATCTACTAGCTCTATTCTCTCATCTGTTCACATTCTCTCTATACTCTCATCTATTTGTCTACTACTACTCTCATCTGTTCTTGGTACTCTATTTTCCATGCACTTGATTGTCTAAGATAATGAACATAATCGATGCCAGGTAATAGGGCCCGATCTGGTCCTGGGAGGTGCGCCTAAAAAGTGCTATTTGCCCGCGGGAGTTCAATGATTAGGATGTCGGCATTACATCTAGTGCCATTTATACTAACAAGATTTAATCTATGACAATCAATCACTATACTATGTTCTCTCGGTTGACAAGAAGCTCAACCAAAATTTCTATCTCTACTAGTGCACCTTTGTGCAAACGTTACATGCTAATTCGTTACATGGTGAATCCATTAACATGCTTACTGTGCTATACTCTCATGAAAAGTGCTATTGTTTCTCGTTATCATGTGACATTACTCTCTTGACTACGCTTGTGAGACCCCCGAATTTTGTTCATTTTATATTCTAGGCATGTGGTATGTACTTATTACTGTACATAGTGTGTGTATTAATTTTGTGCATACTATAATTATTTAGTTACTCATGTGCATATGTATGCATAAATGTATATATATATATATATATATATATATATATCTTATTTCTGTGGATATAAGTAATTAGCTAATTTTATACGTATTGTACTTATTTAAATCCTATGCATATTGTATTTAAGTAATGTTGTACATATAATATGAAATTATTGCTATACATCTTGTAGGTATATATGAGTTTATTTCTGTGCATGTAATATATTAAATGTGCATGTAGTATCTAATATTGATGTAGATATTGTATTTATTTATTTCGTGCATATTATATGTAATTATGTTGTGTATGTATTTATATATACGTGTTTATTCTGTGCATATGATACCTATCAATTTTCTGTACACATTAAGTTGTTTATAATGTATAAGTATAGCTATTTTGATGTATTTATGTGTTCTGGCCGAAATGCTAGTTGACGTCAACATACATTGATGTTAATTGCATGTTGACGGCAACATATGAGTTGTTGACTGCATGGCCAGGAGAGGTTGACGTCAGATCGAAGGACGTTGACTCTCTATTAACGGCAGAAAGTTGGTTGTTTAGTTCCCAATTTTATTGCGATTTAGATCGGGAAATGGCTACGTATTCCCTGATTCTTGTTTAGGAAACCTACCCTTAACGGTAGGAACCCTAACCTAATACGTACCCCGACCCCTTATCTCTATAAAAATACCAATTTCTGGTGAGATTGGGTCTTTTTCGCTCAAGGGAAAGCTAGGGTTTCTGTGGAGAAAAGCTGATCTTTGGCGAGCTTGATCCGTCGATTGGAGGAGTCTTCTGGCAATCTGCACCGACTGGAAGATACACCAAGCATCAAGGAAGTTTCCCCGACTCTGGTCTGTAGCCTACATCGACACAAAGATCGGATCTGAAGCAGTCTTGGGCACCTTCTTGGCTTGGCCAAGGAGGGAATTTTTTGCTAAATTAGAACTTTGTAGAATTTTTATAAGGCAAGTGATCTAGGGATTTCATCCCTACCCATGTCCTTTAGGACCTAGATATTTTTGTGAAATTTTCTCGTGTCCTAGAACCCCATTTGTAATGTATTTTTGTGTTAAGTCTGCCTTTCTGCAGACAGTAGATTGGCGGCCACTTGTGTGCCACCAAGATCTTTTGTTAGCGGCAACATCGTGTGCCATTAACCTCTGTTGGTGGCAACCTCTGTGCCGCCAGGTTCTTCAAGTTTTATAGAATGGCTGATTTGATCTCTGTGGCATGTTTGTTGGAATTATGGGTGTATATGGATGCTATAAAATTTATATATGGTCAAGTATAGTCTATAGGTCATGTCATGAGGATATTTCAAATTTCTGTACATAGTGTTATTTATTGAAATTTCTGCATTAATGAGATAAGCAGGATTTACCTATGTTTAATCCTGAATAATTAGATTTGTTGCATGTTAGGGATTCAAAAATTTTATATGATCATATGATTACTGTTTTCAAGTTTTAAAACTGTTAGGTATGACTGTTTTGATGTGAACCATGTATTAATGAATTTCTTAATAAATATGCCTGAATTCTGTCTTAATTATTAAAATTAGATTTACTGTTCCAAAAAATCTGAAAATCTCGATATGTGACATATAACTTGTTTGAAGCCTGTGGTAAAAATTTCGTTCTGGTTTGATAATAGTAGGCATTGTTATTAGTTTAATAGGTCATATGACCATGATAAATATGTTTAAGTTTAATCATGTGTAATACTGTGATTAGTAGTAGGATTTGGACATTGTTATGAGGTAATTATCACTGTGAACAGAAGCATCATGTACTGTAAACTGAACCATGTGTAATTATGTTAAAGTGCATGTAAATGAGTTAAAATGTGTATGTGAATGAACGAAACATGTGACAAGGTGATAATGTGTAAAATTTGGGCGATATTGACACTGCTACCACAGAGGTCTGAGAGCCGTACTGTAGTAAAGTCCATATGGGAAGGTTCAATGTATAAGTGTTATCCTAAGGGCATTAGGATGAAATCCTGGATATGGACAAGTACCACTAGATAGGGTGGAGAGGGCTTCTCTCAGTCTGCACAATTTACCAGGATTTGTCACTAGTTTGCCTAGGTGGCGGGTGTGTGTTATGTGAAGTGTTATGTGCTATGTGATATGTGTGGTGTGTTCCTCTATATGGTAGTTAGGACTATGT
Organism: Colocasia esculenta; assembly: GCA_014218235.1. Taxonomy (NCBI): domain Eukaryota; kingdom Viridiplantae; phylum Streptophyta; class Magnoliopsida; order Alismatales; family Araceae; genus Colocasia; species Colocasia esculenta. Next base: position 66,793,964 of record CM024765.1, on the reverse strand, counting down.
GTCACGGCAAATTTAAGTGTAAAATGTATAAAATGTATAAAATGTGATAATGTGTAAAGTGGCATGGGAATGTGGCACGTGGTAAGTGCAAGTGAAGTGACATGTGAATGTGCAAGTGAAAACTATGTGAAGATGCAGAAAATCATGTGAAATGAAAGTGAATGTAAATGAGAGAGTAAATGTAGGTGAAAACCAAGGTAAAAATGCATATGTTCATGTTATACATGTGTTAATGCAATTTGGATTAATTGTAATATCATGTTTAGCATCATGTTGTATAGTTTAATATAATCCATGTGTTAGTGTCATGTGAATACGAAAATTTTACATTAAAACAGCAAGCTAAATGAGTGAAAAAGTGTTATATTGCATGTGAAAATGATTAAATATCATGCTAGGATTGTTATTTACTATGTACATAGATCCATGTTTTCATTGCATATAATTGTAATGTGAATTGAATGAAGTTTGAAACCATGAATCGTGTAGACATAATGTGTAGAAAGCATGCTATAGGTAAGTCATGAATATTTACTTATTTTAAGAATATGATTAATATGTACTGTGTTTAGTAACATGAACCAAGTTGTTTATCTGTAACGACCCGAGAACCCGACCCTCGGCCCACGCCGAGGACCCAATTTTTGCGATCGCCGCCCATGGCTGCGTACCCCTCTAAGTACACTCCCAACACACGCACACTAGTACAAGTAAAAGGCAGGGGTAACAAATCCCTTAGGGGAATACCCGAGGGTGACGTACACTGAGAGGGGGAGACCACTGCTAGCTATGGGACCACCACTACTACCTCACCGCATCCTCCTCCCGGTGCACGTCCTTGCCGCTGTTGAGAAGTCTCACCTGGGAAAAAGGAGGGATGAGCTTCACAACAGAAGCTCAGTAGGGACTACCAATCTCCTACTGGCTCTAACAGGAAGAAGAATATATATAATCAAATAAATAACAACAATTTATCTTCTACCTACGAATGGAAGTGCGGAAGCAAAGCTACTACTAACAACGGTATGGAAGTACAACATGATCGAAAAACTCTGTATGACTACTGGTCGTGACCACCACACGGCGAGAAAACACAGACAAGGAAAAAACCACGCCTGGACGAAGACTAGCTACGGAAAGCACTACCACTAGTCAACGGTCAGGTGCGTCCACCGACGTCTTATCCTTCACCCAGGTCCAAACCTCCGCATCTCGTCAGACTGAGGCAGGACACAAAGTAACACAATAGTAACTGCCATAGTTTGGCCAGACTACGGTCCCATGCCTGGCCTCTCTAAGCGGTTTCGAGGCCGCAAAAGGGCGAGGCAGTCAGAAAAAGGACTAGCTGGACTATGTAGGGAGAACTCCTCAAAACGACCTCAGCGTCCCAGACCAAACTACGAGAGCTCTGCAAATGACTCAACGCCGCTGTCCTAACCACCATTTTCCCCTTCTTTCTAGAGTCTGCCTAGTCGGCTGCCAACTCGAGCATGCTCGTAGCCTGGAGTACTCCCTCAATAGGTTCCCGAGGATGGGGTCCCAGGCAATGGTAACAACTTCTCTATGGGACAAGCCCTCAAGTGCCAAGCATTGGGCGACGAATAGTGTAGGACAGTACTAGGGGACTAGCAAAGGTGCCACAGGTACAGTAAAAGAAGCAAAACGGCAAGAAGACTTAACAAAGCATGGTACTTCGCAAGACCATAACCTGTGTCTCTCGGCCATAGTCGCGACGCATCGGGTCGTTGCGACCTTGTCACAACGCTCTACCCTGTCGCGACACTGTTGCGGTGGCCCAAGCCATCGTGGCCTTATCGCGAAACCCAAGAGCATCGTGATCATGTCGCGACCGGCCAGGCCGTCGCGACAAGATCGCGACCTCTATAGCGGTCGCATCTTCAGCGAGGGGGGTCTAGAGCAGACCCCAGAGACTACTCAAAAACGGGATTACAATACACCACAGGGGGAGGGGAGCATGGAGAACATGTAAGAAAACTCCTAAATCATCCAAACCACCCTTAAACCCCGCACAAGCATGGATTAACAGAGATCTACGCTCGATGGGAAATCACACTCAAACACGAGCATGGTTCCTCACACCCCCACAACCCAAACCATGAAGAAAACATGATCTCAATGGGGCGGGGAGCATGCTAGGGTGAGAGGATCAAGGGGTCCCTACCTCCACAAGTAGAGCCGACCCGTTGGGGCCTTCACGTAGTAATGACCACCTCCTCCTCGCTCCAAGCAACACGAACACACCCCGTGCACGAACGGGACGACACCACCTCAGCACGAGCACCACGAGCATGAAGAATCACCGAGAAAACGCAAGGAAGCTCGAGAGGGGGAGAAGAGGGAAGGAGAGGAAGAGAGAGGACGAGCGGGGGAGAATGGGGCACGCCTTCGATTTTAAACTGACGGCCCCGATGATGTGACGAGTCAACCGGTTCGACAACAACCATGTCGCGATGCCCCTAGGCGTCGCGACCATGTCATGGTGGCCACCCTCGGTGCGACCCCAAAGCGGTCAAACCTCGAAGACGGGAAAAGCAAACGTGACGGATGACCAGGTCGCGTCAACGTTCTACGCACCCGACACCCGACACGACCATTCTGACAGATGGGACAGCAGTCACGTCTGTTAGAAAAGCTGTCACAATGTCGCTAGACGCCGCGACAAGAACGTGATGCCCACCTCCGTCGCGACCCTGTCGCGATGGCCAAGTTTGTCGCCACACAAACCATGTCACGACCGGCTCTCCCGTTGCGACCCTGAGGACGGGGCCAAGTGCCCAGGAGGGCTGGGTCTTACATCCCACCCATCTTAAGAAATTTCATCTTCAAAATTAAAATAAACTCGGTCTCAAACTGGAAAGCAGTACATGGAAGGATAACATACTAATCAATCAAAAAAATATGGGAACTGCTCTCATATCTCATCTTCCAGGTGGCCTCGCCACCAACGCGGTTCTCCCAAACGACCTTCACCAACGGAATCTGCCTCTGGTGCAACTGCTGCACTCTGTGGTCGACAACTCTGACCAGGTACTCTGGCACTGACAAGTCTGGTACTACCTCAAGTTGCAAGTAGTCCAACACGTGCGAAGGATCTGCGATGTACCTTCGAGCTATGAAACGTGGAAGACACTGTATACACCTGCCAATTCTGTCGGAACACTCAACCTGTAAGCCACCTCGTTGACCCTCTCCGTGATAGGGAACGGCCCAATATACCTGGGACTGAGCTTTCCCTTCCTGCCAAACCTCATAACACCCTTGGTTGGCGAGACCCGCAAGAATACAAGGTCACCTACCCTGAACTGTAATGGCCTCTTGCGGACATCTGCATTGCTCTTCTACCTACTCTGTGCTGCCTGACCAACCTGACTGTGTTTGCATACTGCTACCCCAACTCTGGTCCCAAAAGCTACCTCTCTCTGACCTCGAACCAATGAAGTGGTGTCTTGCACAGGCGACCATACAAATCCTCGTATGGTGCCATTCCGATGCTTGACTGATAGATGTTATTATACATGAAATCTACCATTGGAAGGTGCGACTCTCAGGTGCCACTCTAGTCCAAACAGTATGCTCTCAGCATATCCTCCAAGGTCTAGATCACCCTCTCTGACTGCCCGTCTGACTATGGATGATATGTTGTACTCAACCTCAACTCTGTGCCAAGAGCCCTCTGTAAATTGTGTCAGAACCTTGATGTGAACCTCAAATCTCTGTCGGAGACGATCGAAATTGGGGTTCTGTGCAACGGAACAACTCTATCGACATATAGCCTGGCTAACCTTTCCACTGACCCCGACATTCTGACTGGAAGAAAATGTGCTGTTTTGGTCAAACGATCCACAATCACCCAGATACCATCGTGCCTCTGCGGAGTACGGGGCAACCCAACTACAAAGTCCATGGTTATGTCATCCATTCACTCGGGAATGGGCAACGGCTGTAGCTCACCACCAGAACGATGATGCTCAGCCTTCACCTGCTGACAGGTAAGCCACCTAGCTACAAATTCTGCCATGCCCCTCTTCATCCCTGGCCACCAGAAGAAACCTCCTCAAGTAATGGTACATCTTGGTGGAACCAGAATGAACAGCATACCTTGACTTGTGAGCCTCTGACAAAAGCGCCTGGCACGCATCCTCGGGAACAATAGTCTACCTCTGAATTTGACCCCACTGTCCTCATCCAACTCAACATCTAGTATCTACAAGATATCTGCCAACTTTGAGTCTGCATGCTGCGCTGTAACACCTGCCGATACACTGACAGACGAACTGACAAGCTGGTCATCACTGCTCGGTCTCTGCACCTTGATGGGTAGAACACTCTCTGGGACAGCTCCTCGAACAACCTCCACTCTTTAACCATTAATGAACTCAAGAGAACGCGCCTACTCAAAGCATCGGCCACGACGTTAGCCCTTTCTGGGTGATAGGAGAGGGTAAGGTCGTAGTCCTTCAAATACTCCATCCATCTGCATTGCCTCGAGTTCAAATCCCTCTGAGTGAAAATATACTGCAAAATCTAATGGTCAGTGAAGATCTCGAAGCTTTTCCATACAAATAGTGCCTCCACAACTTTAGAGCAAACACCACTGCTGCCAACTCTAAGTCATGGGTAGGGTAGTTCTCCTCATGCTTCTTGAGCTGCCGAGAAGCATAGGCAACGACCCCACCATGCTGCATCAGCATGGCACCAATCCTGATCTCGACGCGTCGGTGTAGACCACAAAACCTCCACTACCCGACGACGAGACCAACACTGGTGCTGAAGTCAACCTCATCTTAAGCTCCTGGAAACTCCGCTCACAGTCCTCTGACCAAACAAACCTGATGTCCAGCCTCGTCACCTGGTCAACGGCTCTGCAATCCTAGAAAAACCCTAGATAAACCTCCTGTAGTAACCTGCCATACCAAAAAGCTGTGAACCTCTGACACTGATGTGGGGCTGCTCCCACGACAACACTTCCTCCACCTTGGCAGGGTCCACTGCCACAATAGAACCTGAGATCACGTTCCAAGAAAGTGCACCTCCCTCAGCCAAAATTCGCACTTGTCGAACTTGGCGTATAGTGGAGACTCCACAGCGTCTCCAGCACAATCCTCAGATGCTCGTCGTGCTCCTCCTAAGAAGCTGAGTAGACCAAAATGTCATCAACAAAGATGACCACGAACCTATCTAGGTACTCACCAAACACCCTATGCATCAAATCCTGGAAAGCTGCAGGTGCGTTCGTCAGCCCAAACAGCATTACGACGAACTCAAAGTGATCATACCTGGAACAAAAGCTATTAAGCCAATATCAGACTCTCTAATCATAAATGATAGTAATCGGACTTCAAGTCAATCTTCGAGAACACCTTCGCTGACTGCAACTGGTCAAACAGATCATCAATCCTCGGCAACGGTACTTGTTCTTCACTATAACCTGGTTCAGCTACAGATAATCGATGCACAAACGCAAACTACCATCCTTCTTCCTCACAAATAAGACAGGCGCTCCCCACGGCGAATGACTCGGATGAATGAAGCCCAACTCAAGCAACTCCTGTAACTGGCGCTTCAACTCGCGCAACTCCGCTGGAGCCATCGGGTAAGGTGCCTTGGACAAAGGCATCGTACCAGGCAAAAGCTCAATGGAGAACTCTACCTCCTGCTCAGGCGGCAAACCAGGTAGATCCACCGGTAAAACATCAGAAAACTCACAAACAACAAGCACATCAAAAATCAACGATCCGCTAGGCTCCAAAGGACAAATAGAAGCAAGGTATGCCACACAGTCATCATGGATCAAACGACGAGCTCTACATAAGGAAATAAAGGGTCGAAGGGTAGACCAGATACCTCAGAAGTAGAGAGTGGGCACTCCAGGTATCTCAAACCGAACGGTCTTCCGCTGATAATCAACCACAGCTGAGTGAGCCTCAAACCAATCCATGCTCAGGATGACGTCAAAGTCACAAAGTTGCAACGTGTACAACCTGGCCAGCAACTGGTGTCCCTCAACCTCAACTGTGACGGCCTCCAAGTGACCGAAAAGAATGCATATAATCACCGGATGGGAGATCGACCATCTCGTCACACTGCTTCTCAGGTGTGTGACAAACTAGAGACTCGTTAAAACTCCTCGGAAGCAAAACAGAGAGAAGCACCAAGGTCAACCAAAACATGAGCAGCTCTACAAGGATAGGCAAGGTACCTAAACTAGGTTCGAATCCTCGGCCTACTCCCTGGTGAGTGCGATCACACGACTGCGACCATGCCCACACTGCGGCACTTGCTGGGGCTGCTGCTGCAGCGGCGGCTGCTGGTACTGAGGGAACTGCTGTTGCTGCTGGTACGGCTGAAACTGGTGAGGTTACTGATGCTGCTCAAACTACTGAGGCTGCAAATGGTACTACCTCTGCTGCTGTTGACGAGGTGCCTGCTGCTAGGGAAGGTACTGGTACTGAGGTGGCTACTGCACGTACTGTACTGGCTACTGCTGTTGCAGGACCCGTCCCATCGGGCAATCCCTTCTGAAGTGGCCCGGCAAACCACAAGTGTAGCAAACTGCCTCCTGTCTGCTCTGCTTAGCTCCCTGCTGGACTAACTCCTCCGCAAACCTAAACTGACGCCTCTGCTACCAGCTCTGTCCACCCTTGCGAGTAGACAACTGCCTGAACTTCGAGCGAATATCGGAGCTATCGGAACTGCCCGAGCTCGAAGAAGAAGAAGAAGTCGCGCTACTGCGACTGCCCGCGGGACACTGGTATGGCAAGGACCTGGAAGAGGCTTCTCCCTACTGCTGTTGCTGTTGCTGGGGCTGCCAGGTCTCTTACTCCAAGGCGGTGGCCTTAGCCACAGCCTGCCCTAAGGTGGCACACATGTGAGCTATCACACCCCCCTCAAACATGCGATGAACCTCTCTGCACAAGCTTGCTCACTTCCTGCTACATGAGGAACATGCCTCAACAACCGGATGAACCGCTGGTGGTACTGAGTAACTGTGAGATCGCCCTGCACCAACTCGTGGAACTAGTCACGTCTCTCACGTCGAGTGTAGTCAGGGAACTACTCACCGTGAAAGACGTCCAAGAACCGCTGCCAAGTAACCTGGTCCAAACGCTGCCCCTGAAAGTGAGTCTGCCTCTGAACTCTCCACCACTCATGGGCTGCTCCCTTGAGCTGGTACACCGTCAGTCTGACCTTGTCCTCCTCAGCGCACTCCATAGTCTCGAACGTGCGCTCCATCTCATGGGTCCACCTCTCCACCTTATCTAGATCATACTCACCGAAGAACATCGGTGGCCGGAGATGGAAGAACCTCTCCAAGAGGGCGGTCCTGTCCTCAGTGACAGCCATCCTTCTATGACCGGCTCGGGTGCTCCCGGTACCCGACGCTTGTTGAACTGTTGGCTGCTCCACCTCTAGATCTGCCTGCTGCTCCGGTACCGCTGGGGGAGGTACTGGAGGCTGACCACCTGCTTAGGCTGCCATGCTCCCTGGTACAAGTTCCTAAAGAACTGCTTTGCCAAGGGAAACCAATTTGCGTACCGCTGTGGCTGAAGCTAGTACTCCTGCTGCTGCTGCCCGCCTACTGCTGTTGCTACCGGTGCACCTTGAGGTTGTGCCACTGACTCCTCTGCTGACACCTCCTCCTAGACCTGCCCCTACGTGGGCATATCTGACTCATCCTGCTGCTCTATCAGCTCTCTGGCCTGCTGACGCCTACGCGGTGCCATACCCTGCACGGCACACAACCAACAAGGTTAACAATACCAACTCGAGCGGCTAGCAGTGTACTTGTACTACTATTGGGACTTTTTGTTGCAGTTTAAATCCAATACAAGTTCTGTCAGACACTCACTCTGATAACAACTGTAATGACCTCGAGAATCGACCCTCGGCCCATGCCGAGGACTCGATTTTGTGGTCACCGCCCATGGATCCGGAGACCCGGGAAGGGCTATAATATAAATCTAACAGGTATGTAACAGAAATTAAACGTCAACTACTAAACTAGAAGTGCACGAGCGGAAACAGAAAAGTGAGCAAGACCACTGCGTACTGCTCTAAGTACAGTCCAACACACACCACGCTAGTACAAGTAAAAGGTAGGGTATAACAAATCCCTTAGGGGCATACCCCGAGGGTGGAGTACACTGAGGGGGGAAGACCACTGCTAGCTACGGGGACCACCACTACTACCTCCCCGCCTCCTTCGCCCGGCGCGCGCCCTACGCTGCTGAGAAGTCTAACCTGGGAAAAAGGATGGATGAGCTTCACAACAGAAGCTTAGTAGGGACTACCAATCTCCTACCGGCTCTAACAAGATGAAGAATATATATAATCAAATAAATAATAGCAGTTTATCTTCTACCTATGAACGGAAGTGCGGAAGCAAAGCTACTACTAACAACGATACGCAAGTACAATACGATCGGAAACTCCGTATGACTGCTTATCGTGACCACCACATGGCTAGCAAACACAGACAGGGAAAAATCCTGCCTGGATGAAGAACACTAGCTACGGAAAGCACTACCACTAGTCAATCAGCCAAGTGCGTCCACCGACGTCTTATCCTCGACCCAGGTCCAAACCTCCACGTCTCGTCAGAGTGATGTAGGACACAAAGTAACACAACAGTAACCGTCATAGTCTGGCCAGACTACGGTCCCACGCCTATCCTCTCTAAGCGGTTCTGGGGCCGCAAAGAGTGAGGCAGTAAGAAAAAGGACTAGCTAAACTATGCCGGGAAGAACTCCTCAAAACGACCTAGGCGTCCCAGACCAACTACGAGAGCTCTGCAAACGACTCAAGCCGCTGTCCTAACCACCGTTTTCCCCTCTGCTCCAGTGTCTGCCTACTCGACTGCCAACTCGAGCATGCTCATAGCCCAGAGTACTCCCTCAAGAGGCTCCCGAGGATGGGGTCCCAGGCAACGGTAACAACCTTTCTATGGGACAAGCCTCAAGTGCCGAGCACCAGGCGACGACTAGTGTAGGACCGTACTAGGGGACTAGCACAAGTGCCACGGGTACAGTAAAAAGAAGCAGAAATGGTGAAGACTTAACATAGCACAGTACATTGCAAGACCATAACCTGTCTCTCGGCTGTAGTCGTGACGCATCGGGCCGTCGCGACCTTGTCGCGACGCTCTACCCTGTCGCGACACTGTGGCAGTGGCCGAAGCCATCGCGGCCTTATCGCCACACCCAGAGCGTCGCGATCATGTCGCGACCGGCCGGCCGTCGTGACAAGATCGCGACCTCTATAGAGGTCGCGTCTTCATCCGAGGGGGTTTCTGGAGCATACCACTCTGAGACTACCCCAAAAACGGGATTACAATACACCACAGGGGGAGGGGAGCATGGAGAACATGTAAGAAAACACCTAAGTCATCCAAACCACCCTTAAACCCCACACAAACATGGATTAACAAAGATCTACGCTCGATGGGAAATCTCACTCAAACACGAGCATGGTTCCTCACACCCCCAACCCAAACCATGGGGAAAACATGATCTCAATGGGGAGGGGAGCATACTAGGGTGAGAGGATCAAGGGGTCCCTACCTCCATAAGTAGAGCCGACCCGTTGGGGCCTTCATGTAGGAATGACCACCTCCTTCTCGCTCCAAGCAACATGAACACATCCCCTGCACGAACGAGATGACACCACCTCAACACGAGCACCACGAGCATGAAGAATCACTGAGAAAATGCAAGCATGCTTGAGAGGGGGAGAAGAGGGAAGGAGAGGAAGAGAGAGGGCGAGCGGGGGAGAATATGGCGGACCTTCGGTTTTAAACTAACAGCCCCCAAGATGTGACAGGTCTACCCGGCATGACAACAACCATGTCGCGATGCCCCTAGATGTCGCGACCATGTCGTGGCAGCCACCCCAGGTGCAACCCCAAAAGCAGTCAAACCTCGAAGATCGGGAAAAGAAAACGCGACGGCTGACAAGCTCGCGTCAACGCTATATGCACTCGACACCTGACACGACCGTTCTGATAGATGGGACAGTGGTCACGTCTTTCAGAAATGCAGTCGTGACGCTGCCAGACACCGCGACAAGAACGCGACGCCCACCCCCGTCGCGACGGCAGGTCTGTCGCCACATAAACCATGTCACGACCGGCTCCCCCATCGCGACCCTGAGGATGGGGCCAAGTGCCCAGGAGGACCGGGTCTTACATTATCATACTGAGAAAACATGTCTAGGTTGCTTATGTATATTTGTAAATTGAAATGAAGTATGTACCATGTACTTTTCTTTATTGTTTGAAAGAGAGCATGTGTTTCCTCATGTTTATTAGATTAGTATGTGTGTGATATGTGTAAGGTTGTGTCCTTAGATTGCTTGTTGGGTCTTTTAGACTCATACTTGCTTCGGCATACAGGTGAGACAGGTGTCCCAGTACTTTCGGAGGACGTAGGGAGGAGACGACCCGGAGCGCGAGGAGTAGCTACTTGTGGATGTTTTCTTATAGTTATATTTCCTTTCCATAGTATGTGAAAGATGTTATTCATATGGACAATGTCATAATGTATTTAATTTTGGAAATGTAATAATGTGGACTTTGTTATTTACATTTGCTATATAGACTGTGGAATGATGTGGATGATGATGGAAAAAGATGAGTTATTTCTTTATTCCCATTGTACTCATTTGATTCATGTACATATCAACCTATCGTTTAGTGTTGGGTTAATATCCACTGTAATGACGCCCTTTGCACGGGCAGAGATTGTTATAATCGTACCGGTATGAAGAGGGTCGTTACAATGCTTGATCTTTCTCTCTAGCTAGCTGCTTGACATGACATTAATTATTTAAAGCATGCATGTTTATAAGAGATATTAAGTCCTACTAGACGTTTATCGCTCATCCTGCGCTATTTATTCTTATGTTTCAGGTGAATCTGATGGGGACTACCACACTTACAAGGAAGGAGATGAGGATGTTCAAGAGTGACCAGTCTTTACGGCACCATTGCTTTTAGTTGTTAGTTAGTCAATATGCAATAGTTTATATTTGAATAAAGTACCCTGGGCCCTAGTTTTGGCTCTGATTAGTGAATGTAGATGTTGATTTAAGGTGTTATTAATGAGTTGGATTTTATTTGGATTAATCCTAATTGTGTAATGGTTTGATGTCTATTTACCGCTCTATACTATTTATTTAACTGTATTACTGCTCTGATATTCCGCATCGCGGCGTTACACCCACCTCGTGTCAAGGAGAGTGAGACAACCCACAGAGTGTAGTGCACAACCCACACCACAAACGCACAGGCTATGTTTAAAGTTTAACACAACCCAATAAGCCAGTAACAGTGGGGAAAAGTAATAAAACAGTAAGCATAAGAATTCGCCCTGTCTAAGATATGGAGAGACACTGTAGAAGCAAGAACAATGATGTAGAACACATATCGACCTCTCCACGAAAACCTCCTGGATGTTGCTTGGATGTAGCAAAATTCTCGGTACTTGGCAGCAACTCCACATAATAGTTGTGAAGCTTGAAATAGTTGATCTCGTGGTCTACTGTAGGTTTCTTTGGAAATTGCCCAAAACCCTAGTTCCACAAGATAGAACCGTTCTTGGATGATGGGGATACTCTTGGAGGAGTAGAAGAGCTCTCTAAAATCTTAGAGACATGTTGTATTTAAAATGCAACACCAAAGGATCATAACTTTGGCAAGAATCTTAATGGAGGAAAGAGTCCTATCCAATTTAAGAAACTACGTTGATGGAATTAGTCAACCGATTTCTCTAGATTGGTCGACTGTTCTTCAAGTCTAACACCAATAGAAAGCTTCTTCTACGTTCTAAAATCGGTCAACTGTTTTCTATTGAACCACTCACATCTATTTCTCCTTTGTTTTGGTGATAACTAAAACTCATGTATATTAATAAATTTATTTAATAATAAATTTCACTCTTCAATATGATTAATATATTTAATAATATTTTAAAGATATTTTATATGATATTTCTATGCTATAAAAAGAAATGCACTAAAAGTCCATATCGATTACAGTTCAATGTGTATTAATTGGAAACCAAGTGCCACATAGATTGCTGAAGAAGCCTCTATTGATTGGAGAATAATGGTTTTATCGATTGATGTTTAAGTTTCTATCGATTGAAGAACAAGTGTTCTTCCGATTCGTGTTTAAAATGTTCCGATTGGTTAACACTTAAGTTATATTATTCCAATTGGTGAACAATTGACTTAAAATCTTTTGATTGGTGAACACTTGACTTAGATCTTTCGGATTGATGCTATAATTGTTTTGATTGGTGAACAAAATATATTTCTCTTATGCTATGCTTCGATTACTAACCATATCTTTCATGTTATATCGATACTAATATCCAGTCTCTTGGCACCCAATGAAAATTCTAATGCGCTTCTTTTTTGATAAACAGAAAACTTATGCCTAATATAGTAAGCTGTCATCAAGAATGTGGACTAGGTAACAGAGGTATGGGTAACTCACATACTTTACTTTTTTGTCTCAACATTCTATACCTTGCATTAAATGCTCTCAGGACAAAAGGAGAACTGAGGCATCCATTAGAAACAAGAAAGCAGCCGTTAGACTTAAGTTAGCAGCAGCAGCAGCAGTAGCAACAAAAGAAGAAGACGAAGAAGAAGAAGAAGCAACAATAGTTATCTTCTCAACAGTCCTCTTTAGTTGCTCTATAATGGGTTGATGTTTTTTGGAGAGAAAACAACACTGTATGCAACCCTGAAGATTCTTCTAAAAGAGTGTACATCCAGTGAGGAAACTAAATGTCACACACACTCAGAAAAGAGAGAAAGAGCTCGAACCTATTCAAAGAATAGAAGATAGCACCCAAGAAGAGTCATCTGAAGCTTTCAATCGTTTAAGCCTTTACGTCTTCATTCTTTTTTTGTGTGTCTTGTAAATCTGAGAGAGAGTTCCTAGCATGAGAGTCTTGTATTCTTTCTATAAATATTTTTAGCTCGCAGGTTGCTGTCAGAGATCAAGGAAGCCATGTTTCTCATTTCCAGAACTTGACTCCATAGTTGCTCCTTCTTTTCAAAAGAAGAGCAGGAATGTTCCTCCTCCTGGGTAAAGAGAAGAGTAGTTGTTTGCTGGGTGCTTCTCCCTTTGTGTGGGAAGACCAAATGGGATCTGTTCCAGTAGAATGTCATTGGGGTTTGTTCCAATAGATTGCTTCTGAACATGTAAAAGAAGTGGGCTTCTTTTTTACCCGCAAAGGGAAGAGGACTAGCTAGGGTGCTAGGTAATTTTCCCCTTGTGTAGAAAGGTGGACTAGCTCTACTGGGCATTATTTATCTTGGGGGATTAGACTCTGCATAGTAAAATCCAAATATTTGCTTCGGGACTGAATGTAGGACCTTTATTTGGAAGGGCCGAATCAGGATAAATCTTGTGTCCTTTAGGTGATTGTCCTCCTATTTGTTTTCTGCCTAATTCTCACTGCTAACTAATCACTTCTACATCAACAAATTTTTTTTTAAGTGTTAATTTTTGCAAAACCTATTCACCCCCCCTCTAAGTGAGTGTTTCTTTACTGTCGTGGGCCAACATTTTCTACAAATCGGTCGACCATTCTTTAGTTTGGTCACCAATCGGTAAGCTTCTTCACCAATCGTAAGCTTCTTCTCTAATCAGCAGGCTTTGTTCACCAATCAATTGTCCTATTCATTTTAGTCGACCGTTTTATCTGTATCGGTCGACCATTCTCACGATCATGCTGGACATGGTTCACTGGAAGCATGGTCGGCTGATAATCAGAGTTCGGTCGATCGACTATCAACTTTGTTAGTTAGTCTCTTCCTTTGTTCTGACCAAGTCTTGGCCTTTATAATGTTCATTTACTAATGCAACTTTGGCATATTTTGCTGCACACTTAACACACAAATTAGACCCACATATTAAATATAACAATTCAAATGCTTAGGTCATCAACATGAACACAAATTAGTGCTTTGTGATGTTTCATCAGAAATTAGAATTAGTGTTTGTGATCATCAAAATCTACAGAGTACAACACCATACAATACCATTCTTGTAGCCATATTGAGTTACAATAAAGAAAGATATTTTCATATACACCTAAAGTTCATATATTCTATTCTAATGGTCTACAAGGTATACTGTTAGAGAATCTATTCTTTTGGTTTGACTGAACATATCAAATAAAGAAGAAATGACCATGCAAGCTACATGCAAAGATCAAGCCTCAAGGTTCAGTGAGTTGTAAATATCTTCAAAGACAGAACAATAGTCATGAAGCAAGCCTAACGAACAAAAGAAAGATTGTCTTAAAAGCACTAATACTCGGGTTTACAAAGTTCTATATATACGACCAAAGAAGAGGAGTACGAGAGTAGATCGAATAAGGAAAGAGAAAAGATCATAAGTGTTATGGGTGATCCTTCAAGACAAGAGAAGAGGAGAGTGATCCATCACTCCTATGCCACAGTCCCCTACTCAAGCCTTTCCTTACTGCATTCTTTTGAGCAAACATTTGAGGAGAGATTCCTACTACGCAACTAGACTACAATCATTTATGTTGAGCCTTTCAGCCATCAACATTGAGCCTTTTCTTATCCTTATTTCTATCGAGTAGGCTCTAAGGTTTCATTCTTTGTCACATTTGTCTTCTTAAGAAGATATCTCTTTGGTAGTTGCTTCTCAAGGAAGCTTGAGTGCGCATACCCATTTGTTGTACCCTCTAGTGTGAGTGTAACGACCCCCTTTATACCGGTACAATTATACCAATCCCCATCGGTACAAAGAGCATCGTCACAGTGGGATAGTAACCCAACACTAAACGATAAGGTTGATATGTCCATGAATAATAAAAGAGTACAGCGGAATTAAAAGAAATATTATATTTCATTCCATCATCACCACACATTCCACAGTCTACATAGTAAAAGAAAGTACTAGAGTCCACATTATTACAACTTGAAGAGAACTACATTGTCCGTACATTGTCCATATGAAAAAATTATTCAACTATAAATTAAAGCAACTACCAAAAATAAAATCTCCTCAAGTGCTACTCCTTGTATTCGGTATCAATCTTCACTATTCTCTCCTCATCTATTGGATAACCTGTCACACCTGTACGCCGAAGCAAGTATGAGTCTTACAAGACTCAGCAAGTAATCTAAAGCATCAAACTTATACATATCATATACATATTAAGCTACCAACAATAATGAAACACATGCTATCATACTAATCACGTTAATTCACATAACACAAGCTTTTTATAGTTAACAACACCTTTGTTTCCCAAACACATTCCAGATTAACACATGCTCATATTAAATCATAAAAATAACATACATCTACACAAGTTCTCTACACATTTTATATATTCTATGATACATGGTTCAAATCTTTATCATATCATTGCATAATTTAATCAAATTTAAATACAAGGTTATGTACAAGATGATGAATACTTTTAGCATAGTATTTGGTAAATTCTCATGTATTCACGTCACTTTGTCATATAACTAACTTGCTGTTTCAATGTACAATTTATCATACACATGACACTTGCACATGTTTTCTAGTAAACTACATAATATGATAATAATCTTTCTATCATAGTTAAGCATAATCCAATTAATACATACATGACATGAACATATGCACTCTTAAACACCTATCATGTAACCTGATATATTAATCTAAACATTTTTCCTTATTGTGTAACAGCTCTACCAATTAGAACATGCAATTATACATAACGTAGATAACAACCTAACATGATCTCTATTTATTTTTCACATGTACTTTTTTCATTTATTTACACATTTCATTTGCTGTTTTAATATGAATAATTCACCATGATATCACCTTTATTAAACATGGAACGAAGATGTAATACACATTCAAATCGAATGGCAATCATCTACAAATTAAGCATGAAACTACATACTAAATGAATAGCAATTCTATCATGGAACTTAGACATTATTTTGTGTGTTTATCAAAAACAAAATCTCATTTAGCTTGCTGTTTTGACATGAATTAAACTTAATTACATGGATTTACACTTGTTTTCATGCCATCTTATTCATTTGTCAATTCTACATACTCAATTGTCTACATTGCGTTTCTTTACATATTTACATGCACATATTCATACACACCACCATATGGAGATAGTTAAACTATATCACATAATACTAAACATGATATTATAATTATGATGGTGACACATGAATGACATAAGTAATTACACATGTATTAATATATTGGTTTTCACATGAAATTATACTTTTATTATCTTTTACTCTTCCCTTTCATATCAATTCACACTCCTTCCATTTCCTTTACTCTTACATTCACATTTATCACTTTACACTATATTCACATTTAAACTCTTAAGTTACCATGACACATAGTCCTAACAACCAAGTAGAGGAAAACAATCACTTTAGCACTTAGCGCTTATCACTTAGCACTTAGCACTCACTTTCACATATTTGTCACCTAGGCAATGTGGTGGCAAATCTAGTAACTGCGCAGAACCGGGAGAAGCCCTCTCCACCCTAAGCAGCGGTACTTGTCCACCTCCAGGATTTTATCCTAATGCCCTTAGGATTTATCTCATAATGTTGAGCCTTCCATAGGGACTTTTCTATGGTACAGCTCTCAGACCCCTATGGTAGCAGTGTCATACATGGCTAAATATTTCATTAATCACTTTATCATTCTTATCACCTTTTACTCATGCTCATACACATATTTTTCATCCCATTTCCGTTTACAAAAATTCACATTGCTATTTAACAATGATAAATCACTCAAAATAAGGCATTAACATGCTGCTAACCTTTGCTTTACCCATGATTAACTCTAACATGCTTAACATGGCTATTTTCACATTTAAAACCATGAAAATACCTACTGTCATCAGAATTTCACAAAATTTTTATCACAAGTTAAGGACAGTAAACAGAACACATTCTCAATTTATCAAAATTTTCTGAATAGAAACATATTTATAACAATTAAATCACTATATAGGTGCATTTATCACTAATTTCTCTTAAACAAAAATTTCAGTAAAATAGACTAATATGACGGTGTCAATACGTTCATACAATAACCATATCATTACATAAATTCACCAAATCCGAACTCATAAATATCCTATTTACACAGATTAAACATGCTTATCTTATGGTCATAACTCAATCTCCAGAATTTTAATAATTAAAAATTTTCATGAAAATTTATGAAAACCTCATGACATGACTTACTAATCACCCTTGACCCCTCATAAAAATTTCAGCAAGAAAAAATACCCAGAAATCATTTAAATATATTAAACAGCATTTTTCAAAACACTAAAGAACATAACTGCACAGTCCTGGCCGCCAACTGGGTTAACTGCAACATCTCTTGCCGTCAACTGATGAACTTGACGGCAGGGTATGTTGCCGTCAACTTCCAGACAGCAATTGCACAGTCACACTCACATGTACGGGGAAATTGGAGGGTCCAGGACTCGAGAAAAAATCCGTAAAAATTGTAGGACCTAGGGGACATGTATAGCGATGATGTACATAGGTTACTTGCCTCTAATAAAATCCTAAAAGATCAAATCTTACTGTTGAAGCCCTCCTCGGCCAAAGAAAGAGGGTGCTCAGAAACTCCTTGAATCTTGTTCTCCCATCGATGTAGATCATTCCTCGGGGTTGGGGATGCCTCCTTGATAGTTAGACTACGCTCCAGTCGTCGTAGATCTCCCAGAAAATCCTCCAGTCGCCGGATCAGAGCTTGGGAAGTCCAGCTTTTGTCACAGAAAATACTAGGGTTTCCCAATGACCAAAAGGGCTTTGCGCGGCCAGAAAATGGGTTTTTATAAAGTTGGATAGGTTGGGCACGCACTGGGGTAGGTTACCCAAGGTTTAGGAAGGGTTTCCTAAACTGGAACTGGCCATAAAGTGAGCATTAACAAATCTGGAACCGTTACGCAGGAGGATATTGATGTCAACATCGGTTGTAGTCAACTGCACAGTTGACGTCAAGGGGCTGGCTGCCAACAGGGGGTTGGCGTCCAGGGGGTGGCCGCCCACTGTGAGTTGGCATCCAGGGATGTGGACGCCAACCACACTGGCATCCAGATCTTGGCCGCCAACTGCACAGTGAAGTCAAGACCCTGCCAAACCCCAAAATAAATGCGTAAATATATCTAAACGATTTAGTATATGTAAAAATAATTACATATATCCTTACCACATAAAATACATGCATTACACATTATTTATATTTATAACTTGCACTAATCTCAATTAAAGATAATATGCACGAAGTGACATACATGTGTATACATATGCACCATAGTTGCATGTATTATGCACGAATATATATATAAATGTAATACACACTCTATTATCTAGATATCATACATGTCATAATCAAGTCAATGATTATTGCAATAAGTAAATATCATATGTACAACATTAGATTTATACATCTATACGCGTACAAAGTATAATTTAGTACAACATGCATGAATTTACATAAATATAGCTTGCTTATAATATTTTGATATATTTTACATGCACCGTATTATTTAAGTACCATATACACTATAATCAATTTAGCATGTTAATAATCAACAATTATCATTTGCACAGGATGGACGTATAGATATATGTATACATGCGTATACTCATGAGTAATCATACTTATAACATACATAAGGATAAACATATATGTATATACATGCCTACATCGTTTAGATACATACACGATTCACATTATTGTTCACACATCATAACAATTTATCATGCTTGTAAATAGATATATAATTCGAGGAAGATTAATATGTATGTGCACATATATACACATCATAGCTACATATAATATGCATGGAATAATTAAACACAATATGCATCTCAACCATTAGATAATATATACATTTAATTATAATACATGCACAAAAGTAAAATCATATATACTTATAAGTTGCATGATGGCACTTCACATTATATGAGTAACATTACTTTAATATATCATGCATAATATTTAAATAAATACCTTATATACAAAATTGGCTAATTTCTTATATTCACGAAAATAATATACATACAAACATATGCACATGAACATTTTGTAGTTATAGTATGCGAAAATTTTAATACGTACACTATATTTATGACATGTAAATATCGCATGCTCAATATAAAATGACGGAAAAATTCGGGGTCTCACAGTGAGGAAGGCCTAGGAGTTGTGGCACCAATTGGTTATTCACTCTGTTGAGAGGAGAATCGACATGGCTAGGGGTTTGTTCCCTCTATGAGTAGGAAGACTTGGGTATAGATTGTACACCAAGTAGTTGTGCTCATTTGAGGTAGTTAGTGAAAGTTTGGTGGGAGTTTCCTTTGGCGCCTAGTTGGGTCAGCTCCAAATTAGAATAAAATCTTATGTTTCTTTATGTGTTTGTTTCTCATCTCATGCATCTTTAATTGCTTCCAATTAGAGTAGAGTTTTGATTAATATTTAGCTTAGTCAATCAATTTTTCTACTGGATAGCGACCCCATTCACTACCATCCCCCCACCCCACAATTCATAAACCTAAGCATTTGGGCATGTGGCACATCAGCCTCGTAGTCTCGGGAATTTTTCTCCACCTACTATTGAGTCTTAGGTCACCCCGACGTCAAGTTTTAAGTTACCCGACTAGGATTTCTGACCTTATATAATAGATCTTAGATCACCCAGTATGATTTTTAACTTGTATAGCCTCAAGTTCTAACTCTCCTATGGATATTTTTAAGGATAGCTCATCTCTCCTTTGATGGCAATGTTCATGGTTCTTACATATGCATCGTAGTATTATGTGACACTCGATCACATTTTCATGCTTACAATTGTCTTCTCAGAACACGTCCATATGTTCATCATAAAGCTTTGTTCATAGAAACAAAATAGAAGCAACAGGTGTTAAAGCATGGCATATCAAATATCTTGTATGAATACCATAACACAGTCACTTCATAAATGAAAGGGTAAAGAAAAAACCATACATACTTAAGGTGTAGAAAATCCTCCTCCCTTACGATTCGATCATGATTTGAATCACAAAAAAAAAACCCTTCGCGTTGCTTAAGACTCCTTCGCCAAGAAACAGCACCTCCTTTAGACGATTCTTGTTTCTGTGTGAACCTTCTTCCCTATCTTCTAAAGTTCTGGGACAGCAAATGGGCTAATTCAGTGGCTAGGCATCCGGATGCATATTTGACGGCAGGTGTTCAAGATGCCTTTGGACGCTTTGAAGAAGATTTTTGGGGGGGAATGAAAGATCACAAAGAATTTTCGTAGATTTTTCTGAATTCCGAATCCGAATTGTTCTGATATTAGGTGGTGGTCTAAACCACCACATAGCGGTGGTGTACAAAAAAAATATGGATCCAAAATTCTCTACTAATTAAACCCTGATCCAACCCCCGTTACTAACACTTTAGGATATGTTTGCAGTATTAGAATAGATCGGACTTAGATATCATCACTTTATCTCCGATCTATTCTAATACAAAATATATCATTATTGTCTAAGGTCAAAGTCACGACCAGCATTGGTTCTTCTAATTAATAATTAACTGAGGTTCAAAAAGAATCGAATCGTGGAACAACATGGTTTGTGGGAAAACCAATCGGTTACCACTACTCACGGATCGACAACCGCCACACTACTCCAATAAATACTTATTAAAAGGGAATCCCAATGAAGTCTATCTATTAATAAAACTTTTGTTTTCAAGAAAATCTAATTTTATCGTATATAATAATCTGATAATAATGACTTAACTTTATTAAATACAATCTCGATCCTAACATAATTACACAAATTTTATTTATTTATTACTGGCAACCTGTTATAATATTCTTAAGTCCAATGTAGCATGTAAATCTATATCAATGAGTATAATTAATTATTTAATTTACCCAACGAGATGAAATGCTTCTCGAAACATCAAATTAATTAAACAATAGAATCTGATTTTATAGGTTCTTAGATAATCAAACATCGAAAACAATAGGAGTAGCAAAGCATATAATTACTTGGCTGCGTCGTTGATGTGGTCAAAGAAAATTCCCTCTTTATATGACCAGGCATGGGAATCGGATGAAAGATTAACGATCCTTCCCACGGTACCACTTGTGCGAGCGAGATGTGTTCTTCATGTTGTCTAGCAGGAGATGTGGTAAAAGAAAATGACCTTAAAAAATTAATTAAATAGTAGATCTATCAGATAATATTATATATCATCATAAGCTGCTAGGTGCAATATCTTTATTGTTGAAATATTTATTGTTAAATTTAAAAGTTCACTTTTGATTTCATTTTAGTTGGTGAACTCAATAAAGAGTTCTTGACTCTCCAATGTGAAGTGTAGTGACTACTCCTAGCCACCTAGGCCCATCATGGCCCACCAGGGTCCATCTGATGGACGTGGCCCTTTCGCAAGGCGCCATGTGTCCCCGGCGATTGTTCAGAGGTCCAGGACACCATCATGATGCTTGAGCGTCAGCGAGCTCCCAGGCTCACGTCTCTGGATGTCTCTCACCCTGTTTGGGTCAGCTACTTCTAACCGAACAAGGGTCGCCTCCGAGCACCCCACAACCTGTTCGGTCCAGGCCCCGGCCTGCCGAACAGGTCCTGCTCAAAGCGTGCCACAGTCTTGCTAGAACTAATGTGGCCTGGGCAGCGTGCACCGAACAACCAGTCCGGCCTTCTTAACAGGCCGCCTGTTCAGTGTGTTCTGCCAAGGACATCCGAGCAGCCTCTTCACGTCCGCACGATGGTTATAACGGCTGTAGGCCATGCGCCCCACGTCCTAGAGGTGCATTAACTGCATAGCACCCCAATGGGTGCCTCAACGCATAACTCTTCGCCAAAGGCGCCAACCGACGTGCCCTTTCGGGCGCGTTCAAGAAACATTCTTCTCCATCCCTACCTATAAAGGGCCCAGGTAGGCTCCCATGTAGAGGTATGACATCTTGAACGCTGACACTGCCCTCGCGCGAGCCACACACGAGAACCCCCATTCCTTTATGCCTTTTCAAATTCATTTCTAACTTAGGCATCGGAGGGCTCCCCCCGGTTCTCCAACCGGGTCTCCCTGATTCTGTTCTGGTTTTGCAGGTTCTTGTCTGCTATCGACGACTGTCTTCCATCTCTTCTGAGTGCATGCCCATTTGGTTTCAGCCCAAATAGGAAAATGCTTCCACACTTTTGGCACCGTCTGTGGGAAAGACAACAGCCATGGCTCGCGGACGAACATCGCACCTGAACATGGGGAGCTATATGACGAGGTCCCGCTAGTCGCGGGAGGATTCTCGTCAGCGCATCCCTCCCATTGATGTCTCCGTTGCCCCCGCCGGTGCAGCCGGAGACGTCCCTATCATAGTCGTGCCTGCAACTGCCGTGGAGATAGCCCAACTTTGGGGGCAAATGCAGCACCTGACGGGGATCTGCCTAGATCTTCAAGGGCAATTCGCCAAGCAGCCAGCCCCGGTAGCCTCCCTGCCGCAGGAGCGTCAGGCAGAGTTGTCTCACCGACGGTCTCGCGCCCCTCCCGCGCCTCAGGAGCAGCAAGTGGATTTTCCGTGGTGGTCGCATTGCACCCCGTCTGAGGACCGATCGCCCGAACGTCGCAGCCGTTCACCTCGTCGCTCCATAGCAGTTCTGCGACCTCCACGCTCGGTCATGGGCACCAATTCCCACAGGGCTAGGAGAGAAGTCTCCGCCCACTGCGAACGAGAGTTGGCTAGGCACCTCCGCCGCGTCGTCGACCTGGAACGTCGTGTCAACTTGATGGTCCAGAGGGCAGAGGGTAAAGCACCGCGGGAAGATGACCTGGACTTCCACTCCCCTTTCTGCGTGGAGATCCTGGAAGCTCAGGTCTCTCCCAAGCTCCCTCTACCCACCATCGCGCCGTACGACGGCACCACAGACCCGGTGGACCACATCCACGGATTTGAGTCACACATAGTGTTCCACGGAGCATCCGACACGGCCAAATGCCTGGCCTTCTCAGCCACCCTTAAGGAAACCGCTAGGGCATGGTTTGAGGCCCTGCCAGCAAGTTCCATCTCTTCCTTCCACCATCTGAAAAAGTCCTTCCAGGACAACTTCCTAGGCAGAAGGTCGCAGTCGCGCACCGCGGCCTCTCTCCTCGCCATCTGCCAGAAGAAGGGCGAGGCGCTCTGGGACTTCGTCAAGAGGTTCCAGACTGAAGCACTTAGCATCTCGTGCCTCGACGTCCCTCTAGCCACCAGCGCCTTCATCTAGGGCACTCGAGATGGTTTCCTGCAGAGGACCCTCGGCGTGCTGCAGCCCTCCACTCTGGCCGAGCTACTTTCTATCATTCAACGCCACGTGGCTTGCGAAGAGACCCTAGCCGTAGGCCGAACTGAGCAGGGCGAGCAGTCGGACAAGAAGAGGCCCTCCGACAATGGTCCTGACCGTGATCGGAAGAAAGGCCGGCGCAAAGGGGATTCCCCACACCGACCGCGCCCCTTCACCGACTACACGCCCCTTACGGTGGTGCCCGAACAGATCCTGGCAGAGATCAAGAACGAACCCTACGTTCGGTGGCCACAGAGGATGCGCTCCGATCCCCATAAGTGTAACCAAGACAAGTATTGTCGCTTCCACTGCGACCACGGCCACGACACCTCCGAATGCCGCCAGATTAAGGACGAGATTGAGTCCCTTATCAAGCGCGGCTATCTCGGACCATCCGTGCACCGGAACGAAGCCCGCCCTAGGCGACGACAGCAAACTCCCGAGCAGCCGATCAACAATGAGCCCAACGGGCAAGAAATCAATGTGATCGCGGGAGGATTCGGCGCAGGCGGGGAAAGCACTCAGAGCTGATGTGACTACACTCGGCGAGTGCATGTCGTGGACAGGCCTCCAGCACCTCGGCCAGCCCCATATCCCACGAACTCTGCACACGCACATTCCAAGGAGACTATAACCTTCTCGGACGACGATCTTGTAGGAGTTACCACTCCACACACTGATACGTTGGTCGTTTCGGCCACCATCAATCATTGTAATGTGCTCCGAATCTTGGTGGATAATGGAAGTGCACCGGATGTATTAGCCTACGACTGTTTTTTGCTCATGGGTTTGAAAACCGACTAGCTCACTCCTGTTGAGTCACCGCTGTTTGGTTTCTCAAGGGTATCGGTCCAGCCCATGGGGCGAACCCGCCTCCCAATCACCCTCGGGATGACCCCGAAGATCGTGACCAAGATAGTGGACTTCTTGGTCATCAGGAACATGCCCGGCTATAACGCCATCCTCGACAGAGGTCTGATCGGGCGAATTAAAGCAGTACCTTCGTTTCTCCACCAGAAGATGAAGTTCCCCACCCCGTGTGGTATTGGCGAGGTGCTCGGGTGCCAACGCGAGTCCCGACACTGCTACGTCCTTTCCTTGAGGGACAAGCAACCTCTCGTGGCTCCGACACCTGCCCCTCCACTGGCTGATCAGCCTTCCACCAGCCGAGGAACCCCTGCCGAGGATCTACTCCCAGTCCAAGTAGACGACGACCCCGAGCACGTCTTATACATTGGCGCTCTACTAGCGGAAGCTGAGCAGCAATGTTACAAGGCTTTCTTGGTAGCCAACTTGGACATATTTGCGTGGTCCGATGGTGAGTTACCGGGCATCCCTCCAGAAGTAATGGTGCATCGCCTTCGCTTGTAGCCTCGGGTCCCACCAGTACAACAGAGGAGGCGACCCGTCAACCGAGAACGGCAGACTGTGATCCAGGATCACGTCGTCAAAAGTCGAGCTATTGGGGTCCTCCGAGAAGCCCAGTATTCAAGGTGGATATCTAATGTGGTCCTTGTACGCAAAGCCAATGGCAAATGGTGCATATGCGTGGACTACAAGGACCTCAATAAGGCAACGCCCAAGGATAACTTCCCACTACCACTCATCGACCAGTTGGTAGACGCTGTGTCCGGGCACGAGCACCTCAGCTTCTTGGATGCTTATTCTGGTTATCACAAGATCAGCATGCATCCCCCGGACCAAGATGCCAATACGTTCGTCACAGACTTCGGGTTATACTGTTTCACCAGGATGCCCTTTGGTCTGAAGAACGTAGGCTCGACATACCAGCGACTGGTCAACAAGATCTTCGAGCAGCAGATCAGGCGCAACATAGAGGTCTACGTCGATGATATGCTGGTCAAAACGCTTCCGAGCATCGACCACATCTCCGACCTTGAAGAGACTTTCACGACCTTGCGAAAGTAATCCATGAAGCTCAACCCAGCCAAGTGTACGTTTGGTGTGCACTCAGGTAAGTTCCTCGGATTCCTTGTTTCAAATAGAGGGATAAAGGCCAACCTTGAGAAGATCTGAGCCATACTTGAGATGGAAAATCCCAAGATAGTGCGCGATGTCCAGCGCCTCACCGAACGCCTCGCCGCACTCAACCGGTTCATGTCCCGAGCAGCTGAAAGAAGCCTTAGCTTCTTCAAGTTGCTGCGAGGCCCCAAAGGCTCCTCACAGGAAGGGGTGCAAGTGCGGTGGATAGAGGACTGTGAAGCCACCTTCACCGAGCTGAAGGCGTATCCGGAGGCCCCACCTATTCTTTCAAAGCCCGTGCCCAGAGAACCTCTGTTCATGTACCTTTCTGTCACCGAACACTCTATCAACACGATTTTGATCAGGGAAGAGGCGACGGCACAGCACCCAATTTACTACATCAGCAGGGCCCTTCAAGAGGCTGAAAGGAGGTACCCCCGAGTAGAGAAGCTCGCCCTCGCTTTGGTCACGGCTGCCCGAAAGCTCAGACCCTATTTTCAGGCCCACTCAATCATGGTTCTCACTGACCAACCGCTGAAGCATATCCTTCAGCGGCTAGAGGCTTCCGAGCGGCTCATCAAATGGGCCGTCAAGCTAGGTGAGTTCGACATCAGCTACTGTCTAAGGACAGCCATCAAGGCACAAGTGTTGCCTGACTTCATTGCGGAATGCACTCTCCCTACCGAGCAGGACCCTCCATTGGCCGATGAGCCCCCATGGGAGCTCTACGTGGATGGATCCTCTTGTGTCACGGGGAGTAGAGCTGGCTTGGTCCTTACCTCCTCAGAGGGTTTAGAGTTCCAATACGCCCTCCGGTTCCGCTTTGCTGCCTCCAGCAATGCTGTCGAATACGAAGCACTGTTGTCCAGAATCCGAATGGCTAGGCACCTTAAAGCCCCTCGACTTAGGGTCTTCAGCGACTCTCAGTTGGTCTCCAGCCAGGTAAACTGACCCTTCGAAGCAAGGGATCCTTGCATGGCCCAATACCTTCAACAGGTCAAGAGCTGAGCAGAGGGCCTCTTCTACTTCGAAGTCATACACGTCCCGCGGGAGCAGAACGCGCAAGTCGACACACTTGCCAAGTTGGCATCTTTAAGTGACATCACACCTTCTCGCTCCGTATTCATTAAAGAGCTCGCTTCCCCGAGCACCAAAGTGGATGTAGCAACCGTTGAGTCTAGCCCTCTGGCTTCGAGTTGGATGGACCCTCTCCTGGCCTATCTACTTCGAGGCGAGCTCCCGCCCGATCAGGGTGAAGCTCGGAAAATCAAGGTGCGTTCCCAAAGATTCACCCTCATTGAAGTCAAACTATACCAGTGGTCCCTTTCAAGGCCTCTCCTACGGTGCCTCGGCCCTGAAGAAGCGCTTTCGCCACCGAAGAGGCCCATGAGGGGTTGTGCGGAGGCCACTTGGGGGGTAGAACGCTGGCACGCAGCATTATTTGAACAGGGTTCTAGTGGCCTTCTCTGCAAAAGGACAGCATGTCCTTCATCAATTGATGCCCGGAATGTCAGAAGTTTGGGCAGCTCATCAAGCGACCTGCCGAACAACTTCATAACCTGTTCAAACCTCGCCCTTTCGCCAGATGGGGCATTGATATCTTGGGTCCTTTCCCAGAGGCCCAAGGTTGAAAGAAGTTCTTGTTCATGGCTATCGACTACTTCACCAAATGGATCGAAGCGAAGCCTATTGCCGTGATCATTGAGCATGCTGCATGGAAGTTTGTCTGGGTGAACATCCTCTGTCGGTTCGGCGTTCCAAGAGTGATCACCTCCGACAACGGGAAACAATTCGACAGTTCCTTCTTTACGCAGAAGTGTTCTGAGCTCGGCATCTACAATCACTTTACCTCCATGGCGCATCCCCAGGCAAATGGTCTGGTAGAAAATGTCAACCGAACACTGCTGCATGGGATCTGCACGAGAGTTGAAGCTGCAGGAGGTTCGTGGATTGACGAGATCCCCAACGTGCTTTGGTGCCACCGAACAACAGCACGAGTGGCTACAGGAGAAATGCCCTTTCACTTGGCCTACGGCTCAGAAGCTGTTGTACCTTTGGAAGTAGCTCTCCCCACTCTCCGAACAACCCATTTCGAGGAAGTCGCCAATAGCCGCGCTCTTCGGGAAAACCTTGACATGCTCGGCGAACGCTAAGCTGACGCCAGCTTTCGTCTAGTCTCCTATCAGCAACAACTCACGCAGTACTACAATGCTCGAGTTCGAGAAAGGCGCTTTTGCGAATGCGATTTAGTCATGCGCCACTGCTCGGCATCGAACCCCCAAAGAGCAGCCAACAAACTCGCGCCTAAATGGGAAGGACCTTATCAAGTCACCTAGGTCCTCGGGAAAGGCTCCTACAAGCTTACTACCCTTAGCGGTGAAGCCATACCCAGGACCTGGCATGTATCTAATCTCAAGGCTTATTATTTATAAAAGCCTTTTCGGCATGCTACTCCTCTTCTTCCCGTTCTTTTGGTCGGCTTGAGACGATGTCCGAAAAATCCTTATTTCAAGTTTTTTAGCTCACAAGGATATAGCGACATCTCCAAGTAAAAGGTTGTTGTGAATAGCACCCTTGGTCAGAACTTCTTCCAGTTCTTAACGACCTGTGCGGCAACTGCGAACCCTTCTAAACGACCAACAAATTCTGATTCGAACAGAACATGTGCAAGGGAAGGAGATAGAAAAAGCGAAGCCATTAAAAAAGAGATCTATTCAGATTCTGTACAAAAGCTCACTCTGGCCGAGCTACCAAACAAAAGGAGAAGGAAGGCAAATACATTCAAAGGTCCTATCCGGAGGGGCCGGTGCCATCATCTGCAGAGGGCATTCGCCCTGACTGGAACTGGGCAAAGCGTACTCCGTCCAGACGAGCATCGTTAGTCCGGCGTCTGCACTCTCCCACCGCAGCCTCGAAGGCCTCGCGGGCATGCTCGGTTGTTGCAAGCCTCCGTCTGAGCTCCTTCCCAGCATCAAGGCCCACCTTTTAGCAGCGGGCCTCAAATTGCTCCAAGTCATCCTTGAAGCCCGGACCCGCCTTGTACTCGGCCACTCCTTGGTCCTTCGCGTCAGCCAGAACGCGGGCAAGCGCCTCCTTCTCCGCGCATGCAACGGCCAAATGGAGCTCGGAAGCCCGAAGCGCGTCTTTGAGGTTATTCACCTCATTCTGCAGCTCGGCTTTGCGAGCCTTATGCTGTTGCACCTGATCATTGCAGAAGCTAGACTCGGCCTCCCACAATTGTTTTTGGTTCTAGACGCGCATAGCGAGCTTCTTTAGCACGCCCAGAGAGTTCGTGATTCCATCTGTCAGCACCCCTACATCGACATCATCATCGTCGTGCTGGACGGGGTGCTCCGGGTGGTAGACCCCACTAGAATGCTCGGGGTCTTGTCTGGGCTAAGCTCCTGACATCGCACCACCTTATCTAGGTAGGACACGGATGGGCATGGGGGAAGGGACCTCGAAGCATCACCTTCAAGGAATCCAAGTATGGCCTCCAGCATCGCCTTTGAGGGGAGCTCAGACGGATTCCCCTTAGCACTTTGGCGAGTGGCCTCCGATCTTCCTCGAAGTCTGAGTGCTCTTCAGCAGCACCGCCTTCTCGCCCGCTAGGGGGCCCCGCTTCACCAGTAGCTCCAGTGACCATCTCTTGGCCCTCAGAAGTTCGAGCCGTCTCAGGAATCAATCCCCCCCGTGGAGCGTTCGGTCTCTTCAACCCTTTCATAAATCGAAGTGGTTGCTTGCGTTTCCGCCTCTACAACCACTTCAGTGGGGGGCAAGGGGGCCGGGGCAGACTCCTTTGTTGGAGCTGTCGCCCCCTCGACCAGGGCAGCTCCCACTCCCGCAGCAGCCGCCTCTACAGCTTCGGAGGCCATCGCCACTTCGGGTATAATCACCTCTGGAACCTCGATGTGCAGAAACTCTCCTCCCCCCATACAGGGGTCTCTTCGACCTCTTCGCTCCTTTGAGCGGAGGTCCCTCTGCTGCCGCTCGCAGTGTCTTGCTCGGTGCCTCCAGTGCTTGACGCCCCTGTTAGGGCAACCTCCTTGAAGCAATCCTCTGCGGGGCCTTAGGGTACAGGTATTCTTGCCTGCTCCCCAACAGAGTTCTCTGACCTGTCGCTTAACACGATGAGACTGAGCTCGGTCGCCATTCTCTGAGCAGCTTCAGGCCGAGACCCGCAAGGCACTCGTGGTGATCCTTGATCGGCCGTCTAGGTGGCCTTGTGCTTTTTATGCACCAATAGCGGTTCGGAGTCCTCTTCCTCCTCGGCCTGTTCCTCGCTTGCCCGCGGCGTGGCACGGACCAGCTTCTTCTTCTTCCGTTCTTGGAGTTGGTCCTCGGCCTCTTCGTCCTCGTCTATGGCCAGCCGCTGTTCGAGTGGCATTGGCCTCTTTGTCGTCGTGGCAGGAGGCTGGCTCGCTCCCTCGCCCTCCTCGAATGAGGGCCGTGGTGTGACTATTGAGACCACCTTCGCAGTGGCCTTCTTCTTCAAACGAATTTTCCCGGGCCCCTGCTCAGGGACCCATGTGCTCACGGGAGGCTCTTCATCGGCGGCCGACGCCACGAGTGCGGTCGTCACCGTGGTGGGAACCCGCACTGCAGAAGGAACTCAGACGACAGCAGCGACATCGTCACCCTCATAAACCATATGAGCAGTGACGAGGATCTTTTCAGAAAAATCCTCGTGGGCCTTCTGGCCCCGGCCAGCGGCCAGCTCCGCAGCGACCGCAAAAGGGGACAATGGTCAGGGAATAGTCACCCAACAGGCATGTAAACAAGACGAGTTCGAGCACTTACTCCATGGCTTGCTCAGACTGTGTTGGACAAGCGTGAACTCTATCAGATAGCCCTCACCATTTCTCACGCCGGCCTGGAGCAGACTATCTGAGGCCCTCGCCTCGTCCTGGATCAGCTTGGGAAAGCTATCCTTCAGTGCCGCTTGGATGCTGGTCGGGAACCCCCACTCCGCACCGTCCCGGTGCCGGATGAAGAACATCTGATCCATCCAACCGTTGTTGTTGGAATACTTGCTCGACAGTCGAATATGCAACCTTTCAGCGCGGTGCTTCGTGTAATAGATGTTCATCCATGATGACGGCGAGGCTGTCAGTTTGAATTGAGCTCGGAACACCTCCGCCGAGCCTCGGATCTTCTTGAGCTTGTAGATGATGCCGAAGATGCAGATATACCGCCACGAGTTCGGTGTTAGTTGGATCAATGAGATTCCCCACCAGTTTAGCAACGCCTTCGCCACCTCCAGCAGTGGCAACCTGAATCCCGCCTCCATGTGATCAACAGAGAGGGTGAGACAACCTGGTTTCTTCACCAAGTATGACTCCCCCACCTTGGCGTCGATGATCTTGTACTCGTCACCGATGCAGAAGCGCTTCCAGAGACCCTCGTAATGACAATATCACGGCCCCCGATCCATGGCCACGGTGACTCCACTCGCTCCGGCGACTGCAACGGCCTTTCCCTTGTCCGCTATCGCCAGAAGTTGCAGAAGGGCGCACAACAAGGAAGGAGTGCGAGAAAGATGAGGAAGATGAAGATGCTGGAGACAGGCGGGATCGTCAGAAGATTTCGAAGGCGTGGCTCGCGCCTTCGTCCCCTCCTCTTCCTTGTAAGGAAGGTCGGGCGCGAAACTCAAAAAGCCAAAAATGGCATTTCCCCCGCTCCAAGCCACTCCTCGGGCGTGCTGCAGGTGACCATTCGAATGAACGGTGCGGCATCCATGGCTCGACACGACCCCCGCGCTCATCATGACAGCTCCGCTTTCAAGGGAAATCCCTAAACGGCGTTACCATGCAACCGTTAAAATCTCCGAGGACGATACTGTATTTAATGCGGAGAAGACGTTCGACCAGGTTGCCGCCCTTGAGCACCCTAGTTCCCAAACCACTCAAGTGCGTGGGAGGCAAGTGTAGTGACTGCTCCTAGCCACCTAGGCCCATCATGGCCCGTCATGGCCGACCAGGGTCCATCCGATGGACGTGGCCCTTCCACAAGGCGCCATCTGTCCCCGACGATTGTTCAAAGGTCCAGGACACCATCATGATGCTTGAGCACCACCGAGCTCCCAGGCTCACGTCTCTGGATGTCTCTTACCCTGCTCGGGCCAGCTACTACTAACCGAACAAGGGTCGACACCCCACAACCTGTTCGGTCCAGTCCCCAGCCTACCAAACAGGTCCTACTCAAAGCGTGCCATAGTCCCGCTGGCACTAATGTCGCCCGGGCATCGTGCACTGAACAGCCAGTCCGGCCTTCTTAACAGGCCGCCTGTTCGGTGTCTTCTGTCAAGGGCATCCGACTAGCCTCTTCACGTCCGCACGACGGTTATAACAGCTGCAGGCCATGCGCCCCACGTCCTAGAGGTGCATTAACTGCCTAGCACCCTAATGGGCGCCTCAACGCATAACTCCCCGCCAAAGGCGCCAACCGACGCGCCCTTTTGGGCGCGTTCAAGAAATGTTCTTCTCCATCCCTACCTATAAAGGGCCCAGGTAGGCTCCCATGTAGAGGTATGACGTCTTGAACGCTGACACTGCCCTCGCGCGAGCCATACACAAGAACCCCCATTCCTTTATGCCTTTTCAAATCCATTTTTGACTTAGGCATCGGAGGGCTCTCCCGGTTCTCCAACTGGGTCTCCCTGATTATGTTATGGTTTTGCAGGTTCTTGTTCACTATCGACGACTGTCTTCCATCTCTTCTAAGTGTAGGCCTATTTGGTTTCGGCCCAAACAGGAAAATGCTTCCACATGATGTTTATCCTGTATTGAAAGTTGAGAAAAAAATTATTTTCTTTATATAGTTGCTTCTTTTCTTAAGAGATATGATCTCTAGGGAGAGTTATAGAGGAGGGCCCATTTGGGCTAGTGGGCTTTGGAACTTATTTCACATACATGCGAATTATGTTGCTTTGCCGTAGCCGTGATGTGGCGTGCGTGTGGAGGTCTACATGGCTTTTTTTATTTTAATTTTAATTTTTGACTGGTGACTGATCGTTTGATTTCGTATTGAACTCCTTGCCCATTTTGAAACCCAAATGGTCGCCCACCCTTAATAGGGGTGTTATTGCAATAGGTATGGAATGGAGAGAAAGAGTATCTTTCTCTCTGGCTTTGGCTTCTGTGTTTTTTTCCTCTTGCGGCAGTGTTCTTCTTGTGGCTTCTCCGCAGTGGCGATTGAGAACTAACAATTGGTCTATGAATGTTCATTCGTTGGTGCGATTTGGAGTGCACCTTCGCGTTGTAGTGATGTTGGGTCGTCGTATCGTGGAAGGAGTTCCCCATCATTATGCTATTGTACCATGGTAGGGGCAAATCGACTTCAAAGAAAGCGACATTACACTTTGGCCCTCAAATTTGCATACATTCGATCTTACTCTCTGTCATCTATTTTAGCCATATTGATTAGATTGAATATGTCTGCTCCTGCTATATACTTCTAGGTGCCACTTGTGCGAGCAAGATGTGTTCTTCATGTTGTCTAGCAGGAGATGTGTTAAAAGAAAATGACCTACAAAAATAATTATATAGTAGATCTATCAGATAATTTTCTATATCATCCTAAGCTGCTAGGTGCAATATCTTTATCAGGTTAGTGTTAATCAAGCATGAGTTAAATAACATCTTATATGAATATTTTGGTGGTCACATTGATCCTATTACATACACAGGTGGTCCTAATTAGATTTGCAAGATGACCGAGCACAATTGTAAGACTAAATTTAAAAGATCAGTAATTATTCAAAAATCATTTATGTAATTCGTTCGATCAACAAATACTACCCAAGAATCCTTTATGTGGACCTTCTCCACTTAACTAGCAGATGAAGTAAATGTTGGGTCGTCATTAACGAAACAGTGTAATATGAAGATTCGAGGTAATGAGATAGAGAAAGACTTATTGCACTTATCCATTGTACTTTAAGTACAATGTGACTAGGCAACAAGCCCATGTGGCATCCAACAATTGGATTGCCACTTTATCACCCCTCATGTGAGGGATGCCACATGAACTATTATCTAGTCACATTGCACTTAAAGTGCAATGGACAAGTGCAATAAATTTTTCTCAATGAGATAAATGTTTTACTTAGGACACTAGCGGTAGTATTGCAACCTTGCTCATGTGGCATTTTTCTACATCTTTTAGTCACATCAGATTCCGCTTGATGTATATGTACGTTTGTACATCTGTCGTCAATCAAACAATTTAATTTTTTTTAAAATACACAATAACATAGATAATAATTGAAATTTAAATCTATGAATAAACCAGGAGCATATATCCTTAATTTAATAGATCGTAGTCACAAACACGGCATAGAAGATTATATGTCATGCATTGTTAAACTTCCCCACAAAAATTAAGAAGGATATTCACGTAAAAACCCTTGTTGAGTTTGCTTGCTATGACATGAATAGTTAATCCTTTTTTTTAATTAGTTTATTACAATGTCTTTAGAATTGTTTTTAAACCTACTTTTCATGAGATGTAAACTTGCGATCTCATGTACATGAAAAGTAAGTCACTCCTGAATAATGGAACATATCTATGGGGCAACATATATTTCCTAGTGGTGCTCGTTTCTTACGCATATATTCTTACTAGAGTGATCATATAGATGTGGAAAGAAGAGAACGAACTTGCATACGTACGGACGTACGCAAGTAATTTGTTGCAAACTGAATCTCTACGCCATCAGCAGAGAGCTTGAACTCGTTAGGTAGTGTTGCCCATTGTTGCTAGCTGAAACCAAAAAGGAAAATGCCCTTAAAGATCGAAGCTGGCCATGGATGATCCAGTACAGGACTAGCTAATTAAGCAAGTTATTCAGAAATAAGACATATTCCTTTCCCTTATGAATTTATAAACTTGACCTGTTAATGACTAGCTAGCACACCATCGAGATATTCACGGTGCGTATCCACCAACTCGTCCACCAGTGGTAATTTGAAAAAGTATCCGAACGACGAAGGTGATAATATTTATCTGACCTCTGATCTGTGTGAAGCAAGCGATTTTCCTAACTTCAATAATTTATCTTCAAATGATTTAATGTTTTAAACAATCCATTAAAATGAATATTATAGACATACATATATATGTACATGCATCGATAAGTACGAGATTATCCCCACCTCTGCCACAGGGCTGCGATTGGCTGGGCTGAAGGCCAAATCCCAACCCACAAGCTCAGTGGGCCGCCTTGACAGGGGCAAAGCCGGGAAGGCCCGCTAAACCCACAGTTCAGCTGCCAGCCCATCAGCAGCTAGCCCTATACGCCACTGCTTCCCGTGGGTTTTGCTATTTCTCTCTCCCGTCATTTTGCCTCTGTGAACTAAAATTTACACTCTTTTAAGTGGTGGTGGCAAGATATAATTTCAGAAACAAATGCAGAAATGCTAATAGTAAATATAAATTTCGTGACTCGATAGTGTGGATTTTAATAAAGACAGGAAGAAACAGGAGGTCCACTGTGTCACAGCGGGGAGGAGATGAGAGAGAGAATATGTTGATGCCACTCCACAAACTTAATTCAACTGCTGTTCTTTTTACCTACCCCCTGCCATATTTTATAATTTTATTCATACCCACCATTAATATACGTACGTGCAAAAATAAATAATATCTAATTAAGTGCTTAAGATTTGCTGAGAGCTAATTAAAAATGTCAAGTGATCTTCTTACGTACATGAGGATGTTGAGTGGGAGGTGCAGGGAGTTGAAGTCGGCGGCGAACCTCCTCACGGATGCCATGGAGCTCAAGTCCAGTTCCAACACGTCGATCTTGGCCTCAGGCGTCTCTTTGAGGAGCTGGTCGCTGACGCTGCTGCCGGAGTACGCGTCTCTCGCCCCGATCACCACATGCACGCGGCGAAGCGCCAGGACGCGCGCCGTCTCCCGCCCAATTCCGCTCGTCGCCTCTAGGCCACGGCAAAAACCGCCGCCTGCAAACCTCCGTGAACTCTCTTGCAATCCGACACGCACAAGAAGAAGAAGGAACATGCTTAGGGTGACGGAGGTGGTGTGGTAATTAAGATGAGGAGGAACCTGTGACGACGGCCGTGAGAGCAGATCCGTCGATCGCCTCCTCCGCCGTCGTGGAGGAGAAACCAGACGGCTCTCTCTCTCTCTCTCTCTCTCTCTCTCTCCAGCATCATGGGAGGTATATATATGATTGGATCATGCGGGATTCTCTCTCTCACACCACAGCATCATCGGAGGTACATATATGATTGGATCATGCGGGATTGTGTACATTTAACGTGCCCTATTTTTTATACCTAAAAATAGTATATAAATAGTGATATAATACATATAAATTGTGATTTAATATACATAATTAGTACAATAATGGACATAAAAATAATGTAATAATGTACATAGTTTATATACATTATATCCTTATTTGTGTATATTATTTTTACATACGTTATCTGTGTATATTGTTTAATTATTTATGTGTATTGAATCATTATTTATGTCTTAGATCATTATTTATGTGTATTTTTTACACTTACAAAATACATCACTTTAAATACAAGTTGGTGCCGCATTAAATACACCTAGAGAGATGCATTCAATGTGACCTAATCAAAATAAGATAAGATTATTTCAAATCGTATGCTCTAATATATACGACAGCATAATATTTCTCGTATATTATTACCACCAGTGCAATTATATGGACAAATATATATGTACCCTCTAACATTGAGTTGGGAATTAAATAATATTTTTGCAAAAGGATGTAAATAATATTATAAGTAATCTCTAATTTGGTCAGGTAGAGATCAATTTCAGATACGTAGGAGAGAAAAATTCCCTGTCAATTCTCTATATGAAAAAGACGTCATTTTAACATTTATAATCATATAAAATAAATTTTAGATTGTATAAGAAACCTCACTCAAGATATATGATGAACCGCCACATCAAATATATATGTATATGTGGTGGTCACTTCCTGCCACTCAGACCCATCAACGAAGTTTGCTTAAGCCTATGACGAAACGAGCTGGCACTGCATTGTCCTAGGACATCATCCGTCCTCGGACGATCATCATCAGAGTGTTCGGAAGCACCTATCCTGCTCGGGCCCAGAGCAGCCCTTACGATCATCGAGCACCAGGTTCATCTGCTCCTAACAAGCAAACCTGCTCGAGAACTGCAGTCAAGGCCGCCCGAGCAGCCTCTTCGTCTTAGCGACGGTTGTAACCGCCGCAGGCCATGCGCCCCACTATCAAGAGGTGTATTAACTGCTTGGCACCTCAATGGGCACCTGAACGTGTAACCCTCCACTACGCGTGCCAATCAAGGCGTCTCTTCAGGCACAATCCGGAGGCGCGTTACGCCCGTCCGCTTCAACACCCATGCCTATATAAGACACAGGTACAGGGCCATAAAAAGGTATGTAGAACCTCATACAAGCACGCCTCACATACGAGAACTCCCATCCTCTTCAGTCACCAACTGACTTTGGCATCGGAGGGTTCTCCCCGGTTCTTCAACTGGGCCCCCCTGATCCGTTTTCTGGTTTTGCAGGCTCTCGTCCGCCTCCGGCGTCCTTCCTCCCTTCTTCAAGTGTAGGCCCATCATGCTCCGACCCAATCAAGGAAAGGCCTCCACACTTTTGGCGCCGTCTGTGGGAACGACGCAGCCATGGCTCGTGGACGATCCTCTTACGAGAACATCGGGAGCAGGGCGACGAGATCTCGCCAGTCGCGCGTAGATTCTCGCCCCCGTGCCCCACCCATTGACATTGACGTCGCTCCTGCTGGCATAAATAACGATGTCCCTGCATCGGCGGCCCCTGTGCCAGCAACCGCCCTGGAGATGGCTGAACTCCGGGGGTAAATGCAGTAGTTGACGGGCATCTGCCTGGCCCTACAGGCCCAGTTGGCTGTGCCGCCGGCCCCGGAACCTTCCCTGCCGCAGGGGGGGCAAGCGGGGCCGTCCCGCTAGCGATCTCGCGTCCTTCCGATCCCCCAGGATGAGTAGGCGGACTCACCATGCCGATCCCACCGAGCATCGTCCGAGGAACCGTCACTAGAGCGCCGAGGCCATTCGCCCCGTCACTCTGTAATCGCCCCTCGTCTGTTGTGCTCGGTTGTGGGAGCCAACTCCCAAGGCTCTGGCCAGGTAGGCTCCGTCTATTCCGAGCAGGAGCTCGCTAGATGCCTCCGTCGTGTGGTCGACCTGGAGCTCCGCGTGGATGCCATGGTTCAGCATGCGGAGGAGAAAGCCCTAGCGGAGGATGACCTGGACTTCCGCTCCCCTTTCAGCGGGGAGATCCTGGAAGCCCGGGTCTCTCCCAAGCTCCCTCTACCCACCATTGCACCCTACGACGGCACCACCGACCCGGCCGACCACATCCACGGCTTCGAGTCGCACATGGTGTTCCACGGAGCATCTGACGCGACCAAGTGCCGAGCTTTCCCTGCAACTCTCAAGGAGACCGCCAGGGCCTTGTTCGAGACTCTGCCAGTGGGCTCCATCACATCCTTCCACCAGTTGAAGAAATCCTTTCAAGATAACTTCGTTGGCGGCAGGTCGCAGCCGCGCACAGTGGCCTCCCTCCTGACCATACGTCAGAAAAAGAGCGAAGCACTCTGGGACTT
Source organism: Colocasia esculenta (assembly GCA_014218235.1). Lineage (NCBI taxonomy): Eukaryota > Viridiplantae > Streptophyta > Magnoliopsida > Alismatales > Araceae > Colocasia > Colocasia esculenta. The sequence continues at coordinate 66,755,934 of CM024765.1, read as the reverse complement.
TGTGAAAAGGTTCTGAACAGAGGCGCTTCGCATCTCGCGCCTGGACGTCCCTCTGGCCACCAGTGCCCTCATTCAAGGCACCCGCGATGGCTTTTTGCAGAGGACCCTTGGCGTCCAGCAACCTTCCACTCTTGCCGAGCTACATTCTATCGCACAACGCCACGCAGCGTGCGAAGAAAGTTTGGCTGCAGGCAGAGCAGAGCAGGGGGAACAGTCGGACAAGAAGAGACCTTCTGATAACGGTTCCGACCGTGATCGGAAGAAGGGACCGCGCAATGGCGACTCGCCGCGCCGACCATGCCCCTTCACTGACTACACTCCCCTCACCGTGGCGCCCGAACAGATCCTGGCCGAGATCAGGAATGAACCATACGTTCGGTGGCCACAAAGGATGAGCTCCGACCCTCGGAGGTGCGATCAAGCAAAGTACTGTCGCTTCCATCGCGACCACGGCCACGACACCTCCGAATGCCACCAGCTTAAGGACGAAATCGAAGACCTCGTCAAGCGCGGCTACCTCAGGGGGTATGTGCGCCGGAATGAAGAGCGCCCTAGATGCCGAGAGCGAACTCCCGAGTAACCGGTCAACAACGAGCCCAATGGGCAAGAAATCAATGTGATCGCGGGAGGCTTCGACGCGGGCGGAGAGAGCAATCAGAGCCGACGCGACTACGCAAGGCGAGTGCACGTCGTGGACAGGCCACCGGCACCTAGGCCTGCTCCATATCCCACCAATCCTGCACGCACACCATCCGAGGAGGCTATAACCTTCTCGGACGAGGACCTTGTAGGGGTTACTATCCCGCACACTGATGCGTTGGTCAATTCGGCCACCATCAATCATTGTAATGTGCGCCGGATTTTGGTGGATAATGGAAGCGCCCCTGACCTCTTGGCTTACGACTATTTTGTGCTTATGGGACTCAAGACCGACTAGCTCACCCCAGTAGAGTCGCCCCTGTTCGGCTTCTCGGGGGTCTCGGTGAAGCCCATGGGCAGGGTGTGCCTCCCAATTACCTTAGGGACGGCGCCGAAGACTGTGACCAAGGTAGTTGACTTCTTGGTCATCAATTACATGCCAGGCTACAACACCATCCTTGGCAGAGGCCTGATCGGTAGAATCAGAGCAGTACCTTCATCTCTCCATCAGAAGATGAAGTTTCCAACTCCGAGCGGGATAGGTGAGGTGCTCGGGTGTCAGCGCGAGTCTCGCCGGTGCTATCTTCTCTCTTTAAGAGACAAGCAACCACTCGCGACACCAGATCAAGTTCCGCCATCCACCGATCAGCCCTCCACTAGCCAGGGAACGCCTGCTGAGGATCTACTTCCCATCCAGGTTGACGACAACCCTGAGCACGTCCTCTACATTAGAGCCCTACTGGCTGAGGCCGAGCAGCAACGCTATGAGGCCTTTCTGCTAGCCAACCTTGATGTGTTTACGTGGTCCGATGATGAGCTTCCGGGCATTTCTCCAGAAGTGATGACACACTGCCTCCGTTTGGACCCCCGGGTCTCGCCAGTGCAGCAGAGGAGGCGACCTGTGAACCGAGAACGGCAGACCGTGATTCAGGATCACATTGTCAAAAGCCGATCTGCTGGACTCCTCCGAGAAGCCCAATATCCAAGGTGGATCTCCAATGTGGTCCTCGTACGCAAGGCCAATGGCAAATGGCATGTGTGCGTTGACTACAAGGATCTCAATAAGGCAACACCCAAGGATAATTTCCCCTTGCCGCGCATCGACCAGTTGGTGGACGCTACCTCCGGGCACGAGCTCCTCAATTTCTTGGATGCTTACTCTGGTTATCACCAGATCAGTATGCATCCTCCAGGTCAAGACGCTACTACGTTCGTCACGAACCTGGGGTTGTACTGTTTCACCAGGATGCCCTTCGGTCTGAAGAACGCTGGCGCGACGTACCAACGGCTAGTCAACAAGATGTTCGAGCAGCAAATTAGGCGCAACATGGAGTTCTACGTTGATGACATGCTGGTCAAGACGCTTCTGAGCACCGACCACATCTCCGACCTCAAAAAAATGTTCACAACTCTGCGGAAGTATAACATGAATCTCAACCCCTCCAAATGCGCGTTTGGTGTTCGTTCGGGTAAGTTCATCGGCTTCCTCGTTTCAAATAGAGGGATAGAGGCAAACCCTGAAAAAATCCAAGTCGTCCTGGAGATGAACAGTCCCAAGATAGTGCGCGACGTCCAACGTCTAACTGGGCGTCTCGCCGCACTGAACCGGTTCATGTCCCGAGCAGCAGAAAGAGGTTTTAGCTTCTTCAAGTTGCTCCGAGGCCCCAGAAGTGCCTCGCAGCAAGGGGGGTAAGTACGGTGGACTGAGGAGTGTGAGGCTGCCTTCACCGAGCTGAAGGCATATTTGGCAGCCCCACCTATTCTCTCAAAGCCTGTGCTCGGAGAACCACTGTTCATATACCTTTCGGGTACCGAACACTCCATCAGTGCAGTTTTGATCAGAGAAGAGGGAGCGGCGCAGCATCCGGTGTACTACATCAGCAGGGTCCTCCAAGAAGCCGAAAGGAGGTACCCCCGAATAGAGAAACTCGCCCTCACCTTGGTCACGGCTGCTCGGAAGCTTAGGCCTTATTTTCAGGCCCATTCAGTAACGGTCCTCACCGACCAACCACTGAAGTCTATCCTTCAGCGGCCAGAGGCTTCCGACAGGCTTATCAAATGGGCCATAGAGTTGGGTGAGTTCGACATTATCTTTCGACCAAGGACAGCAATCAAGGCACAAGCACTGGCGGATTTCGTTGCAGAATGCACACTCCCTACTGAGCAGGACCCGCTATTAGCTGACGAGCCCCCATGGGAGCTCTACATGGATGGGTCCTCTTGTGTCACAGGGAGTGGGGCAGGCTTGGTCCTCACCTCTCCGGAGGGGCTAGAGTTCCAGTACGCCCTCCGTTTTCGCTTTGCAGCCTCTAACAACGTCACCGAGTATGAAGCACTACTGTCTGGAATACGCCTGGCTCGGCACCTCGGGGCCCTTCGGCTCAGAGTCTTCAGTGACTCCCAGTTGGTTGCCAGCCAGGTGAACGGACAGTCTGAAGCTAGAGAACCCCGCATGGCTCAATACCTTCAGTAGGTCAAAAGCCGAGCAAATGGTCTCCTCTACTTCGAAGTCATACATGTCCCACGGGACCAGAACGCACGAGCTGATGCACTGGCCAAGTTGGCCTCCTCAGGTGACATCACTCTTCTCGTTCTGTATTCATTGAAGAGCTCGCCTCGTCGAGCACCGAAGTGGATGTTGCTGCTATCAAGACAGACCCACCAGCTCCGAGCTTGATGGATCCTCACCTGGCCTACCTACTTCGAGATGAGCTTCCGCTTGAGCAGGGCGAAGCTCGAAACATCAGGATGCGCTCTCAGCGCTTCACCCTCGTAGAAGGCAAATTGTACCGACGGTCCCTTTCAAGACCTCTTCTACGGTGCCTCAACCCCGAAGAAGCACTCGCCGCCACCGAAGAGGTTCACGAAGGGCTGTGCGGCAGTCACTTGGGGGCAGAACGCTGGCCCATAGTATTATTCGAGCAAGGTTCTGGTGGCCTTCCCTACAAAAGGATTGCATGGCCTTTGCTCGGAGGTGCCTAGAGTGTCAGAAGTTTAGGCAACTCATCAAGCAGCCAGCCGAACAACTCCATATCCTGTTCTAACCACGCCCTTTCTCCAGATGGGGCATCGATATCATGGGTCCCTTCCCAGAGGCCCAAGGTCCGAAGAAGTTCCTGTTCGTGGCCATCAATTACTTCACCAAGTGGATCGAAGTTGAACCTGTTGCCACGATCACTGAACAGGCCATGTGGAAGTTCATCTGGAGAAACCTCGTCTATCGGTTTAGCGTCCCAAAGGTGATCACCTCTGACAACAGAAAGCAGTTCGACAACACATTTTTCAAGAAAAAGTGCTCTGAGCTCGGGATCTATAGCCACTTCACTTCCGTGGCGCATCCCCAAGCAAATGGATTGGTGGAAAATGCCAACCGAACACTGCTGCATGGGATCCGCACAAGAGTGGAGGCTGCAGGAGGTTCGTGGATCGACGAGCTCCCCAACGTGCTTTGGTGCCACCGAACAACAGCTCGGGTAGCAACAGGAGAAACACCCTTCCACTTGGCTTACGGCTCAGAAGCCGTTGTGCCCCTGGAAGTAGCTGTCCCCACTCTCCGAACAACCCACTTCGATGAAGCCGCCAACAACAGTGCCCTACGGGAAAACCTTGACATGCTTGGTGAACGACAGAACGACGCCAGCATTTGTCTTGTTTCCTATCAGCAACGACTCGCGCAATATTATAATGCCTGAGTTTGGGAAAGGCGCTTCAATGTGGGAGATCTAGTCCTGCGCCGCTGCTCGGCTTCGAATCCCCGAAGAGCGGTCGGCAAGCTCGCCCCAAAATGGGAAGGGCCTTATCAGGTCACCCAGGTCCTCAGGAAAGGCTCATATAAGCTAACTACCCCAAGTGGCGAAGCCATACCCAGGACTTGGCATGTATCCAATCTCAGGGCTTATCACTTGTAAAAGTCTTTTATCAGCATCCTACTTCTCTTCTCCCTATTCCTATGGTTAGACAAGCGAGTAGTATACACCCCTAATCGGAACCTTTTTTTTTACGGTTCCCAATGATCTGCGTGGTACATACAACGCTTATAAAACCAGCGGATCCCGATCCGATCAGGAACAATAACAAAAGGGAGAAGACGGAAAAGTGAAGCCATAGACAAACTCCTGAAGAGGAAAGTTTCCATTCACAAATCTCTTTCTTACAGGGAGACCTCTTTTACAAGGTCGAACAAAAAAGACATGAAGCAGCAAGACTAAGGAGCTGCTCGGACGCTCCGGCACCATCACCCGGAGAAGGCATTCGCCCAGATTGGAACTGCGCGAACCGGACTCCATCCAAGCGGGCATCATTGGTACGACGTCGGCACTCTTGCACAGCAGCCTCGAAGGCCGCTCAGGCGCGTTCGACCCAAGAGAGCCGCTCTCCGAAGTCCCTACCAGCCTTGAGGCCCACCCGATAGCAGCGGGCCCTATACTGCTCCAAGTCTTCTTTGTAATCAACTCCGGCCTTATATTCGGCGACAGCACGAGCCCCTGCATCAGTAGCTATTTTGGCAACGGCTTCCTTCTCGGCCAGCGTCAGGGCCAAATTCAGCTCCGAAACTTGGAGGGCAGCTTTGAGGTTCTTCACCTCCTCCTCCAACGACGCCTCGCGGGCCTTATGCTGTGTGGTGAGGCCCTAGTAGAAAGCTGTCTGTGCCTCCCAAAGATGCTTTTGGTTCTGACCCCGAGCAGCCAAGGCCCTTAGAACGTTCAATGACTTGGAAACCCCTTCCATAAGGTCCCCCAAGTCAACACCATCACCCACGCCGTCGTCTTCACGGCCTTCTGGGTAGTATCCACCGCCTGACGCCCTCGGGCTCTGCTCGGCTGGAAGATCGAAGAACCTTGCTATCAGGTCAAGGCAAGAGGCGGAAGGGCTCGCAGGCAGTTCCCTTGGTGAGTCCTCAACACGGCGAAGCGTCGCCTCCAGCGCCACCACCGAAGGAACCTCGGGAAGCTTCTTCCGCAACACCTCCCTAAGCGGCCTCCGATCGTCGTCGGAATCTTCAACCCGCCCCTCGTCTTCCACCCCTACTGCCTCCTCTCTGGCACCATCAGTTACCTTGGCGGTTGCAACATCAGCAACTGCCTCGGTGGGGGGCATGGGGGGCAGGACGACCCTAGTTGCAGTAACGAGCACCTCGGCAGCCCTTGACGCCGCGGCTGCTTCCTTGACGGCCCTCGTAGAGGGATCCATCTCTTGACCCCCGCGTGGGGATGCATTTTATGCTAGGGGTGCCTCCTCCTCGGTCGTCAGCACCCCGTCGGTCGCGACATCCTCCGTTGCGCCGGCGCCCTCACCAGGTCTGGAGTCAACCTCAACCTCCTCGCCGCCAGTAGCGGCATCGTCCTCGACACCCCTGGCGCATGAAGCCCCCACGGGCACCTCACCCAGACAACCCCCAATGGGGTCTTGCGGCGTCAACACCCTCGATTCTCCAGACGAAGAGCTTACATCGACGAGCCCGAGGTTGACCGCCATCCTTTTGGCGACCTCGGGGTTTCGTTGGACAGGCATCTGGGGTGTCCCCTCCCAGGACGCCCCCGCAGCCTTCCGCTTCCTCTTCCGCTCCAGCGGCGGCTTGACTTCCTCCTCCTCATCCTCTTCGGTAGGAGGACTAGCAGAGCACTGCAAAGCAAGCACTAGTCTTCGCTTCTTCTTCTTCTGAAGTGGGCTTTTTGCCACCCCTCTCCCAGCCACGTCCTCGACTGGTAGCTGTTCGGGCAGGGGCCTGGCTACGGCCCTCGAAGCCCCTCGTTCGGTAGCCCTCTTCTTCAAACGTATCCTTCTGGGCCCCTTCTCAGGGACCCCTAAGCTGACAACACCCTGTCCTTCGGCAGGGCAGTTTGGGGCGGCAGCAGCAGGACGTTCCTCACCGATCATCGTCACATACACTGAGACGAGGATTTGCTTGGTGTAGAGGGCCATGTCCTCTGTATTCATGCCCGCCGCCAACTCCTCCGTAGCTGCACAAGGAAAGAGAAGTTAGAAAACGAAGATGAAGTGGTTTCCGAGGAACGAAAGAAGGAGAAAGGTGAATCCATCACTCACTCCATGCCCTACTGAGCCCGTGCTGGACCAGCTGGGCCTCAGTGATATATTCCTCTGCCTTCTCGATGAAGATGTTGCTGAGGCGCTTTGCAAATGCCACTTCATCCAGTCGCATGAACGGATATAGATCCTTGCGAGCGCTCTTCACCCGCACAGGAAACCCCCAATCTGGCGCTCCAGCATTGCACGTGAGGAAGAGGATGCGATGTGTCCACCCCTTGTGGCTCGACAGCCGCGGGGAGAACTCGTTCCTCATGCAGTCTGGCCGGTGCTTGGTGTAGTAGACGTTCCGACTCGTCCCGGTGATGCAGCCGAAATGAACTGGCTCCGAAAAAGGTTGGTGGTGGGCTCGATCCCCCGAACTTTGCACGATATGCAAAAGACGCATATCGTCCGCCAGCTGTTTGGTGCCAGTTGAACTGGGGTGATCCCCCAGGTATTGAGCAGCTCCCTCGCCACCGCCGGCAACGATAGCCAGAACCCTGCTTCCAGGATATCATGCGACATTGCTATGCACCCGGGCTACTCCCACCAGTAGGGCTCTTCTTCCTTCGCAAGCACGATGTCGTATCCCGTATCAATGCGATACCGCTCTCGAAGTCCATCGAAGAAGCGGTATCTCTCCCGTTAGACAGCTTCCGACACGTTGTCGCCACCGCACGTGCCAGCCACGGCCTTGCCCTTCTGCGACATCGCCGGAGATGAAGGAGACGAAGAGACAGTGGAGTTTGGAAAGTGGAAAAAGGGGCTTCCAGTAAGAGTGCTTTACCACCATGCGAGCGCCTCAGTTCCTGAGCCAGCTCGATAGCGTGGGGGGAAAGTGTGGTGGTCACTTCCTGCCACCCAGGCCCATCAACGAAGTTCGCTTAAGCCCATGATGAAACGTGCTGGCACTGCGTTGTCCTTGGGCATCATCCGTCCTTGGACGATCATCATCAGAGTGTTCGGAAGCACCTATCCTGCTCGGGCCCAGAGCAGCCCTTATGATCATCGAGCACCAGGTTCATCTGCTCCTAACAAGCAAACCTGCTCGAGAACTGCAGTCAAGGCTGCCCGAGCAGCCTCTTCGTCTTAGCGATGGTTGTAACCGCCGCAGGCCATGCGCTCCACTATCAAGAGGTGTATTAACTGCTTGGCACCTCAACGGGCACCTGAACGTGTTACCCTCCACTACGTGCGCCAATCAAGGTGTCTCTCCAGGCACGATCCGGAGGCGTTACGCCCGTCCGCTTCAACACCCATGCCTATATAAGACACAGGTACAGGGCCATAAAAAGGTATGTAGAACCTCATACAAGCACGCCTCACATACGAGAACTCCCATCCTCTTCAGTCACCCACTGACTTTGGCATCGGAGGGTTCTCCCCGGTTCTTCAACCGGGCCCCCCTGATCCGTTTTCTAGTTTTGCAGGCTCTCGTCCGCCTCCGGTGTCCTTCCTCCCTTCTTCAAGTATAGACCCATCAGGCTCCGGCCCAATCAAGAAAAGGCCTCCACAGTATATATATGAGTTTTCCTAAATATATACATCAAGAGAAAAATGGCATCATAACTCATTAGAAGCAAATTGCTCGCAAGGCGGGTTTTGAACCACCACCTCGCCTCGCGCGCCGTATGAATCATAATTAGAACGAGAGTTAAAAGCGGGCGCTTCATGCATGAGCTCCGTTGACCAAGTCAACCACAGAGTTTTGCAAATTACCCTGCACCGGACTCCAAAAAATAGATCAGGGGTAGGGAAAGAGATCTAGTAGCTCGCAGGGTGCCCGGGACCGACCGCTGGTGCACTCTGGTAGACGTGGGAACCCTATAAACAAAGAGACAAATGGAAACACGGCACCAAACTAGAGGCTAGAGTGGAGAAGCTTGATGACCCGGTGGGAAACCTAGCTAATTTTATTACTAATTAGAACTTAAAGCACTATATATATATATACAACTACATTAGTAATGTAAAGCAGTGGACTGCCGGCCAGCGTTTTCAAGAAGGTTCCTTGCCATAATATATGGCACCTTCGTTCTGTAGGAAGAGAAGATGGGACGCGTATTGGAGGCACACAAAATAAATGGAGAAATAATGGTTCAAGGCCAATTATGATGGAGGATAAGATTGCTAATAGATCAGATTCGGAATCGAAAATAGATATTTTCGCTTCCGTATTTTATAAGAAATATTAAAAATAGAATGGGAATCGAAAATGAGATAAATAGAATCGGATCTAAAATCGATAATTAAGAAACATTTATGAGACATCAACATAATTCAATTCAAACAACTTTAAATGTAAATATATTAATTCACATTGTAATAATATTTTGATAAATATAAACAACTCATATGCACAAATTATATGGATGTCTATATTTATAATGTCAATCATAAAATCTTAAATCAATCTATTAATTCACACTACAAAAATATTTGGATAACCATCACAAATTCATAGATCCACAATGCACAGAAATGATAGGATCCATAAACTAAAATCACACAATTTAAAATGTAAATTTACCAATTCACAAATTATATAGCCTCAACAACTCATAATATATAATACCTAATACAAAACTAAATCTAACAGACATCTCTATTCACCGATCACATTCTTTCTATCTTTCATTACGTTGTACCCTACAAAATGAAATATATGAGTCATGATCACACTACCATGTCTATGGTTGACGTCAAATACCTAAGAGTAGATGCAATTGCTTCTCAAGTTGAATGAATTGGATTTGAAATCTAATTTGCACATTGGGAAATGCTCTAATACCAATTGATGTGTAGGGATCCTATGAACAACCAAGAGGGGAGGGGTGAATTGATAATCACCCAATAAAAAATTCTTTTATATAGAATAGATTAGACTAAATTAATCAAACCTATTATGTGATATACACAATAGAATATAACAAGTATATAGACAAAACCAATTATCGTAATGTCGTAGAACGGAGGTAGAAAAGATGGAACAAACCATACATGCACGCAGGATTTAGAGTGGTTCGACAAACATATCCTTGTGAGCGTCAACGTCCACTACCCCACACCCCTATGAAGATTTCCACTAACTTATTTCCCAGCTACAAGTTACAAGACCGCACACACACTGTTGTTTCCGCAGACAACCACAACCCCACCTTGTTTCCCAAGGACGACACAACCCAATGTGTATGCGCGCACACACTACACACCAACAAACAACAACGGGCTCACAACCGAGCACAGACACACACATAGATATGTAAAGTAAATGTGTGAGTAGTTTCTCGACCCAAAGAACAAGAGGATAGAATAGAAACACAGAGGTTCAGATTTCTCCTGTTTGGGTTGTTGATAAATGTTGAAGTAGAAATCAGTTGCACTGGCTTCCTTGGACGTTGCACTATGATTGCAGATGACTCCTGACATCCAAAGCTTCAACTTGAATCAGCAAACCTAGAGAAGAAAGCCTAGAAGAAACTCTGGTTTTCCTGTGCTTTCTCTGACCTAACTTCTTGCTGGAACCCATTCTCCAAGGATGTAAATATATACTGCTCACAAGGATAGACTTCTACCTTGAGACCCACGACCAAAAGACTTCTTTTCAACCGTAGATCTAAAGATAATCTCGTGCAAATCTTAAACAAGAAGGAGTTCTATCCAGAAAGGAAACTGAGTTTCCAGGGTTGGTCAATAGATTCACCAGGTCGATCGTCCGATTTTGGACTTTGACTTTGGTGTCGACCTACTTCTTCTTCTGTGTCGACACACAGCACCAAGTCAGTCATCCGATTCAGTGAAGTCGATCGATCGATTCTTCGAGTGTTCCAACCCCAAACAACACTAGCTAGGTTGGTCGTCTAATTCCATCATATCAGTCGTTCGATCATTCCTTCGTCAATCGAAACTATGGTATTAATTAACTGGCCTTCTTACTATCAATCGATTGGACTGATCATCAATCGATTAGAGCAAAATTGGTCGTCCAAAATCTCCAAATCGGTCATCCGACTTCTGGTTGCTCATCAATAGATTATTCCATCTGCTGCCCTACAATCGATTGGGTCATCCTTCAATCGATTGTCCATTCATTATCGATCAATCGACTTCTGTAAGTCAGTCATCCGATTGTCAGTTTTGCAGCTGACCTTACAATCATGGCTTTGCTATTTTGTCCAAGTCTTGGGCTTTGTATTATCCAATTCAAATGTGACTTTTGGACAAAGTCTACACACTTAACACATAAATTAGACCCTCAAATTAAATAAACATAAATCAAATGCTTGATCATGAACATGAATTATATTTAGTGTTTTGTGATTTTTCGAACTTTAGTTAAACTTAGTGTTTTTGTGATCAAAATCTATAGAGTGCAACAATCTCCCCCTTTTTGATGATGACAAAACACTTGTAGATTTTTCACACAAAACAAAACATTTGATTTTAGATACCAATTTGATTTGATTTTTATGTGTTTTCATATGACACAATACCATGCATTCAGTCATGCAAGATTAACTTCCCCTCTCTAAAATACTTTTGACTCTCTCCCCTTTTCTTTTGGACGTAAACTCTCCCTTAAAACCAAAATATAAAATCTACAAATATTCTCTCCCCCTTTTTGAGAGCATCAAAAAGTGGGTGGTATTAGGGATAAGAAGTGCAATTGGCATAAAAACAGAGTATGTGAAAATGTCACTTGGGGAATCTGATGGGAGTGCATGCTCTAAAAGATAGCCATTAAATAGTCCAATGTTTAATCAAGATCTCAACACACGTCCAAAATTAAATTTCATTTAAGGTGAAGTGTGTGATTAAGAGACATCACACGATAATAAGCAGAAATCTAATTAACACAAACGGATACTCTCAATCTTACACATGCATGATAGACCCTCGATTTTTGGTAGCTATCGCTTTGTCTCCTTTTTCTGTTTTTATTCTGAAACAAATGATGTGATTCATTTTTTTGTTTCTTTCTTTTCTTTCATTTCTAAGGAAAGTATTACCATTTGACGCGAGGCTTCTCACTTGTTCAGCGGAAAGACCGGGTTACTATGGTCAGTTCCTCTTTTCACTTTGGATAGGTAGCTTTTTCCTCACGAGTTACTACAAGCTTGGTGGGTTTAAGCAAAACAAGAGTATTAAGAAAAATTTCCACCGATCATTAAAATGATATCTATTAATCATAGTCTTGTGCATTAGTGTGTTGGTTTCAATTTCAAATGAATTTTGAAAACTAAGTTAAATATATAACTATTTGGCTTCCCCTTAATGTATGCACACACCAAATGCAGAAATCTCCCCCTTAGTGGCTGAATTAATGCACACTATGTCTTAAGCCAATGCAGTAAAATATCATGGGAGTATTAGACCATATAAAGAGTCAATGAAGTGTCTTTACATATAGCTTACATGAAAGCACATAAGGGATAGACATACAAAAGACACTAAGACATGAGACTCTTTTTGTGTTTTCGATCTTTCAATTTTTTTTTTTTCTAATAGAACAAAACACAGTCTATAATGAAAATATAAAAGAGTAAACAAAAAAACATACAAGAGTATTCATATATTACCTTGAAAGTCCAAAATAGAAGAACATGATACTTACAGAACAGTGTAGACTGTAGATGCCTTGAGATTCACATTGATAGCATTTGATGCATCATCTCAAAATTGATACCAATTGATGTTTGAACTCTTAAGTTCACAAGACACTTGCAACCATATATCTCAGGGGGATTTCTTTGGGACCCAAATGGTTTTGGGTCCAACAGTGTTAGTTCTGGAAGGCAACCAATCCTTCCTTATACATACCAAATTCATTTTCTATATGTTTCTTTTTAAAGAACAATTGTAGTTCATATAACCATGCCCACCACAAAAATAACATGTGACATTAGGATTGTGTTCTGTGGGTTGTGATCTATGCACAACATGATATTCAACATGCTTACCTTTCATAGCCTTTATAGAATGTTTACTATTTACTGGTTGTTTGGCTTGCCCAAATTTCTTAACTTGCTAAGTCTTCTTAGCATGAACTGATTTTTTAACATGAGTAGTTTTCCTTTCATGTCACTATGATGTGCTAGGAGCATTAGAAGCATGAACAAAAGATGTCTTGGTCTTAGACTCAAGGGAGTTAGACTCAGATTTCTTTGTTGCCCAGCTAGCTAGCCCAGAGGGGGGGGGGGGTGAATGGGATATTAAAATTAATGAGTACTTAAAACCTGTTCACAGAAAAGTGACAAAAACACACTTCGCAGATTGTTAGTGTTAGTGACGGAAAAATCAAACACACAAAAGCAATCACACGACATAGAGAATTATCCTGGTTCGGATCTCCTCTCCATAGGAGTCCTACATCCAGTCCCTGAGTAATATCTCCAGATTTCACTAACAAGGGTACAGTCCCCCTTAAGGACACTACAGCACCCAGCACTCCAGCTGGTCTTCCTTCACCCGAAGGAAACAACATCCTGGATACCGCACTAGGTCTTCCTTCACAACCGAAGGGAACAACAAAAGAAAAATGAAATTAGATCAAGCCCCTAGATCAAACTTATACAATGCAAGATCTAAAGCTAAATGAGAGGAAGATCAACAGTGAGGGACACTCTCAGTTTACAGAAGCTCTCAAGACTAACACACTGAATGCAGAGAGCTAAGAGCTTGAATAGAAGGGAGTGAGGCTTTGCTCTTCAGAATGCTCGCAGAAAGCTTGACAAGGATTTTCGTGTTTGAAACTCTGGATGATTGCTTCTGGAGCTTCGGTCTTCTATATATATATATCTTCTATTTGAAAATTTGAACGTTGAAGTGCCCGTTGTCTCTATGCATAAGTGTACGTTAGACTGTTTGACCCTCGGAAGCTTCCAGTCAACCAGTCCTTTATCCTTTCATGCACGCAAAGAGAGAGAGGATCTTCTGTAATCTTCTTTGGCTTCCATTTTGTCCAACGTTGTATGACGGTTTCTGTCAGAGACCTGTACATACTTAAAGCTTGAACAATGGACAACTAAGCTATCTCTTGTTGTCAGTCAACGTTAGATTGATTTTATACAGAAGTAGAAGTTTCATTCTGTTCTTATTAAAAGATGTTTACAGAATAAGCATGAGAATGGAAGATATTGTCTGCATGCATGCAGTGATACATACTATCATAATAAATTCACAGCTGTCACAAAGATATGCGTGAAGACTTTGACTTTTCAACGTATTAAAAAAATTAGCTCGAAAATTAAATCGTTATATTTCACGAAATCGTTATATGCATGACTTATGAAATCGTTGTGCAAATGAGTGAATCGTTATGCAATCATAAGTAAACAGATGTATACACAAATCGTTATATATATTAATAATCCAATCGTTGTAAGCGAATCGTTGTGAAATGTATCGAATCGTTACAGCGACCAAGTCATTATGTAACTTGATGAATCGTTACAGTGCAAAGTCGTTATGTAACTTAGCGAATCGTTATGAGAGCAAATCGTTGTGATCAATTAACAAATCGTTATGATCACTTAAGAAATCGATATGAGACCAAATTGTTATGATCACTTAACGAAATCGATGTGAGACCAAATCGTTATGATCACTTAAGAAATCGATATGAGACCAAATCGTTATGATCACTTAAGAAATCGATATGAGACCAAATCATTATGATCACTTAACGAAATCGATGTGAGACCAAATCGTTATGATCACTTAAGAAATCGATATGAGACCAAATCGTTATGATCACTTAACGAAATCGATGTGAGACCAAATCGTTATGATCACTTAAAAATCGATATGAGACCAAATCATTATGATCACTTAACAAAATTGATGTGATAGCAAATCGTTATGTCTACTAAAGAAATCGATATGTTAGATAGCAAATCGTTTCGATCACTAAAGAAATCTTTACGAGGCAAATCGTTACGAATACGTTGCGATCATTATTGAATCGTTGAGCACTAAGAAATCGTTATGATAGAAAATCGTTACGATCACTAAAGAAATCGTTACGAGGGTAAATCGTTATGAATACTTAACAAATCGATGTGAGGGCAAATCGTTGCGATCACTTATCGAATCGTTTGATTACGTAATGAATCATTGTGAGGGCAAATCGTTGCGATCACTTATCGAATCGTTGTGACCACTAAAGAAATCGTTATGACTATAGAGAATCGATGTGGACTTAGACAAATATTGATGCTTTGAACTCTTACTGTTGTAGTGTGATGAATACTTACTTGATTGACTTGTTTTCCCTTGGTTTATTTCCTGTGTTTAGACTTCATAGAAAGTATGTTAGTAACCTTTATCATAGTTTTGTTAATCACCAAAATAGATATGTAATTTATTTAAATTACATGGGGATAAACTGATCATCAATCTCCCCCTTTTTGGTGATGACAAAACTTAACAATTAGCAAAGATGATCTGAAATAAGTCTAAGCATAATTGAGAAAATAACATAAAAATAATGTATTTTAGAAATGCAATATTTTCTCCCCCTTTTGTCATTTAAGAAAAAAGATCAAACGCTTGAGACAAAGATGAAGAGAAAGAGCACAAAGAGAGGAACAAAGAGATTTATTGAGCATTGGAGGGTTCAGAGAGATAGAAGGCAGGAGACAAGAGAGATGCAAATGCCTAATGACAGGTAGCGCTTGGCGTTCCTTCTCTTCAAAATAGGCTTGAAATGCGCCAAGCTCAATGCAATAGGAGGGTCCCATGGTGGGAGCCATCCTCTTGATGTGAAGCTGCCTCTGATCTGATATGAAATCCCAATATTTGACGTTGCCAAGAGCTACCTTGTAGGGGGTGAAGCAACCCAAACTGGCAAACTGAAGAAATTGAGTAATTTTAAAGGGATAGAAGAGCTGATGCTGCTGAAGTTCCTTCTTTAATTCTAGAAAGAGTTTGTACCGTTCTTCCCATTTCATGAAGGAGTCCCGGACAAGGTGAAGAGAATTTGCATCCAAAAAGTCAGCGGGAGACAGAAGAGGTTGATTGGAACGAGCCTGAGAAGCATTCAACTCTTTAAGCTGTTGAGCATACAGAGTGTAGAGCTTTTCCCAATCAACAGCGACAACCTCTCACACTCAGAGAGAATAGGGGCAAGGATATCTGCCTTGAGGTACCCCTGAAGATACTGCTTGAAGACAAATCTATGAAAAGCAAGGTTACGACCTTCTTGCACAGAGAGCCTGGCCATAACCTGAGCAGCTCTCTCAAACATGAGTGTGCCCACAGATGAGTCCATGATCAGGGAGTGAAGAGGAGGAAGGAACACCACATCAGGAATTACCAAGGTGTCAAAATCAACTCGAAGAGGTTCGGTGTGAGCAACCCTGGAACTGAGATCACGGATGGCTTGCCTGAACTGGCCCAGCTGCACCTCTGGAATGTTATTAAGATAGCAGTAATCGCAGTACATTTTGTAGTGCCGGATGAACTTGATTTCCTTCTGAATGAAAGGTCCAAAAGATTTTTATGATGAATCTGAAACCATTCAGAGAGAGGGAGAGGAGCTTCTCTTGGAGGATATCTGGCGGCTTGAGTCCGACGAATTGATTGTACAGATCTCTGTTGCTCCGAGCCCACTGCTCTTCAGTTTTGGCTTCAGTCATGGAAAGAAAATTTTGACTGTTGAGCCTTGGAAAGAAAGGCATAAGGGAAAATGGTATTGAGATGGGCCGAAAGATTTTGGAAGGGAAGGCCAAAGAGGTGAGCAAACACTACCTTTTGAAGAAATTCCTCATAGATAGATTGTTGCTTATTGGTGATAGAAAGAGAAAACCAAAGTGGAGGATAACAAGGTTCAGAAAGACAGGATGGGTGGAAGTGAGTCTCCTCTTCTTAGGAACAGGACTGGAAGAGTCTGTCCTATGAGAATGGGTCCCAACAGCTAGGACTGAACGAAGTATTGCTACTTCAAATTCATCCTTGATGTCCTTGGATTTCTGTGTGAGCCAATTGGGCACCCTCGGGAATAATAGTAATGAAGGAAGGAGGTGTTTGTGGATGGAAGAGAGATGCAGGGGTGATGGAAGGGAGATCAGATGGTCCTGAAGAAGAAAAAGAAGGACCACTAGAAGAGGCTCCAGTTAAGAAGCTGTGGAAGGAACCTCAACAGAAGATAAGGGTGGAGGAATAATGGTGGAGGAAGTAGGAGATGAAGGAGTTTGGGAAGGAAAAGGTGCAGGTGAGGAAATTGTTCTAGAGCGGGGTCGTTTGAAGGTGAGAGGAGCTGGAGGAGCAGTGGATGAGGTGGGTGGAGAAGGAGGGGCTGGAGTGGAAGGGTAGGAAGGACAGGGGCTCTGGAGCTATAGCCTGATCTTCTTCTCTTAAAGCATCCTCTGCCGGCCCTGTTGGCCCAGATTCCTCAGCAACAACCACTTCTTTAATGAGCTCATTCTCAACAATGATGGCCCTGCTGTGTGCCATCCTGATTTTTCAGACAAAGGCCCTGATGGCCGCTCTTCCTCTTGCGCTGCTCTACAAAGACAGGCCCTGATGGCCGCTCTTCCTCTTGCTGCTCTGCAAAGATAGGCCCTGATGGCCTAGCTTCATCATCCTGTTGTTGCTCTGAATGACAGGCCCTGATGGCCTATTACTTTCTTCACTTGGCCCTGATGGCCCTGCACTACAGGAAGGAGGGGCGAGAGATGGTAAGTGCTCCCTCGCAAATGCTGACAAATCCACAAGCACCTTCCTCATACTGTCATAATCTTTTCTTAGGCTTGCAAGATCAGATGACAGTGCCCCTAATTCACGGGCAGATGAGCTTTGAGTGATAAAAAGGAGTCCATATCCGACTTCACGGAACACAAAATTTTGCCTTGCTCATCCAGGCGCTCAACAATGGGTTTCAAATTTACTTTCAACTTCTTTTTCCAGACCTCCTGTGTGACTTACTGGTGAGGAGAGGAACTTCTTTAGCCACACCTTTTCCTTTGCCTTCTCTTGCCCTAACCACGGGCTCTTCATGGTCAACATTTTCATTTTCTTCTTCTGAGGCACTTTCCACAATGCCTTCTCTAAACTGATCATCAATGGGGGCATTGGCAATTTGCTCCCCCTGACTTGCTGCTTGCGCATCAACATGTTGCTCCCCCTCAATGGGAGCATCTTCTACAACTAAGTCTTCACGAGCAACTACTTGCTCCCCCTGACTGGGAGCTTCTTCCATAACAATCTCATCAATGTGGCCTGATGCCACAGCTTCTGCAATTTGAACTTCACTAACTACTGGATCCCTTAAAGAGCTTTGGAGGGATTCCAGTACATCTCTGAGACTGAGCCTACTCGGGAAGAGGGAAGAGGATCCTCTGAACTATGCCCAACGGGCTCAATATCCTCTGGAGGTATATCCTCAATTCTGCTACTATTCTGCTGCTGCTCTGCTTCTACTTCCACAGATGGTGCTGCTGCTGACTCTTCTTGAGCTACGACTGCTGCTGCTACTTCTGGTTCTGCTGCTGCCTGAACTGCTTCTACCTCTGGAATCATAGGAACTGCGCCAGCTGCTTCCTGACCTTCTTGGGCTTCGCCAATGATGGCTTCACCCTCAGCCACAGAAGTCTTTGTCCAGACCCCATTGACAACCGAAAAACCACTTTTTCTCAAATTTCTGGACCGGATATCTTGGCCCATCTTTTCAGACACATCTCCCACACGCTAATGCCATAATGTTGAAATATCTTGGTGAGCAGATGAGCATAAGGTAGAGAAACGTTCAGCTTGCTCTTTGTGTCCCATACCTGTGCACTTGCAAACTTCATCCTTTCAATCATAATCTCTGCAGTGTTGATTTCTTGGTTCTGGACAGCCCAGAACATCAGGTCGGAGTCCGCCTTTGTGCAAGTGGAGAAGGTGGCACTCCTTGGGACTACTATTTGACACACAATGAAATGCAATAAGCGATTGAACACATTTAACTGTTGATGTCTAGTTTTCCATCCTTCAATCTGAATTCGGGACCAACAATCCCTAAACCTTTGCCTGGATATCCACAGTGTGAACTCCACTGTGTCCGGAGGTAGTCACACCAAAAGAGATGCCAAAAGGTCTCGTGTGACCCTAATCTGAGTTCCCTTGACCATGGAAGTCAGGGTTCCGTCTTCCTCTGTCTTCAGACATACATAGAAAGCTTTCACAAGGTCCGGATAACTTACTTCTGATAGGGTGGCTATCTTTGTCCACTTCAATCTGCCCATAGCTGCGACGATACTGCCCATTCCATTCTTCTGCAAGTCAGCCACATCTACTGCTTTGTGGCCGCAAAGCTTGGTCTTTACTGAAGCATATCTTTCCTGCTGCTCGGCGGTAAGAAATGCAGCTCCATAGCCACCGACGCTGCCGGAGACACCAGAAGAGGCCATGGTTTTGGATGGGAAGAGTTTCTGGATGATCGAAATGGAGAAAGGAGTAGAACCCCTCAAGAAATTTCTCGCGGGAAAAAGGTGGAAGCTTGAAATCTCAGGGAGTCGATGCCAGAGTCGATAGGGTATCGCCTCAGGCAGAAGGAGGAAGATGATGAAGGGATGCGAATCGTTGCCGCACAGATTTCGGGATATAAAAAAAATTAAAAGAATGACCTTTAGAATTTAGAGGCGCTATGATGGCAGAAAACGACAAACTGACTAGTTTAATGGAATAAATTCTTATAAAATAACGAACCGACATGACAAACTTAAAAGGATAGACAATAATTGGAATTTTGCTCAATTTTTGGGAGGAAAAATAATTTTAATTCTGAAAATTAATATTTCAGTTTTAAACAGATGATTCTTTCACAATTTACACATGCCTAATTCCCTTCTAAGAGAAGTAAATCTCTCTTCGGGTAAGGCCTTTGTGAAGATATCTGCTAACTGATTGTTTGATTCAATAAATGAAATATCAATGTTGCCATTTGCTACATGATCACGAATGAAATGATATCTAACCTCAATGTGTTTAGTCCTTGAGTGCTGTACTGGATTCTTGGTTAGATTTATAGCACTGGTGTTGTCGCATAACATGGAATTGTCTTGATATGTAACCCATAATCCTCAAGTTGCTGCTTGATCCATAGGAGTTGTGTGCAGCAACTTCGGCAGCTACATACTCGCTTCAGCTGTTGACAGAGCTACTGAATTTTGTTTCTTTGAGGACCATGATATCAAACAACCTGCAAGAATTGACAACAGCCACTGGTGCTTTTTCTGTCTATTTTGCATCTAGCGTAATCAGCATCAGAGTATCCTACCAAATTAATTTGACATGATTTTGATACCATATACCTAAGTCATAGGTTCTAACTAAGTATCTAAATATTCTTTTAACATTAATTAAATGAGATTCTTTAGGATCTGCCTGATACCTAGCACACATACATACACTAAACAATATATAGGTCTACTAGCAGTTAAGTACAGTAAAGATCCTATCATACCTCTGTAGATTTTTTAATCTACATTCTTACCATCTTTGTCACTGTCCATTCTTGTTGATGTGCTCATGGGTGTTGATAATGGCTTGGCATTTTCGAATCCAAACTTCTTTAAGAGTTCCTTGGTATATTTGGCTTGACATATGTGGTGCCTTCTTTTCCTTGCTTAATTTCAATCCAAGGAAGTACTTAAGCTCCCCCATCATGCTCATCTCGAATTCTCCCTGCATAAGCTTCTCAAAGTATTTGCAAAGAGATTCGTCAGTAGAACCAAATATTATATCATCAACATATATTTGAACAAGCAGAATATGTTTGACCTTAGATTGACAAATAGTGTACTATCTACTTGACCTCTAGTAAACCATGGTCTAGTAGAAATGAGCTAAGCCTTTCATACCAGGCCTAGGTGCTTGTTTTAAACCATATAAAGCTTTGTGCAACTTAAATACATGGTTGGAAAATCAATGTCATCAAAACTTGGAGGTTGTTGTACATAAACTTCCTCCTTAATAAAACCATTAAGAAATGCAGACTTTACATCCATTTGAAATATTTCACATCTAGTGCAGATGCATATGCAAGTAATATTCTAATAGCCTCAAGTCTGGCTACTGGTGCATAGGTTTCATCAAATCTATGCCTTCCTATTGGGAATAGCCTTGAGCTACTAATCTGCCTTGTTTCTTAAGATCACACCACTTTCATCCAACTTATTTTTGAACACCCATTTGGTGCCAATTACTGGTGATTTGATGGTCTAGGAACAAGTGACCACACATGGTTTCTCTTGAACTGATTAAGTTCATCTTGCATGGCTAAAATCCAAGATTCATCAGTAAGAGCTTCATTGACTGTCCTAGGCTCTATTTGAGAAACAAAAGCTAAATAATCACATGGAATTATGTTACTTCTGTTCTTACCCCTACAGATGGATCACCAATGATGTTTTCAGGAGGGTGATCTCTCTTATATTTCCATTCCTTTGGAAGATTTTCATGTTCTATGTCCTTTTGTTGCAAGTCTTCCAGAGGGTGGATCTTCCTTGTCCTCAATTGATGAGTTCTTTAGCTTTTTGGACAACTCATCTGCATCATCATTATCACTATCTTCTTCTTTTTTCAAGGAAGGTTAGTTTCATAAAAAATAACATGTACTGACTGCTCAATCAATAAAGTACGCTTGTTGAACACTCTATATCCTTTAGGTTTAGAAGCATACACCATGAAGATGCCTTCATCTGATTTGGCATCTAACTTACCAATGTTCTTTTGCCGTTGTTGTGGATGAAGCATGACACATCCGAATGTCCTGAAGTGACTAATCTTAGGCTTCTTTCCTTTGAACAACTCATACGTAGTCTTCTTCAAAATCGACCTGATCATTACTCTATTGATGATGTAGCTTGCTGTGTTGACTGCTTCAGCCCAAAAATATCTTGGCAGGTCATATTCTGATAGCATTGTTCTTGCCATGTCCAATAAAGTCCTATTCTTTCTCAGCAACTCCATTCTGCTGTGGTGTCCTTGGTGCTGAAAAATTGTGTTCAATTCCTTGGTCATCATAGAATTTGGAAAATTTCCCATTCTGGAATTCTCCTCCATGGTCTGATCGGATTCCAACAATGCAATACTTCTTATCTTTCTGAACCTTTTTGCAGAAGCTCACAAAATTGTCAAATGTATCATCCTTGTGTTCCAGAAAAGATACCCATGTGAATCTCGAATAGTCATCTACAATAACAAATCCATTTGTTTTCCTCCTAGACTGGTGGTCCTCATTGGCCCAAATATGTCCATGTGTAAGAGTTCTAAGGGCTTAGATGTTGTCACCATAGTCTTTGACTTGAATGAGGATTTTACATGCTTCCTTTTGCACAAGGCCCGCAGATGCCCTCCAATCTTGTGCAAATTTTAGGAAGACCTTCTACTAGGCTTCTCTTAATCAGCTTCTTTATGCCATCTAGACTGCAGTGGCCCAATCTTCTGTGCCACAGCTCAGTTGACTGCTCCTTGCTTGCCGCTAAGCAGATGTCTTGATCTTTTAATTCTTGCAGATGAAGTACATATAGGTTCTTCTCTCTGTTGGCTTCAAAGATGACTACACCATCTTTCACAATGCTGCACTTTGACTCTTGAAAATTTGATCGTCCTCTATCACATAGCTGACTGATACTGATGAGATTGTGTTTCAGTCCTTTGCACAACACATCTTCAATGACAGTTGTGCCTCTACTGCACACTGATCCACTGCCTATCACAGTCCCCTTTCCATTGTCTCCATAGGTGACTGTGCCTCTTCAACTTTGAGGTGAGAGAACAGCTTTCTGTTACCTGACATATGCCTTGAGCATCCGCTATCCAGGTACCATTTTGATGCTCGAAGGCCTCCCTGAAATAAAGACACTAAGCTTTAGGTACCCAAGTTCTTTTGGGTCCTTGCTGGTTAGTATTCTTATCTTTCTTTTTAATTATCCAGATTTTGTGTTTAGTTGGACATGTTTTTTGGTATGTCCTAGCTTGTTGCTGTGACTGCAACATGTTGTTCTAGTCATTTTTTCATATGGAGTATATTTAAAGTTTGATTTATATGCTATATCTTGTTCAGGTACGAATTTGGAGTTGGATATGTTTTAGGATATACTGTTGTATCTTCATTATCTGGTGGATATAACCTAATCCATTCTTCCTTTTACCTGATCTTCTGGCTCCTCTTAGTATTAAGAAATTTTTACCATTAGTAAAATTTTCTAACGTACTTGAGTTTTATCATTTTCTTCTGTTAGTCTTTTGATTTCATTTTTTAATTCGTCTGAACTTTCTTGTTTTTCTAATTTTGTTATTTGAGTATTTTTATCTTTTAGATTTTCGCATAGCAACTCATTTCTTCTTTTAAGTTCACTAACTTGCTTCTCTAGTTGTTCATTTTCTGATTTTAAATCTGAATTGGTATTCTCTAGACATGCAACATTTTTCTTACTATCTTTTAATAATTTAGATACTTCTCTATATTTATCATACAGTTCATTAAAAGCATCTTCTAAGTTACCTGAATCCGAATCATTACAGGAATCAAAGGATAAGTCAGAGGTTACCTTTTCTGCGATATCTGCCATGAAGGCTAGGTTAGCCTTTTCTTCTTCCTCACTGTTTGAGCTTGACTCGCTATCCGAGTCACTGCTGTTGTCCCAAGTTGCTGCCATGGCTTTCTTCTTATATCTTCTAACTTTCTTGAACTGCCTTCTTTCTGAATTCAGATTTCTTGAGCTTTGGACACTCTGCCTTGATGTGTCCTGGCTTCTTACACTCATAAAAATTGGTTCATTCTCTTGATGTCCTTTGCTTTAGGTTTCTTGAAATCCTTTCCCTTTTTGAAGTATCGTTTGCTAGATTGATACTTCTTTTTCTTGGCCAATATCCACTGTAGTTCCTAGACAACATTGCTTCTTCATCTTCATTGTCTTCACTACTGGCTTCATCTCTGATTGTTCCTCAGAGCTGCCTTCTGCTGCTTTGAGGGCATTTGTGTGCTTCTTTCTAGTAGATGATTCTCCTAATCTCTCCATGTTTATCTTATGGCCATGAGGGACCCAATGAGCTTTTCCAATG
Organism: Colocasia esculenta; assembly: GCA_014218235.1. Lineage (NCBI taxonomy): Eukaryota > Viridiplantae > Streptophyta > Magnoliopsida > Alismatales > Araceae > Colocasia > Colocasia esculenta. Next base: position 66,732,216 of record CM024765.1, on the reverse strand, counting down.
ACATCCTTTTCAGGTCATTGGCTTCTTCTATAGCTGTTACCTTAGGAGTCCAAGAAGATGGTAGGGATCTAAGGATTTTTCTACCATATCTCCCATCTCATAGCTTTTTCCTAGTCCGGCTAATCCGTTTGTAATATCTGTGAATCTGCTGAACATTTGGGTTATAGATTCTCCTGGCTGCATCTGAACCTTTCATATTGAGTCACCAGAATGTCTATCCTGGTTTCCTGACTTTGTCAGTGCCTTCATAAGTGATCTTGAGCTTTCCCACATTTCTATGGTGGATTTGCAGGCAGATACACGGTTGAATTCCTTTTTATTGAGGGCACAACATAAATACTCTTGCTTTGCAGTTGAGAGAAATCTTCTTTCTATCATCTTTTATCCATTTGTCCTTTTCGTTGGTGGCTAGAAGATCTCCTTCTTCTACAATTGACCAGATCTGAAATCAACCCTTGCAAGAAGTATTCCATCCTGGTCTTCCAGTAGGTGTAATCTTCTCCATCAAATAGAGGTGGCCTGTTGACTGACTGGCCTTCGGAGTGACCTTGGGCTGCTATTTGATCTTTTCTCTTTAGATCGTTGGATCTTATTCTTTGTCGAAGAGACTAGCTCTGATACCACTTGTTGCCCAGCTAGCTAGCCGGGGGGGGGGGGGTGAATGGGATATTAAAATTAATGAGTACTTAAAACCTGTTCACAGAAAAGCCACAAAAACACACTTCGCAGATTGTTAGTATTAGTGACGGAAAAACCAAACACACAAACGCAATCACACGACACAGAGAATTATCCTAGTTCGGATCTCCTCTCCTTAGGAGTCCTACGTCTAGTCCCTGAGCAATATCTCAGGGTTTCACTAACAAGGGTACAGTCCCCCTTAAGGACACTACAGCACCCAGCACCCCAGCTGGTCTTCCTCACCCGAAGGGAACAACACCCTGGATACCACACCAGGTCTTCCTTCACAACCGAAGGGAACAACACAGGAAAAATGAAATTAGATTAAGCCCCTAGATCAAGCTTATACAATGCTAGATCTGAAGCTAACTGAGAGGAAGATCTACAAAGAGGGACACTCTCAGTTTACAGAAGCTCTCAAGACTAACACACTAAATGCAGAGAGCTAAGAACTTGAACAGAAGGGAGTGAGGCTTTTCTCTTCAGAATGATCGCAGAAAGCTTGTCACGAATTTTGTTTTTGAAACTCTAGATCATTACTTTTGGAGCTTCAGTCTTCTATATATATATCTTCTATTTGAAAATTTGAATGTTGAAGTGTCCGTTGTCTCTATGCATAAGTGTACGTTAGACTGCTTGACCCTTGGAAGCTTCTAGTCAACCAGTCCTTTATCCTTTCATGCACGCAAAGAGAGAGAGGATCTTCTGTAATCTTCTTTGGCTTCCATTTTGTCCAACGTTGTATGACGGTTGTTGTCAGAGACCTGCACATACTTAAAGCTTGAACAATGGACAACTAAGCTATCTCTTGTTGTCAGTCAACGTTAGATTGATTTTATACAGAAGTAGAAGTTCCATTCTGTTCTTCTAAAAGATGTTTACAGAATAAGCATGAGAATGGAAGATATTGTCTGCATGCATGCAGTGATACGTACTATTGTAATAAATGCACAACTGTCACAAAGATATGCGTGAAGACTTTGACTTTTCAACGTATAAAAAAAGTAGCTCGAAAATCAAATCGTTATATTTCACGAAATCGTTATATGCATGACTTATGAAATCGTTGTGTAAATGAGCGAATCCTTATGCAATCATAAGTAAACAGATGTATACACAAATCGTTATATATATTAATAATCCAATCGTTGTAAGCGAATCGTTGTGAAATGTATCAATCGTTACAGCGACCAAGTCGTTATGTAACTTGGTGAATCGTTATAAGATCAAATCGTTGTGATCACTTAACAAATCGTTAAGATCACTTAAGAAATCGATATGAGACCAAATCGTTATGATCACTTAAGAAATCGATATGAGACCAAATCGTTATGATCACTTAAGAATTGATATGAGACCAAATCGTTATGATCACTTAACGAAATCGATATGAGACCAAATCGTTATGATCACTTAACGAAATCGATATGAGACTAAATCGTTATGATCACTTAACGAAATCGATGTGAGACCAAATCGTTATGATCACTTAAGAAATCGATATGAGACCAAATCGTTATGATCACTTAAGAATTGATATGAGACCAAATCGTTATGATCACTTAACGAAATCGATGTGAGACCAAATCGTTATGATAGCAAATCATTATGTCTACTAAAGAAATCGTTGTGATAGCAAATCATTACGATCACTAAAGAAATCGTTACGAGGGAAAATCGTTACGATACTTAACAAATCGATGTGAGGCAATCATGCGTCACTTATCGAATCGTTGAGGCAAATCGTTGCGATCACTTATCGAATCGTTGTGAGGGCAAATCGTTGCGATCACTTATCGAATCGTTGTGACTACTAAAGAAATCGTTATGACTTACAGAGAATCGATGTGGACTTAGACAAATATTGATGCTTTGAACTCTTACTGTTGTAGTGATGATACTTACTTTGATTAGCTTGTTTTCCCTTGGTTATTTCCTGTGTTTAGACTTCATAGAAAGTATGTTAGTAACCTTTATCATAGTTTTGTTATCACCAAATAGATATGTAATTTATTTAAATTACATGGGGATAAACTGATCATCAAAGTTTTACTAAATTCACATCTGTTCTTTGGGCTTTAATAATCTGCCAATATAATGATGGTTCTACAGCGCTCTGGCTAGCACTGCTCGCCGCTGACTGTTTGGAACATACAGTGAATTCTCTACTATTTCTTCATATAATTTTCATTGTTTAATCATCATCTGGCTCAATATGCCTTTCTGCTTAAGGCATCAGCAACGACATTGGCCTTACCCGGGTGGTAAGCCAAACTGAAATAATAATCTTTTAGATATTCAACCCCCTGTGCTGATGAAGATTCAAATCTTTCTGGAGAAGATATACTTCAAACTTTTATGATCTGTAAATATTTCAAATCTCTCGCCATATAAATATGCCTCCATATCTTTAAAGCAAACACAACTACTACCAATTCCAAATCATGAGTGGGATAATTCTCCTCTGCTGGTTTCAATTGCCTAGACGCATAAGCTATCACTTACCATGTTACATTAACACTGCTCCAAGCCCTCTCCTTGATGCATCTGTATAAATAACAAAGCCACCACTACCTAGCGGTAATGTCAATGTTGGTGCCGCTGTAAGCCTCTTCTTTAATTCCATAAAACTCTTCTGACATTCACCTGACCATACAAATGGCACACCCTTCCTGGTCAATCTGGTCATGGGTGCTGCGATTATGGAGAAATCTTGTATAAAACGTCTGTAATAGCCTGCTAACCCCAGAAAACTTCTAATCTCTGTGATTGTCTTGGCGCTTCCCATCTCATAACTGCCTCAACTTTACTTGGATCAACTGCCACTCCCTCTACTGAAATGACATGACCCAAAACTGAATTTCTTTCAGCCAAATCACACTTACTGAATTTGGCATACAACTGATTATTCCTCAATAACTGCAAAGTAAGTCTCAAATGTGCTGCATGCTCTTCTTCAGATGCTGAATAAATCAAGATATCATCTATAAAGACCACAATGAACTGATCCAAATACGGATGAAAAATTCTATTCATCATATCCATAAAAGCTGCAGGAGCATTGGTTAGCCCAAATGACATAACCACAAACTCATAATGACCATATCTAGTTCTGAATGCTGTCTTGTCAATATCCTCCTCTCTGATCCTTAACTAATGGTACCCTGACCTCAAGTCAATTTTAGAAAACACCTTAGCTGATTGCAATTGATCAAATAAATCATCAATTCTTGGCAATGGGTACTTATTCTTTATGGTCACATCATTCAATTTTCTATAATCAATGCACATTCTAAAACTTCCATCTTTCTTCCTCACAAATAGCACCGGAGCTCCCCACGGGGAGTGACTCAGCTTGATAAACCCTTTCTCCAACAATTCTTGCAACTGCTTTTTCAACTCTTTAAGTTCTGCCGGTGCCATCCTATACGGTGCCTTGGAAATCGGCATGGTATCTGGCAGCAACTCTATAGTAAAGTCCCCTCTGTGTGTGGAGCTAAACCTGGTAAATTATTTAGAAATATATCCGCAAATTCCCTAACCATGGAAACTGCCTCTACTGATTTACCAATCTCAACCAGACTCACAGAAGCTAAATAAGCTACACATCCCACATTTAACAATTTTCTAGCTCTAATTACAGAGATTATAAACTTAGAGGTATAAAAAGACATACCTTGATATTCAAACACTGCTCCATTGGGGTGACAAAACCTGATTATATTTTTCCTGCAATCTACCATAGCCCCATAGGCCTCAAGCGAATCCATACCCAAAATAATATCATAATCCCTCACTGAAAAGCATATAACTTGACTGGCATCTGGTTCCCTTGAATTGCAACAGGAGCCTCATCTATATAACACGAGGTGAGCATAAACTCACCCGAAGGAACTTCTACTACTAACTCATATCTCTTCTCCTCTAAGGATGAGCCATACAATCCAAAAACTCTTCGGAAATAAAAGAATGAGAAGTACCCGGATCAAATAAAACTCCTGCTGAAAAATCATAAATAGGTATTATACCTTCTATCAAATTCGATGCCTTTGCATGAGCTCGGGTGATAGCCATAACCTGGCCCCTACCTCGCTGCTGCGGTGCTCCTCTTCCACGACCCGTTGGTAGCTGCTGGGGCTGCTGCTGCTGCTGAACCCTCTCCCATAACCATATTCTCTAGGATAGGGGCAATTGCGGATCAAATGCCCCGGCTGATCACAATTATAACATCTGTACCCTGCTGGAAGTGTAGGCTGCCTAGAAGTACTCTATTGTGACTCCTCCATCTCTGGCCTAATGCCACGCCCCTGCTGAAACTGCTGACGACCTCCTCCTCCTCTTCCTCGACCTTTAAATATTTGCTTCAATTTCTGACCCCCTTGCTAAAACCTGAGGAAGATGGTCCCCCTGGTGCCTTTCCTTTGCTGATTCCTGCTGACTGCTGAGGTAACCGAAAATACCCGAACCTGACTCTCCTACCTGACGAGTCCGAATAGACCTCTCAAGTGTGGCTGCTCTCTGAGCTACCTCCTCTACTGTTCTACACATAAGCGGTATCACCGCATTCTGCAATTCTGCCCTCAAGCCTCGAAAATATTCAACCATCATGGCATTATCCGCTACAACATAAGGTGCATATCAGCTAAGTGCCATAAACTGCATCTGATATTCCAGAACTGACAAATTTCCTTACTGTAAAGTCCGGAATTGCTCTCTTTTTGCTTGATGTACTTGCACTGGAAAGAATGTATCATTAAATACCTCGAGAAATTCCGACCAAGTTATAACTTCCTTTGTTCTGCCCGCAAAAGTGGTCTGCATCTTTAAACGCCACCATTCTGTGCAAAACCTCAACTGATATGCGGCCTAAAAAACTATGTCTGTTGGTGGACATCTCATCGTCGCAAAAACCCTCTCAATCTCGTGAATCAAGTGCTCAGCTGTATCTGGATTCGGTCCTCTTATGTAAGTGGGCGGCTGTAACCTCAAAAACCTCTCAACTTGAATCATTGGCTCCTCTGCTACCCTCACTATGGAGGTAGTGGTACAGGTGCCACAAAAGGTACCTCCACCCGGCGGGTGGTGGAACTGGTGCCACTGGTATTGTGACGGCCCTCATTATACCGGTACGGTTATACCAACCCACGTCGGTATAACAAGTGCTGCCACAGTGGGACATTTACCCAAACGATACATACAGCTGAGATACACGCGAATATACAACAGAGTAGCGGAAGTAAAAGAGAACTATCTCCATTCATTCATCATCCACATTAACCATACATGAATTTTCGCAATTAACAATGAGGAACTAAGAGCTCGCATAATTTAAATTGCTGAAATAGAATTACAAAATGTCCACATAATACATTCCTTTCATAATAATTCTAATACAATGTTCCAAATACATACTATGAAGTACACAAATCACAAGGAACTCCAAGACTAGCTACTCTCCGCGCTCGGAGTCCGTCTCTCTGCTGCCTCCTCCAAAGGTACTGTGTCACCACTATACCTGTACGCCGAAGCAAGGAGTGAGTCCAAGGACTCAGCAAGCAACACTACTCATGATGTACACTATAAGTCCTAGTGGTTTCTACATGCACATTACAATTAGCAACACATAGCATGCTAGTCATTTCAAGTTTTCAACCTATCATGAACATTTTTCTACAATTTATACATAACTCATGCTTTCAGATTTCTAAAATAAACTTCACCTATCACATGGTCTCTATTCAATTTACTCATGAAACTTTAATCTTTAAAGAATCAAACATGAGAGCTATCAACATGAACAATTTACATGCATGAAAGGTAACGCAACTAGCATGGATTTACACATTTTTAAACACATACATGAACCTTTTCACATGCTTTAGGTTGCTGATTTCACATGGTTCAATGGCTATAAATCTACACATGAGAGCTACAACGTTGCTTAAAACATATCATATGAACAATCTATCATGCTATTTGCACACATATTCATTAGTTGTCCCTAACATGGACTCTAAACATTTTTGCACACATAAACATAAGAATAATAACATGCATTTTCTGAATTCACATGGTTTCAGATTTGTCTCACATGGGTTTCAATAACACATTTACACATCTAGAATTTCACATTTTTCTTTACACTAGTTTCCTCTTTTCACATGGTTACACTTTACACATACACATTCACATGTCACTTACACATTTACACATGGTCACATACACATTTCACATTACACTTTACACATTTTTAGGTGCCGTGACACATAGTCCAAACCACCAAAGAAGGACATATACACATCACATTACACATAGACGCCATCTAGGCATTCCAATGGCGACTCTTGGACTGCGCAGACCGGAGAACAAGTCTCCACCCTAACCAGTGGTACTTGTCCACCTCCAGGATTTCCCCCTAATGCCCTTAGGGTCACTTAACACATGAACTTTCTCAGGGGGACTTTTCCCTGATACAGCTCCACTGCCCTCTACGGAAGCAGTGTCACATTGGCACAGTTACACATTTACATATTTACCGTTTTACACTTGGTTTTGCACATAACACTTCATCTCATTCACTTTCTCACTCACATGAATACCTCTATTTTTCCTAACATGGTACTACAAATTTCAAGGTTTAACATACAGTAAACACACTAATCATGCTGGGTTTAAACAAAATCTAATCACATTACGATCATATGCACGAATTATCACATTTCACAAAAACACATAACTTTTTATTTACTGATCCAATGACCGAAATTTTAACCACATGCTGTTTTCGGGTTCTAGAGATACCCTCAATTTTCAGATTTTTCTGAGCTAATTAGAATTTACAGAAAATAAAACGCCTAATTAGCATGCTATTAACAACTTAAGTTAACATGGGTCTAACACATTTTGCAAATTAGCCACTTGCTGTTTAACATAAGCTATTCACATATGCATGAACTGAGAACACAAAATTTCCCTAATTCATACATCTATGGATTGAATACTACAAATCATTCTTGCATGCTTTCATTTTATTCTACCGAACTTATTAGCAATTTCGCAAGCATGCATGAATTACCAAAATTTCAAAACATACATACATGCCCCACAATTCTTCATGAATAGACTGCAACCAAGACATTCAACTAATCCAAATCATGGAACATGGATTTGCAAAATTATCTACAAGTCATGCTCACAAATTTAAAAGATACTATTAACCCACATTCACCATCACACCACATTCATTCACACACCACAATGCACAATATACATAGGGTATAAGATTTACCATATATCCTCATCACGTAAAACATACCGAAATTAATGTATAAGAGGGACAGAACAGCTCACTGTTCTGTCCAGAAGAACTCGACGGCGGTCTCTGGCCGCTGACTCAGGGTCAGCGGCATGGTCGATGGACGCCAAGGATGATCTGGACGTCCAGGGACCTTGCCGTCTAACCAGGTCTGTGCAGAAACACAGACCCGAGCTCTGAATCTTGGGTGAATTGGAGGGTCTAGGACTCGAGGAAAATCCATAAAAATCACAAAACCATCCTAGACTCATAAGGGGACATCAAGGATAGGTCACTTGCCTTTCAAAATTCTTCTAAGGGATTTAAGGCTTGGTGAAGACCTCCTTGGGCAGTCCCAAGAAGTTGCAGAAGTGCCTCCAAACGATCTCTCCTCCGGGCTCCTGGATGATCTCCACGCCGAGGGGATGTCGGGGAAGCCTTCCTCGTTGGTCCAGCAACCTCCTTGCAGCAGGGGACGCGGATCAAGGTCCAAGGGTCGGATTTGAGGGTTCTAAAATGGGTTTTTCTCACAGGCTTCTCTAGGGTTTTTCTCTTCTCTATTTCTCCTCTTGCAAGGGTGAAGGAAAAGAGTGGGAGAGTCCAATTCGGGTTCAGGTTAAGGAGAGCCCTCACCCACTCACCATACCGATTTGACAACCTGAGAGCCGTTGGGGGACATCCCCCAATGGTGGCCATGCCTTGCTCCCAGATTTTCTGCTCTGCAACGCATGCAGGTCAGAGAAGTTGGCGTCCATATCGCTGGACGCCGGAGTTAGTGTTGGCGTCCAGGTCTGGACGCTGACACCAGCTAACGGCCTGGGCTTGACGCCAAGGTGGCCTTCGGCCAGAACTTTAATTTATGCAGAAAACCATGCATACCAAGCATATATACATGCAATATGTATATGGTATTATATCCATACTATCATCATGCAATATACATTATTTATGTTTAATATAAACACATGTACACGTAATTATACTAATTAATGCGTACGTAAATATGTACATACATACACAAATACAAACATACACACATAATGCAAATAATGCGACGGAAATTAGAGGGCCTTACACCCTCTCCCCCTTAAAGAAACTTCGTCCTCGAAGTTAGAACGACACTACTCAAACAAAAGGGGATACTTCTTCTTCATCGCATCCTCAAGCTCCCACGTAGCCTCCTCACGTGAGAAGTTCCGCCATAGAACTTTCACCGACGCGATACTCTTGTTCCGGAGATGCTGAACCTTCCGGTCAAGAATGGCTACTGGTTGCTCGACATACGAAAGATCTGGCTGGATCTCCACTGGCTCATGACTAATCACATGAGACGGATCTCGGACATACTTCCTGAGCATAGATACGTGGAATACAGGGTGAACGCTAGCCAAAGCTGGGGGTAAAGCTAGCTCGTACGCCACGTTGCCCAAACGTCTGAGAATCTCATATGGGCCAATGAACCTAGGGCTTAGCTTGCTATGCCTGCCAAATCTGACAACACCTCGAGTAGGCGATATCTTCAAGAAGACATGATCGCCAACCTCGAACTCCAAATCCTTTCTCCTGTTGTCGGCATAACTCTTCTGCCTATCCTGTGCCGCAACAAGCCTTTTCCTGATAAGCTGAATCTTATCCGAAGTTTCCTGAACTAACTCCGGTCCGATCAACTGCCTATCACCAGTCTCCTCCCAACATAAAGGAGATCTGCAGGGCCTACCATACAACGCCTCGAATGGAGCCATACCGATACTAGCATGAAAGCTGTTGTTGTATGCGAACTCCACAAGAGGTAAATGACGCTCCCAATCATCCTTCCAATCCAGAACACACGCTCTCAACATATCCTCGAGCGTCTGGATAGTCCTCTCGGACTGTCCATCGGTCTGGGGATGAAACGCCGAACTGAGCTTAAGCTCCGAACCTAACGCATCCTGAAGACCCTTCCACAATCTCGAAGTAAATCTCGGATCTCGATCCGAAATGATCGACTTCGGCACACCATGCAATCTAATGATACCGCTAACATACAATCTAGCTAAACTCTCTACTGACTGCTTCTTCTTCATAGGCAAGAAATGAGCAGTCTTCGAGAATCTATCTACAACTACCCAAATCGAGTCATTGCCCCTTCTAGATCGAGGCAAACCCGATACGAAATCCATAGTGACAGCTTCCCACTTCCATACGGGATATCCATCCTCTGCATAAGGCCGGATGGTCGCTGCCGCTCGGCTTTCACCTGCTGACATACTAGACATCTAGACACATAATCCGCAACATCCTTCTTCATGCCGGACCACCAAAATGATCTCTTCAGGTCTTGATACATCTTAGTGTTACCCGGATGAATAGAGAATCGCGATCTATGAGCCTCCGCTAACACATGCTCACGGACATCTACCACATCGGGGACACAAACACGGTGCTGAAATCTAATCACACCGTCCTCATCACGAGCAATGCCCGCCTTACCCACTAACTCTAACAATCTAGGATCGGCTTTCTGCTGCTCAATCACCTCATCCAAGACTGAGGATCTAAGGGATAGCTGAGCTACAAAAGCCTGACACAACGATGGCTCTAACTCGGTCATAGAGCACGCTGCATCCTCCAACATCTTCCAATCCTGCTGGAGCGAAGACCTCTTTCTACTAAGAGCATCCGCTACGACGTTCGCCTTTCCAGGATGATACTGAAGGTCGAAGTCATAGTCCTTCAAGAACTCAATCCATCTCCTCTGCCTCAGGTTTAATTCCTTTTGGGAGAAAAGATACTTCAAGCTCTTGTGGTCGGTAAACACCTCAAATCTGACACCATAAAGATAGTGCCTCCAGATCTTTAGTGCATGAACCACAGCTGCGAGCTCTAAATCATGAGTCGGATAGTTCCTCTCATGCTCCTTCAACTGACGAGAAGCATAAGCCACTACCCTCTCTTGCTGCATGAGCACACAGCCTAAACCAATCTGAGATGCATCCGTATAAATGGCAAAGCCTTCTAGACCACTGGGCAATACCAATACCGGAGCAGAAGTAAGCTTAGCCTTCAATAGCTGAAAGCTACGCTCACATGCCTCAGACCATACGAACTTCTCACCTTTCCGGTCAGCTTTGTCAAAGGGGCGGCGATGGATGAGAAACCCTCAATGAATCGCCGATAATAACCAGCTAACCCAATAAAACTACGAATCTCCGAAGGGTCCTGGGAATCTCCCAATCCATAACTGCCTGGACTTTTGCTGGATCAACTGCAACACCAGCGCCGGAGATAACATGCCCGAGAAAATGAACCTCGCGCAACCAGAACTCGCACTTGCTGAACTTCGCATACAGCTTGTGCTCACGGAGAACCTCTAAGACTAACCTCAAATGCTGACGATGTGTGGCCTCATCCGGAGAATAGACCAACACGTCATCAATAAACACAACAACAAAGCTATCTAGATACGGACTAAACACCCGGTTCATGAGATCCATGAACGCTGCAGGGGCGTTGGTCAATCCGAAAGGAAGAACCAAAAACTCATAATGTCCATAACGGGTTCTAAATGCCGTCTTGGACACATCCTCACTCCTAATCCTCAACTGATGATAACCAGATCGCAAGTCAATCTTGGAAAAGACTGATGCCTCTCGCAACTGGTCAAACAGATCATCAATCCGAGGTAAGGATACCTTTTCTTCACAGTCACCTGGTTTAGCTTCCTATAATCAATGCACAACCGAAGTGACCCGTCTTTCTTCTTGACGAATAATACAGGTGCGCCCCAAGGGGAAACACTGGGCGAATAAATCCCTTATCGAGCAATTCTTGCAATTGCTTCCTCAACTCGGCTAACTCTGCAGGGGCCATCCGATATGGGGCCTTCGAGATAGGAGATCCAGACAAGTCATCGGGGAAAGACATCTGGAAAGTCCTGCACCACATCAATTCTGCAAGAGTCAGTGACGACCAGCATCGGGTACTAGCATAACGCTGGCAAGAAATGCGTCACAACCCTGTTCACCATGCGCATCACCTTCATGGAAGAGATAACTAACTTTCCTGCTAGTTCTTTGGCAAGGGATGAGAGAACTCATCCCACCAGGAATGCGGAAAACAATCTTCTTCCTACGACAATCCACTAAAGCATAGTGCTCCTCTAGCCAATCCAGACCAAGGATACAATCATAATCCTTCATCTTTAGCAAGAGAAACACCCATCTAGGAATCTATCCTCAATGGCACACAGGTAACGACGGAAGCACTTCCTAGTCGATACCGTACCCGCAGGGGTGTGCACAGACAAAGGGACCTCTAACTCCTCAGACTCTATGCCTGACTCTAGGGCTAACTGCCTAGCGAACCGCTCGGAATGAACGAGTGAGTAGCACCCGTATCAAACAAAACCCGAGCGTGCACACCGAAAAGTAAAACTGTACCTTCGGTGACATGCTCCCCTGCTCGGCGTCCTCACGAGCTAACGAACACTCGAGCTGGGGCTCGAGGCCTTCCTAGTTCCTGTAGCTGGCGCGGCTGCCGCTACTGCTGGTACTGGCGCTCCACGCTGAGCTCCCTGCTGAAGTCTTGGGCAATCCTTGATCTTGTGGTCGCTGCTTCCACACTTAAGCATCTACCCGCTACTAACCAGCACTCGGAACCTCCATGGGTCTTCCCACAATGGGGACACTCTCTCTTCGCACCGGGGGAAGTACAGAAGGTACCTGAGAGTTGCTGACTGCCATTGGTTTCTGCGGTGTCTGGTACACAGTTTTCTTCTTATCCTGCCGCTGGAAGTCGCTGCCGGCCTCTTCTGCGAAGCCTTCTTCTCCTCCAGATACTGCTCCATTTCTCCCTCCTGTCTGCAGGCCGCGCTGAGGGCCTCGTCTAGCGTGCGGTGGTCGAACGCCACGAGCCTCGTCCTCAGTGATGGTTTAAGACCCATCACGAACTTCTTGGTCTTCCTGCGCTCATCCTCTACTATATGCGGTGCATATTAGAAAGTTCAGAAAATCTTGCCTCGTATTCCAGGACGGTCATTGATCCTTGCGTCAGGGAAAGGAATTCTTGCTCCATCTTGTCCTGGATATGCTCTGGGACGAACTTGGCTCGGAGAAGTCTCACGAACGCGTCCCATGCCACATAAACTGCTCCGTCCTCGAAGCGCGTACGCAGTAGGGAGGACCACCATACATCAGCTCTCTCCTGCAATACACCTTCATAAGCACTAACAACATTTCTAACTTGACAACAACACACAAGCATAAACCAAAACATACTGTAGCATGTAGGTGGCTAAAGGTCACCTTGTCCTCGTTAGGACACCTGATAGCTCGGAAGATTTTCTCCGTCTCCCTCATCCAGCTTTCTGCCATTAGCGGATCACTCTCCCCCTTAAAAGAGGGTGGGGCCATCCTCTTGAATCACTCCATGATGGAAGGTCCACCATGGTCCTGAGCTGGGGTCTGAGCTGCTACATTAAACAATAACAATATACATAAACACAATATCATGCAATTTAAATAGCAAACTACTAGGTTGTTTTATCATTCTACCTGGGCTCCAACTGGGCCTAGAGTGCTGCCTGGTGTGGGCCTGCGTTTGCATGGCTTGCACTAGACCTTGCATGAATACTCCATAGTCCACTGCGGTGGTGGGGGAAGCACAGGACCCTGTGGGGCGGGGCCTGCTGCTCCGCCGCTCCTCATGCCTCTGCTTGTCGTCGCGAGCTGGCGCACCTCCACGTCGTCCACGGGAAGCCATGGCTGTAATAAAATTTCAGCGCCCAATAGAGCTAGGGTACTAAATTCTCTAACCATTTTCGTATCTAACTTCATCTTATTAGTGTTTTTACACATGTGGACATACTTAGCATGCAATGGGGATGATCACTTAAGTATATCATGTGCAATCTCAACCGGTCGCTCTGATACCAATCTCTGTGACGGCCCTCATATACCGGTACGGTTATACCAACCCACGTCGGTATAACAAGTGCTGCCACAGTGGGACATTTACCCAAACGATACATACAGCTGAGATACACGCGAATATACAACAGAGTAGCGGAAGTAAAAGAGAACTATCTCCATTCATTCATCATCCACATTAACCATACATGAATTTCGCCAATTAACAATGAGGAACTAAGAGCTCGCATAATTTAATTGTTGAAATAGAATTATAAATGTCCACATAATACATTCATTTTATAATAATTCTAATACAATGTTCCAAATACATACTATGAAGTACACAAATCACAAGGAAACTCCAAGACTAGCTACTCTCCGCGCTCGGAGTCCGTCTCTGCTGCCTCCTCCAAAGGTACTGTGTCACCAACTATACCTGTACGCCGAAGCAAGGAGTGAGTCCAAGGACTCAGCAAGCAACACTACTCATGATGTACATTATAAGTCCTAGTGGTTTCTACATGCACATTACAATTAGCAACACCTAGCATGCTAGTCATTTCAAGTTTTCAACCTATCATGAAATTCTACAATTTTATACATAACTCATGCTTTCAGATTTCTAAAATAAACTTCACCTATCACATGGTCTCTATTCAATTTACTCATGAAACTTTAATCTTTAAAGAATCAAACATGAGAGGTATCAACATGAACAATTTACATGCATGAAAGGTAACACAACTAGCATGGATTTTACGCATTTTTAAACACATACATGAACCTTTTCACATGCTTTAGGTTGCTGATTTCACATGGTTCAATGGCTATAAATCTACACATGAGAGCTACAACGTTGCTTAAGACATATCATATGAACAATCTATCATGCTATTTGCACACATACTCATTAGTTGTCCCTAACATGGATTCTAAACATTTTTGCACACATAAACATAAGAATGATAACATGCATTTTCTGAATTCACATGGTTTCAGATTATGTCTCACATGGGTTTCAATAACGCATTTACACATCTAGAATTTCACATTTTTCTTTACACTAGTTCCTCTTTTCACATGGTTACACTTTACACATACACATTCACTTGTCACTTACACATTTACACATGGTCACATACACATTTCACATTACACTTTACACATTTTTAGGTGCCGTGACACATAGTCCAAACCACCAAAGAAGGACATATACACATCACATTACACATAGACGCCATCTAGGCATTCCAATGACGACTCTGGACTGCGTAGACCGGGAGAACAAGTCTCCACCCTAACCAGTGGTACTTGTCCACCTCCAGGATTTCCCCCTAATGCCCTTAGGGTCACTTAACACATTGAACTTTCTCAGGGGGACTTTTCCCTGATACAGCTCCACTGTCCTCTACGGAAGCAGTGTCACATTGGCACAGTTACACATTTACATTTACCGTTTTACACTTGGTTTTGCACATAACACTTCATCTCATTCACTTTCTCACTCACATGAGTACCTCTGTTTTTCCTAACATGGTACTACAAAATTTCAAGATTTAACATACAGTAACACACTAATCATGCTGGGTTTAAACAAAATCTAATCACATTACGATCATATGCACGAATTATCACATTTCACAAGAAAACACATAACTTTTTATTTACTGATCCAAATGATCCGAAATTTTAACCACATGCTGTTTTCGGGTTCTAGATGATACCCTCAAATTTTCAGATTTTTCTGAGCTAATTAGAATTTACAGAAAATAAAACGCCTAATTAACATGCTATTAACAACTTAAGTTAACATGGGTCTAACACATTTTGCAAATTAGCCACTTGCTGTTTAAACATAAGCTATTCACATATGCATGAACTGAGAACACAAAATTCCCTAATTCATACATCTATGGATTGAATACTACAAATCATTCTTGCATGCTTTCATTTTATTCTACCGAACTTATTAGCAATTTCGCAAGCATGCATGATTACCAAAATTTCAAAACATACATACATGCTCCACGATTCTTCATGAATAGACTGCAACCAAGACATTCAACTAATCCAAATCATGGAACATGGATTTGCAAATTATCTACAAGTCATGCTCACAAATTTAAAAGATACTATTAACCCACATTCACCACACACCACATTCATTCACACACCACAATGCACAATATACATAGGGTATAAGATTTACCATATATCCTCATCACGTAAAACATACCGAAATTAATGTATAAGAGGGACAGAACAGCTCACTGTTCTGTCCAGAAGAACTCGACGGCGGTCTCTGGCCGCTGACTCAGGGTCAGCGGCATGGTCGATGGACGCCAAGGATGATCTGGACGTCCAGGGACATTGCCGTCTAACCAGGTCTGTGCAGAAACACAGACCCGAGCTCTGAATCTTGGGTGAATTGGAGGGTCTAGGACTCGAGGAAAAATCCATAAAAATCACAAAACCATCCTAGACTCATAAGGGGACATCAAGGATAGGTCACTTGCCTTTCAAAAATTCTTCTAAGGGATTTAAAGGCTTGGTGAAGACCTCCTTGGGCAGTCCCAAGAAGTTGCAGAAGTGCCTCCAAACGATCTCTCCTCCGGGCTCCTGGATGATCTCCACGCCGAGGGGATGTCGGGGAAGCCTTCCTCGATGGTCCAGCAACCTCCTTGCAGCAGGGGACGCCGGATCAAGGTCCAAGGGGTCGGATTTGAGGGTTCTAAAATGGGTTTTTCTCACAGGCTTCTCTAGGGTTTTTCTTCTCTATTTCTCCTCTTGCAAGGGTGAAGGGAAAGAGTGGGAGAGTCCAATTCGGGTTCAGGGTTAAGGAGAGCCCCTCACCCACTCACCATACCGATTTGACAACCTGAGAGCCGTTGGGGGACATCCCCCCAATAGTGGCCATGCCTTGCTCCCGAATTTTCTGGCTCTGCAACACATGTAGGTTAGAGAAGTTGGCGTCCATATCGCTGGACGCCGGAGTTAGTATTGGCGTCCAGGTCTGGACGCTGACACCAGCTAAACGGCCTGGGCTTGACGCCAAGGTGGCCTTCGGCCAGAACTTTAATTTATGCAGAAAACCATGCATACCAAGCATATCTACATGCAATATGTATATGGTATTATATCCATACTATCATCACGCAATATATACATTATTTATGTTTAATATAAACACATGTACACGTAATTATACTAATTAATGCGTACGTAAACATGTACATACATACACAAATACAAACATACACACCTAAATGAAAATAATGCGACGGAAATTAGAGGGCCTTACAGGTATAGCCCCTCCGGCAGCTGGTGGTTTTGCTGATCCTTCTCATCCGAATATCGGTGAGACTCTCCCATATCCTCTCTATCATGCGCTGAGTAGACTCCTCAGGCTCATCTCCTCCACCGCCCCAATCTCTCCTATCGCCATCTCAAATTCCTGCCAAACAACATTCCAACCACATACAAGACAACAAATCATTACCAAACTAGGGTCAGCTACCAGCAGTGGACTAGTGTAGAAATAAGGCTATGTAATTTCTCATTCCTTTATATTTACACGGACCTTGCTCTGATACCAACTGTAACGGACTGCGTCACTCAAACCCATTATACCGGTAACGAGCTTGACCCGAGTCCGCCTCCCACGATCGAGCCGTAGTCTCGCAAGGGATATCACACACAAGTCCATGGAAACACAAAGAAACACATTGATTCACATATATATTTCACAATCTCACATATGAGTACACAATATTTATATAGCCAAATTTCAACACAAGTCAAGTAAAGTACAAGAGCCTGGGGTATACCCCGAGGTACAACTGGAAGAGAAACTACACTACTGGAGGCGTCGGTCCAACACCGCTGTGATGCAGCTCTGAACTGGAAGACGGTAGAGAAACCTCCTCTTCGCCTTCACCTATTGGGAGTAAGGGTGAGCCTCGCAAGTCACTGGCTCAGTAGGAAAACTCCCCCGAAAACCAAACAAACCAAACTCAAGTACGAAAGCAGAAAGCTACGCTAGCAATTTATAGCACAAGCTAATCAGGGTATTAAAGCTATAAACATGCTTACCATTGCCGTTAACGTAAAATAACTTTAATAACCAAACGACAAAACACAACCACGTGTACGTGCAAAAGTAGAGACCGCCACACTTGAGCCACGTAGACTGGTTCGCGACACCAGCAACTGACTCGGACAAACAACACAGGTCTACCTCTCAGCCTCGCAGACACGGACGAAAGCTCCAGCTGCCGCTCCACGAGAACAAGTCAAACAACTGTGGAGACCAACTAACACCACACCTGCGGACCACACTGCCGCGGGCCCATGCCTGGCACCTCTAAGAACCTTGGCCTGAGCTCCCTAGAGTGAGGCACTGGAAACAAGACTAGCTGGGGACCAGTGTCGACTACTGGTGTCCGAACCCCCAACTAAGAGCGCGCTACAAGCGACAAAACAACAAACTCTCACATGTCGTTGTCCCATTGTTGTCTTTCCCTCAGCCGGACGTACAACTCAAACACAGGAGTGAGGGTGTCCAGGACAGATGACACAGACCTCGATGGTACAACACAAGTACCGGGACAAGCCCCGAGCACACAGCCTGGCTCACACAGAACCTGGAGCACCCAACTAAAGAGGTAACCATGGTAGGCGTCGTACTACTCGTCACGCACACAAAACCACATGCACACCGCACAAACCACGTGAAACCTCACGTCAACCTCGTGTACAACCTGTCCACAACACGTGAACACAACACACACCGCGTGTACACCACCCCAACACATAAGCCATACGCTAGCTACGTAACCAGTATGCTAGCCTCGTAATCAACATAATCCCAGAGCGCCACAAGTGCATATGCACCGCTCATTATTACCAAACACATCAAATACCGATAATCGAATAAACACACCATTTAAACTATGCATAACAAGACCTCTCAGCTGAGGTCGCGACGTAGGGCTATGTCGCCTTCAGAACGTGACGCCCCGACATGTCTCGTTCACAACCTGAACGCGACGGGTCGGCCTGTCGCGATCTGAACGCGACAGGGGGCTTCGTCGCCTTCACAGGCAGGAACCCCAATCTGGGGGACTCCCTCTGGATTACCACCCCAAGCCCTACAAACCATGCTTAATTCACGTTTTTCATGCTTTAATGTTTGCCCTAGCATGATATCTATAGTTATCAAATCCGTAAACCATCCACACATGGATTCCATAAATTTTCTCGGGGAAAACATGTGGAATTCCCCTACTTGCTCGAAGAACACGAAAAACGGTAAACTCTCGGCGTTTCCCCCGCTCTACGCGAAGCCCCCGTGGTGAGAACACGCCAAACACCTCACTTCCATGCCAAATCACCCCTGAAAGCCCGCAACAGCCCCTCCCCCGGCCAAATAGAGCATGCCCAGCTCTGTCTGGCCAGCCATGGTTTAACTGCTGATTGCGGTTGAGAACGCGACGGACCACTCTGTCGCGACCTGATCGCGACGGACCTGGGCGTCGCCTTCTCAAGGCTGACGTCTGCCAGTCGCCCAGCGTGTGACACGTGGCACACATGCAGATGACAACTGCCTTCAGGCGGCAACGAGAACGCAACATGCAGGACCGTCGCATTCAGAACGCGACGTTCCTCCCTGTCGCGTTCACAGGATGTGAACTTCTGGGTGCTATGGGCCCAAACTACCGGCCCAGTAAGCCCCAAAAACACGCGTACAAGCCTGAAACACACCACATTGGCCACACGCTGGCCACCACGAGCGCCAAACACAGGATCCACAAAGATCCGAAAAATGCACGACGTTACAACATGTGCATTAGAATTCGGGAATAATTGGAACAATCATTTGCTAATCATGGAGTTTGCTTACAATAATAGGTACCAGAGCACAATTCAGATGGCACCCTTTGAGGCACTATATGGCAAATATTGTAGATCACCCATCTATTGGTTAGAGATGAATAAACCACAAATTCTGGGACTAGAAATGATACAGGAAACATAAAAAATCATAAAGATAGTTCAAGGAAAGATGAAAGCTGCACAGGATCGACAGAAAAGTTGTGCCGATCAACGAAGAAGAGAATTGGAGTTCCAACAAGGATATCACGTCTTTCTCAAAGTATCACCTCAGAGAGGAATCCACAGATTTGGAGTCAAAGGCAAGCTCAGTTCGCGTTACATTGAACCACTTAAAATATTAAAGAGGGCTAGAGTAGTGACTTATCAAATTGTGTTATCCCCTCAGTTGTCCAACGTACATGATATTTTTCATGTATCTATGCTGCGGAATATGTCTATGACCCATCCTATGTCATAGAATATGAAAATTTAAATGTGCAAAGTAACTTGGCATACGAAGAGAGACCAGTTCAAATTCTCGACCGAAAATCAAACAACTCAGGAATAAGTACCATTAGTGAAGATTCAATGAAGTTGGCGAGGACAAGAAGAAGTACATGAGAGAAGATACTATCAAAATCAAATATCTAAAATTATTTGCAAGTTAGCATTTGATACTAGTTGAATTTGGAGGACAAAATTCTTTTCTTAGTGGGGAGGAGGTGTATCACCTCAATTTTATTTTAAAAGATATCAGATGTTTTGTTCATTGAAATTGTAAATATCGCATGATACGTTAGTTTAATTAAGTACTACACTAACCTCAAAATAGTCCAAAATAAGCATACATTCACAAAATGTCAATTGTTTATATTAATAAAGAGGAAATTGTATATAAATGAATATATATATATATATATATATATATATATATATATATATATATATATATATATATATATATATATATATATATATATATATATATATTCACCTACATAATCATTGTTACGTATTAACACCCCTATGTGTTAACACCGGCAAGATCAAGGCGACGTGGGGTAAATCCGTATGAGTAACCCATCCGAAAAATCACCATCGTCCAGCTGTTGGTGAATTCACGCACATCTCCCTTAGATAAGCTCTATATATATCATATTGATCCTTAGCTAGAACTTTGGCTACTTGCTGTTGCTATCGCCAAAGGCTGAGGAGGAAGAGGAAGGAAAGGTGTTGGGTGCGGAGTATTAGGTGAAGGAAGGACTTTGGAGCTTCGTTATTCTGATTATTGTCACTGTCATCTTCTTGTCAGATAGGTTCCTTCTCTTTCCCTTTCTCGCTTGCTACTCTCCCAGTACCATCATGTAGAGTACTTGCTAAATGCCAAACTCTCCCTTGAAACCTCAACCCACCATTTTAGAACAATAGAAACCAGTTTGTAACATTGACGAAATTGGTTGACCGACTGATCATTTCGGTCGACCGATCCCCTCCATTTTGCCTACCTGAGAGAGGAAAAGAAGAGAGATGATAAGCTTAAAACCTCAGATTTTTCTTGAAATTATGTACAACTATAGAATAGTCCATACTCTTCTAGTCTTGACTGTTTATTTCCATTCTCAAGCTAAAAAAAGTGGTGCGATTTCGACCTGTGTAATTTCAGATTTTTTTTCTTCAGAATTGGTCGATCGAATCCCGATATTGGTCGACCGATCCTACCTTTCCGATCGATCGATTTTGTAATTTCGGTCGACTAATTTTACCCCACAGCACGAACCAAATCGACTAATTAGGTCAGTTGACCAATTTTGTCATTCCAGTCGATCGATTTTTCCCTAAAACTAGGACCCAGCTACTGGCTAGGTCGATCGACCGACTTCATCATTCTGGTCGACTGATTTCACAATAAAATTCAGAATTGAGCTACTGGCTAGGTCGGTCGACTGACTTTGTCATTCCGGTTGACCGACTCCTTAAATACCAGAACCAAATTCCTATTGTTCTAGCTTGTTCTTTTCTCGGATTTCTTATATAATTTTATATTACGTAAACATTGGACCAACCCAAGTTGCTAAGTCCTACCCTTGTCTTGTTATCATTATACCCTTGCACTGGACATGCTTTATTATTAACGTTATCTCGAGATTCGCCCGAACCATACTAAAAGAATGATCAAATGGAAATGGTGACACTTTGGGTCTTCAGACTCTACTGGATCAATGCTTGTGCAAATGGGGCCAATCCAGTCTCGGGAGGAGCACCTGAATTTGATTAATGGCCAGATCGAAAATAGATCCACTAGGTGTTTGGCACGACACCACCTACTGCTAAATTTAGTCTACATTTCTATGAACTGTATTATGACATGAATTTTATTACTGTTTGGTTCCGGGCAAACTCTGTTATGGTATCATTATCTAACTACATTGCAGTATCACTTTGTATAATAGTTTGTGTTCTTTCATTGATTGGTATGGATGTTGTTCCTTCTATGCTACCTTCATACCTTACTTTTATTGTTGAAGGAAATTTCCTACTGGGCATAATTGCTCATGTATCCCTACTTTCCTACTTTCCTTCAGACATCTCTGATGGGGCTAACTCGCCAGGGGACTATGTGTCGAGTGAATCTTAAAATTAGCAAACCAAGCTTCTTTGGATTTTGCCACTTAGACTGTTGTATATATATAAACTGAAACCATTAACTCGTGTAACCCATGTAATGTATTATTCTGTTGCATTGCCTTATGAATATAAACAATGCCCTGTTTACTTTATCTGAAACCCCCTATCATATCCGAAAATCGTCAGTGAGTAGGACATGACAATGTGGCTCCAGAACTAAGTAGAAAAAGCCTATGAGAAAATCAGATTGACTGAGCCACACCAGGAAGAAAAACTCCAAACTATCTCGGCATCCCACCCCAGTCAAGAGAGCTCTGCAAATGACTCAGCATCGCTATCCACAACACCATTTCCCCTAAGTCTAGAAGCACACTGAACGGTTACACTCATGGCTCAGAGACCTCCCTCTAACAAGCCCATAAGGATGAGAGTCCTGAGAAAAATAACAACCCAACCCAATAAGACAAGCCCTCAAGTTTCGAGCACTACGCGAAAGAGAATAGGTAGGACAAACACCACAACAAGGCACATAGCACAGTTATCTTGTAAACCTCAACAAGCCCAGCCAGTGCAAGGCACGCACAGCTCCACCTTCCAGAACTCTTGAAAGGACCGTCGGCAAATACAAGCACGCGTGCCAAGGTCTAGAACATATAAGAGCGGAAGGAAAATCACACAGCTGCATAGGCAGCTAGTGGGCGACATATCGACCTATCACCACCATAAAAAGACCACAAAGTCATCGCATTATTGATAATCGATTGCCCTCCGGTTAATCAATTATCGGGTAGAACGTGACCAACACAGTGTCTCCATCAAAACGCGATGACCTGGGTGTCACCTTCAACTGATGAACACGGTGTATCAACCCATCGCGTCCTCATCGAAAGGCTGAACCCTAAGTAGAACCGGCCCTAGGGATCACACCCATTACCCCAAGGGCAAACACGTCAAGCGCTAGCTAAGAACCGAGTGAGGATCCTAATCTAACCCACTCATGCACAGACTACCCTTGCCCAACCCACAAACTGAGAAATAGATGGGGGCAAGGAGAACAAATCAATAGTCAACCAGTCGTGACAAGAGCGCAAACAGGGAGCTGTTGCCTTCAAATGGTAACATGACGCCAATCTTGTCGCATTACCAGTCTGAAGACTGAACCTTGGGATCGAGCCATCCTAAGGGTCCCCACACCACAAAATCGCCACAAGAAGGGGGAACAACACGCACAACCACACAAGCACGAAAAGCACGTAGGGACAAGCCCCATCTACTCTAAACCAAAAAGGGAAGGGTAATCCCTACGTAAAATCGAAGAATTAACCCACTGGGGCCTTCTCTTAGGCAAGGCCACCTCCTCCTCGCTCCATGTAGCTTCAAAAGCACTGTGGCATCTGAATCTCCCTTAGTCTCACTTCAAACACATTGGGGAAGGAAAGGGGAGGAGCTCTCTCGCAGAGGAGAGGGAAGGAAGGGAAGAAGAAAAAAGAATCGTTGGCTGAGGCCTTAAAAGTGTCGGGCTTCAAAACACGATAGACCAAGCATCTGTTCCCAACAGAATGTGATAGCCCCATCGTCGCATTCCTGAAAAATCCGTCAATAGTGACAGTCTGACTCGACATGTGTCACTCTGCATACGTGCTACCAAGAATGCGACAACTAACACGTTGTCTGCACAACGTATATGTCCCGACAAGTGACCCAAACTCTCTGATCACAAATGACAAAACTTGCAAAATAGTCGAAAAGTCAGAATGCGACGCAGATAGCAGTGCGTTTAGAAATAGAATACGACGTCTAACTTGTCCCCTTCAGAAGGCGACCGCTCGATATGTCGTAGCCCAGATGACGAAGCCAGGAGTCAAATTCGATCACAAAGGCCCCAGATGTTAGATGAGCATTAGAGGGTTCTCCCCCAAGATCACTCCCCAGGTCCCCCAGATTTTTTCTATTGTTTGTAGGTGCTAGATATCATTCTCTCTATCAAATGAATTCAAGCACTTGTGGAGATTGGATAGTGGGAGCCCCTACTTGTCAACCATTTTTTGACCTCTACAATTTTATTTTATGACACACCTAATAATTACTTAATGTTTGGTCTAAATGACCGAATTGGAGAGTGCTTCCACATCAATTTATTTTTGCACCATGATTTTCTAGACAATGACCATTGAAGCTAGTAAACTCTATCAGATCTCATTGGAGGAATATTGTCTTACCACTACAAGAAACAACACATATGTTAGCGGCTAATAGCCGTGGACAAAAGACACATCTATTGACATAGACATATCTCAACGGTCTTATAATCGTTGACAAAATTGTTGACAAATAGGTTGTCGACTAATGTTTGTCAACGACCATCAATAACCATTGATACCTCAATGAATTAAAGCCGTTGACATATGGAACATATGTCAGCCACTGTTATTTGCTGACATATGAAGAATTTATCAACGACTTATTTTAGCCGCTGACAAAGATCTAATTTTTTTTAAAAAAATAAAAATCCCCCGTTGTCTCCTCCGCCCCTGCAACCCCCCTCCCCCCCACCCCTGCTTCCCTCTCCCACCACATTGTCGTTGTCCACGGTCACAATGACGACGGATCTCCTCGTGGGCGGAGATGGCCACCTCACGACCTTCTTCATGGACGGTGACGCAATAGCGACATCGGCAGAGGAGATGGCCACCTCACGACCTTCTTTATGGACGTCGGCATTGTAGATGGCCACCTCGACTACGGTGGCTCGGCGGATCTCCTCGTCGTCTTGTAGTAGTTGATAGCCACCTTGACTCCAGTGACTCAACAGAGCCCACAGCTCGCGCCGACTGTCTGTGCCTGGTCCCCCAAACCCCGCCGCTCCACGCTCCATTGGCCATCGGCCACTTGCCTCCCAATTGACGGCGCTAGAGAGAGAGAGAGAGAGAGAGAGAGAGAGAGAGAGAGAGAGAGAGAGAGAGAGAGAGAGAGAGAGAGATGAGAGAGGGGAGGACAGGGCTGCCCTCCGTCGGAGCCGCCATCGGCGCTGTCACCGCCACTGCGCCGCCTCTCCATTTCTTGCTCTCTCTCTCTCTCTCACAGTGGTTCTCTATATCTCTCTCTTTCTCTCTCACGGCTTCACCAGTCGAAGAAGGAGAAGAGGAAAGGGGGTGGGGAGGGCCACCCCACGTGGTCGCGCTGTCGCCGGGGTGAACCCAGCCCAACTGCAGTCGCCATCATCACCTCCGCCGCCGCGGTTGCAGGTGCAGGGCTCGCCGGCAGCCGCCTTCCCCTCCATCGCAGTAGCCGCTGCCGTTGTCCTCCCTCTCCCTCTCCTTGGCCTCTCCTACACGGGGTTGGGAGAAAAGGGGCTAGGTGGAGAGAGAGGATGACCCAATCAGACCAGGTTTGACCTGGTTAGGTGCCACCTCTTCCAAGTTGCTGGTGGGTGGTCAGAGAATGGGTGTGTAAGAGAGAACAACGAGACATGGACTAGTTGGAAGACATATATATGAGCTTGGGAAGAATTTGACAGATATTTGTCAACGGCTCAAAGGAGCCGCTGACAAATGTGATGGCTCCACTCAGCACTCAGCCATTGACAAATTGCACCCCAAATGGTGAGAAAATTGCCGCCATTTTTTCACCATTTTTTAAAGTATTTGTCAATGGCCATAGTTAGCCGTTGACAAATGTGATCTCTATCATGATCTTTGTAAATAACTATTAGAGCCGTTCACAAATATCCAAGCAATTTGTCAATAGCTATACAGATATGCTGACAAATATTACATTTGCCAACAACTACTGGTAGCCGCTGACTGTAGACCCACAGATGTGGCAGCAAGACTAACTTAGAGGGGGGGGGTGAATAGGAAATCTGAAAACTAAAACAAAAGTCACCACTTGAAAATGTTTGGTTAGTATAGATAAACGTGTGCAATGGAAGATAAGAGCGCGGAAGCAAACACACAAGGGACATAAAGATTTATTCTAGTTCGACCCTTTCAAATGGAAGTCTTACGTCCAGTCCCCAAGCAAACTCTTGAGATTTTACTAACCAATGGTACAGTCCTTCTTTAGGACATACAACACCCAGCTCCTGCTGGTCGTCCACTTCTTTTACAGGCTCAGAAGCAAACCTGTTGGAACAAACCCCAGCGTGGTTACACCACCAGACACAAGTTGGTCTTCTTCTCTTTCCGAGTAAGAAGGCAACCCACTTCTCTTACAGGTCAAGAAGCCAATCTCCTAGTACAAACCCCAGTGCGATTCTTCCCTTAATACAAGGGGAACGCTTGCATTGCAAGCCTTCTCTTCCAAAGAAGAGGAACACTTCTGAACAAAAAAGTTAGGACCAGAAGCTCCTAGATCAAGCTCAAGATAAACAATGAAATGCTTAATCTGAAACTGAGCCTAAGAAGGAAAGAGTTTACAAGACAAGACTCTCTTTAGGCTAAACCCTCAACTCTCTCTCTCTCTCTCAAATACACAGAGACACATAGAGAGAGAATAAGGAAGAAGGAAGATGGCTTGAATGCTTCAGCTTGAATGGGCTCGAGCTCTCTTCCTTTCTTACTTTGAGTGTGTATAGAGTTGGATGCTCACTAGATGTACACTCCTTGAATGATCTTCAGGTTCGCACTCCTTTTTTTTTGGTTACAAGTCTTCATCCTTTTATGAGCAGATCAGATTCGTTGAGTTTCTTGCCTCTTTTCTTCTTCTTCTGCTCTCCTTCTATTGAGTCTAATGGATGTCTTCTTGAGTCTACTGGCTATTTAGAATGGAGGAAGATGTTTAGCTGGTGTGCATTTTCAAGGATGCCAGTAGTAGGTCCAAGATGTTGACTATGAGTAGAAGTAGACCTGCAGACATTAAATGCAAAGCAGATGATCAGACTCGTGAAGTATTTTGTCAGGTGTCTCATACCTCTTTTTGCCTTATGTCTGTATTTCTTACAGATAGCTAGAAATAGATTGTAGGTGCTTTTCTTTCGTTGCAGGATGGAAGAGATCCTAGGCAAAAAGATCTTCAGTCAGAGAAATAATAAGTTAAACATATGAAGTGCATTTGAATTTTCATTGGGCGTAAAAGACATTTTGAAATATTTGAAATGTAGAGGCAATAAATGTTTAAGTTAAAAGACAATCGATGTTCAAATAGTCAACAATCAATATTTTAAGATAATTGATATAAGTAATCAATGTGAAAGCAATCGATGTTTGGGTGCAATCTATGTTTATGCAATCGATGTGAAAGTATAATCGATGTTCATGTAATCGATATTTATGCAATCGATGTTTAAGTATACTCAATATTCATGTAATCAATGTTTAAGTCCAATTGATGTTTCGATGTTCTAATGTAATCGATGTAACCTTTGTTCTCTAATCGATGTGACACTTAGTCAGTAATCGATATGTATTGAATAACAATCGATTTAGCTTTCCAATACAAATCATGAAACGATAGTGCCATAGTATGTTGTATTTATGAGGAAAATATGATATTAAATATATTCATGATATTTAAGTTAATCATGAGTTTTATTATCACCAAAATAAAAGATAAAATATAAGAGTGGTTCAACACTGACAAATGTTAAGCATATGTCAACGGTTTTATTTGGTCGTTGACAAATGTTAAACATATATCAACTGTTGTATGTCGCCGTTGACAAATGTCAGAATATGTCAATGACAATATAGAGCGGTTGAAAAATGGGAGATATGTCGCCGGCTTGTTTTAGCCGCTGATATATATTCGTTGATAAATCTTAATTTTCTTGTAGTGTACACCGATTGACCATCAGGTAATGTTAAAAATAAATAAAAAAGAACATGCTGAAAATAGAAGTTGAATATCTCGTTTCTAGTAAAAAGCTGAAAGTAATTTTAACTTGTTATTTTGTTTGGGTTTGTGGACGTGTTTTCCTGTTTGGGCCTGAGCCAAACGGGCCTCCACTAAGAGAAGAGAGGGAAGACGGTCGCCGGTGCGGACGAAGGCCAGCAAAACTAAAAGAGGATCAGGGGGGGGGGGTTGAAGAACCAGGGGGAACCCTCCGATGCTTAAGTCAGATCAGACTGTAGAGTGGCTTGGGGAAGAAGGTTCACTGGTGTGTGTATCGCGTGAGGGCGTGTGTGTGACAGAGGTTGCGTACCTTTGCATGTGGATTGCCTGTGCTTTTTATAGGTGAGGGAGATGAAGAGTCAGGACGCTATCAACTCCAATGATGACTGGAGGGGTGCATCGGTTCAGGTTCCCAGGCGAGGTGTCTGTTGAGACGCCTGTTGGGATCTTTTACGATTAATGCCTTGTAGTGGGACGCGTGTCAGGCCGCCTCATTAACTGCCTGGGAGGCAAACAACCACTTTGAGGGCTCTTGGCGGAAGGATACCGAACATGGCTTCTGTTCGGTGTCCAGCTAGGCTGCTCGGTGCTCGGATGCGTAGCTGTATTTGATGTCATGCTACTTCAAAGGTCCGAGCAGGCCTTGCTCGGCAAGCCGCAATCTTGGTCGAACAGGTCACAAGGCGCCAGGAGACCACTCTGGGGACCTTTAGGCGCCTAGGTGGCCGAAACGTGTTCGGAAGCCTTGAGCTGAACCCGAGGACACGCGGCATGCTGCCTGAAGGCCACACCAGCCTACTGGGTTATGATGGGCCGTGATGGGCCATGATGGGCCCTATAGGCCTAGGAGGCTAGAAATAGCCTCCACACTTGCCCCCCACGCTCTCAAGCTGGCTTGGGTACCTCGGCACTTGAGAGCGGAGGTCTGCTCGGTTGTCACTTGCATTAAATTTGACACCGACCGTGATGGTGAGAACGGCTCCAGCGTGACGCCGTTAGGCACCCTCTTCAGGGACGGAACTATCATCATAGCAGGGAAGACGTGTCGCCTGGAGAATGTGGGTCAGCGCATTTGAACGGTCCGTTCGAGGGAAAGACCACCATTTTTTTGTTTTGGATTTCACGCTCCTCTTTCCTTATAAGGATGAGGAGGGGAGAAGGCGATGACTTATGCCTTCCAACTTTAGCCTGAACCTTCTTCACTTGCGCTCTTCGTCTCCTTCCTGTTCCTCCACTGCTTCCCCTCTTCGCCGTCTTCGTCTTCTTTTTTCTCTTTGTTTCCTCCTCTGTCAGTAATGTCGCAGAAGGGGAAGAATGTCGCTGTCGCCGGAGCGAGCGAGGCGACGCCAGGGGCATCCCGGGGGTAGAAGTATCGCTTCTTCGAGGGCCTCCGGGAGCGTTACCGGATCAACGAGGAGTATGACATTCTCCTTGCCAAAGAAGAAGAGTCCTACCTGGTGAACAAACCAGGCTGCTTCGCCCTCTCCCTCGACATCTTGGAGGCAGGATTCCGGTTGCCGCTGCCGGAGGTGGCGAGGGCGCTGCTGAACACATGGGGGATCGCACTCATCCGGCTGACCCCGAATTCCTAGAGGACGATCTGTGCATTTTGTATCGTCTGCAAGCTTCAGGGAGTGCGAGGCTCCGCGGATGTCTTCCGGGCGCAGTTCAACCTTACGGCCTCGCCGCGGACGGGGCTGAGCGTTTACTACACCAAGCATCGCCCGAACAGGATGCAGATCTTGTTCGGGGGCAAATTCTCCAACAATACGGGATGGACGCACCGCGTCCTCTTCATTGGTTTCCATGCTGATGCGTCGGAGTGAGGGTTCCCCACTCGAGTTCGGGAGCCTCGGAAGGAACACTACCCCTTTCTGATCCAAGACGAGGCGAAGGCCTTAGACAGCCTGAACACGGCACTAGTGCGAAACGCGGAACATTACTTGACGGAGTTTCTACTCGTCAAGCATGGCCTGAGCCGACCATGGAGTAAGTATTCACCTCTGCTCTAACCTTTGAGGCATGTTAAGAGGCTGTCCTCTGACCGTCTTTTCCTTGTGCAGCCATCGAAGAATTGGCCGTTGGACGGGATCAAGAAGACATGGCGAATTACACTGAGCAGATCATCGTCTCCTCCTACATGACCTACATGGGCGAGGACGCCCCCACAGCGGAAGCCGAAGAGCGCCGCCTGGCTGGTCCCCAGGCTACTGAAAAAGACCTCTGAAGACAAATCTTAAGAGGAAGTCCGGGGCCAAGGCGGCGTCGAAGGTTGCGGAGAGGGAGGCCGAGGAAGAGGAGGAGGAAGAGGAGGTCCCCCCTGCTCGGCCGCGCAGCATGCTTGAGACGTGACCCCTGACCATAGAGGGGGTAGTCTCCGAGCTGGGACTGGTCATGGTAAGCGATGAGTCTGATGAGGGCTCCCCAGAGGAGCGAGTGAGGGAATCTGCGCCCCAAGGCCCCATTGTGGGCCGAACAGAGGAGGGAGCTGCGGCTGACGTATCCAGCGCCGCGGCAGAGGCGTCGGAAGGTGGAATCGCGACCTCCCAAGGGTCATCTTGTGAGGTGGCCGCAGAGGCAACTCGTGCAGAGGAAGTGTCCTGGAGGACTGCGGTCCTTACTCCTATCATCGAAGTGGCTGCAGAGGGCCAGCCGTAGATGACAGTGGTGGCCCCACCTGAGGCCGAACAGGCGGGCGTGACCGTGGAGGAAGGACCTCGGGGGTCACCCGTTACTAGAGAAGGCCAGAAGGTGGCAGCTGCCGTGGGCGCCAGCGGCGCAGCTGGCGGAGAGGATCCTTCTACCGGGCAGACGGATGCAGCCATCGAGCACCGTGCTGGTTTCGAGGAGGACCGGGTGCCCCTGTCGCAGTTGCTAAGGACGAGTTCCTCGGTGTAGCCTTCGATGTCGGTGCTGGAAGCGACCTCGGAACGTCTCCAAGGGGGTCCGTCCATGGGTCTGCCCCAGCGCTTCTCATCTTGAAGTGCTGGCTCGGTGCCAGGGGCTGAGCCCGGAGGACACCCCCGAACATTCGGAGGAGGTCCACCAGGAGGAGCTTTGTGCGGACAACGACGCAGTTGATGTGGAGGCACTGGTGGACGGCGTCAAACGATCTCTGGGGGTGCTAAAGAGGCTCGCTTTACGAGCTCGGGACCACCAGTTGATGTGGGATGCGAAATATGCCTTCTGCGAGGAGCTCGAGTCGCAACACCAGGCCCGGGAAGCCGAGCTGCGGAAGGAGGTGAATCTCAAAATAGCACTCCGAGCTTCTGAATTAGACCTCACTGTCGCTCAGGCGGAGAAGGAAGTGCTTTCCAATGTTCTGACCGAGGCCGAAGCTCGCGGAATGGCCAAGTACAAGTCAGGGCCAGACTTCAAGGAAGACTTGGAGCAGTATGACGTGACTTTCTACAAGGTTGGCCTCGGGGTCGGCGAGGAGCGAGGGAGGCATTTGGCGTCTGTTGAGTACGCCAAGGACGCTTTTGAAGCAGCTGTCCGGGAGTGCCGTCGCCGCACAGGGGACGTGCACCTGGAAGGGGTTCGCTTCTCAAGCTTCTGGGCAGGGCGGATGCCCCCTGCTGACGGAGAGGCTGGCCCCTCCGAGCCGGCTCCTTAGGTTGTATCTCCTTTTCTCTATTTTTTTTTCTTGGCCGCAGAGGCCCTTTTCTTTTTTGTTCATACCTTTGAAGGAATGAAACCTTACTTCCTTTGTGTATATGAGTGGCTCTCTATCTTCTTCCTTTGACGTGTTCTGTTCGAATCGAGGTTCGCCGATCCTTTAGTGACTTGTGGATACCGCGCAGGTTTTCGGGAACTGAAAAGCTCCGACCTGGGGTTTATATCTGACACCTCTAATTTTAAGGTTTCTTGAGTACCATACCAGTTTCCCTAAGCTGAAGAGCTTAGACTATGGATGGTATGAACAACCTTCTGTGTAGACCAGTAGAACAGGAGGAAGAGAGGTCGAATGCCGAACAAGAGGCTTTTATAGGTAACAAGCCTTTAGATTAGAAACATTCTAGGTTCTGGGTATGTCTCCGCCGCTAGGGGTAGTCAGCTTGTAAAAGCCTTTCCCAAGAACCTATGTGACCTGATAAGGTCCTTCCCATTTCGGGGCGAGTTTTCCAGTTGCTCTTCGGGGGTCCGATGTCGAGCAATGATGTAGTACAAGGTCGCCTTCGAAGAAGTGCCGCTCCCGAACTCGAGAGTTGTAATATTGTGCGAGGCGCTGTTGGTAGGAGACTAGTCTTATGCTGGCGTCGTTTTGACGTTCGCCGAGCATGTCTAGGTTCTCCCTTAGTGCGCGGTTATTGGCTGCTTCGTCGAAGTGGGTAGTTCGGGTTGTGGGGAGAGCCACCTCCAAAGGCACTACCACTTCTGTACCATAGGCCAAGTGGAAGGGGGTCTCTCCGATGGCCACCTGAGCAGTTGTTCGGTGACACCATAGTACGTTGCGGAGCTCTTCGATCCATGATCCCCCAGTGGCCTCCACCCTTGTGCGTATCCCATGGAGCAGGGTTCGGTTGGCGTTCTCTACCAGACCGTTCGCTTGGGGATGTGCCACTGAGGTAAAATGGTTGTAGCTGCCGAGCTCCGAGCACTTCTGCTTAAAGAATGTGCTGTCGAACTACTTTCCATTGTCAGAGGTAATCACCTTTGGGACGCCAAACCGACAAAGGACGTTCTTCCAGACGAACTTCCACGCGGCTTGGTCGGTGATTGTGGCAACGGGTTTCGCCTCGATCCACTTGGTGAAGTAGTCGATGGCAACGATCAATAATTTTTTCCGCCCTTGAGCCTCTGGGAATGGACCCATAATGTCAATTCCTCATCTGGGGAAAGGACGTGGTTCGAATAGGGTGTGCAGTTGTTCGGCCGGTTGCTTGATAAGCTGTCCGAACTTCTGGCATTCTGGGCACCTTTTTGCATAGGACATGCAATCATTCTGCAGCGAAGGCCACCAAAATCCTGCTCGGAGGATGCTGCGCGCCAGCGTTCTGCCCCCCAAGTGGCTTCCGCACAGGCCCTCGTGGACTTCTTCGATAGCCGGTGTTGCCTCCATAGGATTGAGGCACCGTGGAAGAGGTCTTGAGAGGGATCGTCGGTACAGTTGGCCTTCGATGATGGTGAACCTCTAGCAGCGCAGCCTGATTTTGCGAGCTTCATTTTGGTCGGATGGAAGCTCTCCTTGAAGCAGATAGGCAATAAGAGGGTCCATTCAGCTCGGTGCTGGCGGTTTGGTCTCAATAGCCGCGATATCTACCTCGGTGCTCGGTGCGGCGAGCTCTTCTATGAATACGGAGCGAGAGGGGGTGATGTCGCCTAAAGATGCCAGCTTGGAGAGTGCATCAGCCCGCGTGTTCTACTCCCGTGGGACGTGTATGACTTCGAAGTAGAGGAGACCCTCTATTTGGCGTTTGACCTGGTGGAGGTACTGTGCCATACGGGGCTCCCTGGCTTCGAAGTGTTCGTTCACCTAGCTGGCGACTAGTTGAGAGTCACTGAAGACCCGTAGCCGAAGCGCTCTGAGGTGCCTAGCCATGCGGATTCCGGACAGAAGTGCTTCGTACTCTGCCCCATTATTGGAGGTGACGAATCGGAACCTGAAGGCATACTGGAATTCTAGATCCTCCAGGGAGGTAAGAACTAAGCCTGCCCCGCTTCCAGAAATACAAGAGGATCCATCGACGTAGAGCTCCCATGGGGGCTCATCTGCCAATGGAGGATCCTTCTTGGTGGGAAGGGTGCATTCTGCCATGAAGTCCGCTAGCACTTGTGCTTTGATGGCCGTCCGTAGCTAATATCGAATTCCCCGAGCTCGATGGCCCACTTGATGAGCCTTCCTGAAGCTTCCGATCGCTGAAGAATGAGCTTCAGCGGCTGGTCGGTTAACGCCGTGATCGGATGGGCCTGGAAATAAGGCCTGAGCTTCCGAGCAGCCGTTACAAGGGCCAGAGCGAGCTTTTCTGCTTGAGGATATCTTCTTTCTACTTCTTGGAGCACCCTGCTTATGTAATAAACAGGATGCTGCGCCGCTGCCTCTTCTCTAATCAATACCGTGCTGATGGAATGTTCGGTGACTGAAAGGTATACGAACAGAGGTTCCCCGAGCACAGGTTTTGAGAGAACAGGTGGGGAAGCCAGGTACACCTTCAGCTCGGTGAAGGCTGCTTCGCAATCCTCAGTCCACCGAACTTGCCCCCCTTATGGTGAGGCACTTTTGGGGACTCGCAACAATTTGAAGAAGTTGAAACTCCTCTCTACTACTCGGGACATGAAGCGATTGAGTGCCGCGATATGTCCAGTGAGCCGCTGGCGTCGCGCACGGTCTTGGGGTTGCACATCTCCAGTATGACATGGATCTTCTCAGGATTGACCTCTATTCCTCTGTTAGACACGAGGAAACCGAGGAACTTTCCCGAGCATACTCCGAACGCACATTTTGCGGGATTGAGCTTCATGTTATACCTTCGAAGGGTTGCGAAGGTTTCTTCGAGGTCGGTGATGTGGTCGGCACTCGGGAGCGTCTTGACCAGCATGCCATCGACATAGACCTCCATATTGCGCCCAATCTGCTGCTCGAACATCTTGTTGACCAGCCGTTGGTATGTTGCACTAGCGTTCTTCAGACCGAACGACGTCCTGGTGAAATAGTAAAGGCCGAGGTCGGTGACGAACGTTGTGGCGTCCTGGTCCGGGGGATGCATGCTGATCTGGTGGTAACCAGAATAAGCATCTAGGAAGCTAAGGAGCTCATGTCCGGATGTGGCGTCCACCAGCTGGTCGATGCGCGGTAAGGGGAAGTCGTCTTTGGGTGTAGCTTTGTTGAGATCCTTGTAATCCACACACACTCGCCATTTGCCATTGGCCTTGCATACAAGGACTACGTTGGAGATCCATGTTGGATATTGAGCTTCCCGGAGAAGCCTAACAGCTCGACTTTTGACGACGTGATCCTGGATCACGGTCTGCCGTTCACGATTGACGGGTCGCCGTCTTTGCTGGACCGGTGGTATTTTTGGGTCTAGGCGTAGGTGATGCATCATCACCTCTGGAGGGATTTCGGGCAGCTCATCGTCCGACCACGCGAACACGTCCAAATTGGCTAGCAAGAAAGCCTTGTGGCGTTGCTGTTTGGCTTCTGGAAGCAATGCGCCAATATTAGGGGTGAACATGGTTCGGTTCGGTTCGGTTCACCCCACTTTTTGGGTGAACCGAAATCGAACCGAAATTAAGTTCGAACCGAAATAAAAAAAAAAACAGGTTTTAATGGCCCAGATGGCGGACCTGAGTATCGAACTCAGGTCTGCCCAGGGAAATGGGAGGCGCTAGCCCACTGGGCTACGCGCTTCTCTTTGATATATATTATATATTTAATATATTTAATATATATTCGGTTCATTCGGTTTTCCAGTGGGAAACCGAACTGAACCGTGGGACCTCTCAACCCGAACCGAACCAAACCGAACTGGCCGGTTCGGTTCGGTTTTTCGGTTTGGACCAAAGTTTGAACACCCCTAGCCAATATAAAGGATGTGCTCGGGGTTATCGTCCACCCATACAGAAAGCAGGTCCTCGGCAGGAGTTCCTCGGCTGGTGGAAGGCTGGTCGACGGGTGCTGGTGGGGCCTCTGGGTCAGCGACGGGCCGTTTGTCCCACAGAGAGAGGACATAGAACCGCGTCAAGACTCGCGTTGACTTCTGAGCACCTCGCCAATGCCACACGGAGTGGGGAACTTCATCTTCTGGTAGAGGGACGAGGGTACTGCCTTGATTCGGCCAATTAGGCCCCTGCCAAGGATGGCATTGTACTCGGGCATGCTTCGAATAACCAAGAAATCTACCATCTTGGTTACGCTCTTCAGAGCCGTTCCCAGGGTGATTGGAAGGTGTGCTCGTCCCATGGGATGGACCGAGACCCCAGAGAAGCCGAACATAGGCGATTCCACTGGGGTGAGCTGGTCGGTTTTTAATCCCATCATCAAGAAGCAATCGTAGGCCAACACGTCAGGGGTGCTTCCATTATCCACCAAAATCCGATGCACAGTACAGTGATTGATGGTGACCGAAACGACCAACGCATCAGTGTGCGGAGTTGAAACTACTAGAAGATCGTCGTTTGAGAAGGTTATGACCTCCTCGGAGCATGCGCGTGCAGGACTGGAGGGATAAGGGCTTGGCCGAGGCACAGGCGACCTCTCCACCAAGTGCACCCGCCAAGCGTAGTCGCATCGGCTCTAACTGCTTTCTCCGCCTGCGCCGAAACCACCCGCGATCACATTGATCTCCTGCCCATTTGGCTCGTTATTGATGGGCTACTCAGGGGTTCGTTCTCGACGACTTGGGCGGTTTTCATTACGGCGCACATACCGTCCGAGATAGCCGCGCTTGATCAGGGACTCTATCTCATCCTTGAGTTGGCGGCATTCGGAGGTGTCGTGACAATTCGGAGGTGTCGTGACAATGGTCGCATATCTTGGCGAATGCTACTTGTTGGTTGCACCTGCGGGGATTAGAGCGCATCCTGGGTGGCCACCGATCATACTGTTCGTCTCGGATTTCGGCTAGGATCTGCTCGGGTGCCACCGTGAGGGGAGTGTATTCGGTGAAGGGTCGTGGACGGCGCGGCGAGTCCCCATTGCACCGTCCCTTCTTCCGATCTCGGTCGGAACCATTGTCAGAAGGCCTCTTCTTCTCTAATTGGTCACCCTGCTCTGCTCGGCCGGCAGCCAAGCTCTCCTCGCACGCAGCATGGCGCTGGATAGTGGAGAGAAGCTTGGCAAGGGTCGACGGCTGCTGTACCCTGAGCGTCCTTTGAAGGAAGCTATCGCGAGTGCCCTGGATGAGGGCACTGGTGGCTAAAGGGACGTCGAAGCGTGGGATGCGAAGCGCTTCAGTCTGGAACCGCTTGACGTAGTCCCAGAGTGCTTCGCCCTTCTTCTGCCGAATAGACAGAAGAGAAGCCGCCGTGCGCGGCTGCGACCTTCCGCCCAGGAAGTTGTCCCGGAAGGACTTCTTCAACTGATGGAAGGAAGAGATGGAGCCTGCGGGGAGGGCTTCAAACCATGCCTGTGCAGCTTCCTTTAGCGCGGCTGGGAAGGCTCGACACTTAGCCGCATCTGATGCTCTATGGAACACCATGTGCGACTCAAACCTATGGACGTGATGCGCTGGGTCAGTGGTGCCGTCGTAGGGCGCGATGGAAGGTAGGGGCAGTTTTGGGGAGACCCGGGTCTCCAGGATCTTCACGGTGAACGGGGAGCGGAAGTCCAGGTCATCATCCCCCAAGACTCTGCCTTCTGGACCATTGCGTCCATGCGGCGCTTGAGGTTGGCGACGCGGCGGAGGCATTTGGCTAATTCCTGGTCGGAGTGTGCCGAACCCTCACGCTTGGATGCATGGGAGTTGGCATAGATGACGAAACAAGGGGGAGGTGCAACTGCTGCGGTACGGTGAGGGGAATTGTCCCGTTGCTCCGGCATTCGATGTGCCGACGGGGCTCTCCGCGACCGCCGAGGCGACTCTGCATGCTGCTCTCGCCGGGCCGATGGTGCAAGAGGTCGCCGACGTGATGATTCCGCCTGCTGCTCCGGCGGTGGGGACACTATCAGGGACGGCTGCCTAGCCATTTGCGCCTGAAGGCCCTGACAGACCCCCACGAGTTGTTGAACTTGACCCCGGAGTTCTGTTACCTCCTGGGCGGTTGCCGGAGTGCCGGCAGCAGGTCCGTTGTCAATCACTCCGGCAGGGGGAGTGTTGTCGTCGGTAGGAAGGGCTTGGTCGCGCGAGCTCGCACGTGATTGGCGAGACCACGTCACCTTGTTGTCGGGATTCTGGTGAGAGATTCGTCCGCGAGCTATGGCTGCTGTCGTTCCCACAGATGGCACCAAATATGTGGACGTGTTTTCCTATTTGGGCCTGAGCCAAACGGGCCTCCACTAAGAGAAGAGAGGGAAGACGGTCGCCAGTGCGGACGAAGGCCTGCAAAACCAAAAGAGGATCGGGGGGGGGGGGGGGGGGGGAGGCGGCTGAAGAACTGGGGAGAACCCTTCGATGCCTAAGTCAGATCAGACTGTAGAGTGGCTTGGGGAAGAAGGTTCGCTGGTGTGTGTATCACGCGAGGGCGTGTGTGTGACAGAGGTGCGTACCTTGCATGGGGATTGCCTGTGCTTTTTATAGGTGAGGGAGATGAAGAGTCAGGACACTATCAACTCCAATGATGACTGGAGGGGTGCGTCGGTTCAGGTTCCCAGGTGAGATGTCTGTTGAGACGCTTGTTGGGATCTTTTACGATTAATGCCTTGTAGTGGGACGCGTGTCGCGCCGCCTCATTAATTGCCTGGGAGGCAAACAACCACTTTGAGCGCTCTTGACGAAAGGATACCGAACATGGCTTCTATTCGGTGTCCAGCTAGGCTGCTCGGTGCTCAGATGCGTAGCTGTATTTGATGTCAGGCTGCTTCAAAGGTTCGAGCAGACCCTGCTCGGCAAGCCGCAATCTTGGTCGAACAGGTCACAAGGCGCAGGAGACCACTCTGGAGACCTTTAGGCGCCTAGATGGCCGGAACGTGTTCGGAAGCCTTGAGCTGAACCCGAGAACACGCGGCATGCTGCCTGAAGGCCACACCAGCCTACTGAGTCATGATGGGCCGTGATGGGCCATGATGGGCCCTGTAAGCCTAGGAGGCTAGAAATAGCCTCCACAGGGTTTAATTGCAAAAATACCTCTTCACATTATTATATACTATTTTAATCGCCAGAATGCATTATTTTAGGTATCCTTACTGCATGTAATATAGTTGCATAAATAACTATGGTTAATTTAACTTACTCTCTCCCTCCTCCCCCTTCCAGTCTTAGGCGTATAACAATGCCTAGCTAGAGTACTATTAAACGTACTAGATCTAGTTGACACCATCGGTTCACTCACATGCCTCTTAATCATTGTCCCTGTGAACCTCTGAGATCCCCCGCAGACAACAACATCTGTATTGACCATTAGCAAAATATCCATTTTATTATAAAGACGTCTGCTGGGTCACTTTTAACTGCTCCCGGCAGCCATTAATTCCATCGTCATGTCACCAATTTGTAGAACGAATCCGCAGCAACCATCATTTGCTCCACCCCACGTCCCATCAGAATTTGCTCAATTAAACAGTGATTTGGGGGGAGACGAACGAGCACCCATTTGGACCATTTCCCTCCCATTTAATGACTTGTATTGACATATGGACGAGTTGCTGCATGGTTAGACGTACGGACTATGAAGACTGGTGATGTCACCTGGTTAATTAGAAGAGGCAAGAAACGGGAAGAATAATCTAATTAGGCGATCGATGGGAATTATGAGAGATTCCCGGTAAATTTGTAATAAAGATAGAAGTGGTTCTACAAAATGGAAGTTGATGCCGGTCGTTGTCAACAGGGTCGACGAACCGACAGTTAGGTTGTCGGACGTCATCGTCGTGGGCCAACCAATCACTGCCGAGAACCATTTTACCCTAGTACTACATCCGGACACGTCTGGCTGGCGCCAGGTCACACTTGCACTACAGACGCCCCGTAAATCACGACTCCCCAGCTGGCCCGTATCCGCTTTAGGTAGGCGGCTGTCGAGGCGAGACTCCCCATGCCCAGCTGGCGAGGGTCCCTAAATAGGGCCCTTGCCTTGCGGGGCTCGTCCACCCCAT
Organism: Colocasia esculenta; assembly: GCA_014218235.1. Classification (NCBI taxonomy): domain Eukaryota; kingdom Viridiplantae; phylum Streptophyta; class Magnoliopsida; order Alismatales; family Araceae; genus Colocasia; species Colocasia esculenta. The sequence continues at coordinate 66,692,327 of CM024765.1, read as the reverse complement.
CCCTTTCCATCCTAAGGACTAAGCCTTATAAAAAGGCACGGGTGCCCACGGAAGAAAGGTACGCTATTCATAGCAAAGAAATCTCTCTCTCTCACACTCTACTCTCTCTCTCTCTCTCTCTCTCTCTCCTCTCTCTCTCTCTCTCTTTTCATTACTCTCACTAACTTGATGTTGGAGTGTCCGACCGCGAGGAGTCTCGGTGGTTCTTTGCAGGTCGGATTCTTTCTCTGACGGCAGCGCGGCATGGCCAATCCCTCGGGGCCACCCAGCTCGGCTCGGCCGACGATCCTTGCTGATTTTTCCAGCAACATTTGCGCGCTTCTGTGGGAACGATACGAAAGGCTTATCCCAATGGCACCCAAGGGAAAGGCTGCAGCTCGCCCGTTGGAGGAGGAAGTCGCCCTCGTTAATGTCGTGGAAGAAGTAGCAGGGGGAGCATCTGGTGCAGGGGAACAAGATTCGACAACCCTGTCGCGGCTCGATCGTGTCGAACAGACATTGGCAAACCTTTAACAGATACTAATGAGGATGGAGCAAAACCAGCAAGCGCATCCTGTACAAGGGGAGGGCTCGGTTCGTCAGGTAGAGAAGATCCAAGGTGATCAGGATGATGCAGAGGCCCCAACCGGCAGCGTGCGCCTCCTGCGATGTCGGCGAGTCATGCCGGCGCATCGCCAGCGATGGTCGGGACTCCCCCGCCAGCTGTAAACCAGGACGACAATGTCCTTCCCGTCACGCCGGTGGCAGCCGTAGGGAACGCGGCCAAGGCCGACCTTGCCGACCGCTTCACGGAGGAATCCGCTCCGATCAACATCAGTGAGTCTCCATTCGACCCACGATGGAAGGACGACCTGCGAGAGATGAACAGGATGATAGAAGCTCTGCAGCTCGGCACTCGCGCCCCGTCCGTGGCGACGCTCCTCACCTCCTCCCGTTCACAGAAGAAATCACGTCGGCCCCGGTTCCACCAAAGTTTTAGCTGCCGAAATTCCGACGCTACAATGGGACCACTAACCCAGTCCACCACCTCGACCATTTCCAAGGACAGGTGGAAATGATGAACGTAACTGACGCTATGAAATGCAGGGCTTTCATGTCCACTCTAGATGATGCAGCTCTACAGTGGTTCAAGGCGCTCCCCGCTTGATCGGTCTTGGGCTTCTCCAACCTGGCCCAGAGGTTCCTCGACCACTTCTTCAACACGGTGCAACATTCGTTGTGCACCGACGACCTATGGCTGGTGTTCCAGAAAGAGAACGAGATGTTTCGAGACTACGCGAAGCGCTTCCAGATCGAGGTGATGAAAGTGGTGGACCTGGACTTAAGGACTGCGGTCAACATTCTCACGAGGGTGTGCACTGATGTGTCGTTTGTGGCGTCAATCGCCAAAAACCACCGGTAAGCCTCTCCGACCTCCTCTCTCGGATGCAGAAATACGTCAGACTGGAATCAACCCTTGGAGCCGCTGGGCGACTGAAGCGGCCGCTAGAGAGGGGGAGCGCGAGCTCGGAGGCGGGCGAGAAAAGGCCGAGAAGGGAGGAAACACATAGAGACAAGCGCCGAGACTCGGAGAACCGACGGGTGTCTGACCGACGACCCGACGAATATCGTCGCTCAGGGATCTCCCCCGTTCGGAAGGCCACCGTCAGAGATCCTCCCCATCATTAAGAAGCTACCGGAGTTCAGGCGACCGGAACCCATCACGAGGCCTCCATCAAGGCGGGGGCCGAGCTATACTGTGAGTACCATAAAGGTTTTGGTCACCTAACAGACCAGTGCAGGAGCCTGAAGATGGAAATCGGAGATGTTATGCCGAGGATAATCGGAAAAGACATCGTCGACAGAAAACCAAAAGATCGCGAGCAGGAAGGGGATCGCGAGCGCGAGGGGAAGGGCACCGTCCTAGTCCTCGCCGGCGGATCGGCGGGTGGCGGCGACAGCGGCAGGAAGAGGAAAGCGTACGCGTCAGCCGTCGTCCTCGGAATCAGCCAACCAAACTTGGAGCCGATCACCTTCTCCGCCGACGACGCAGTGGGGCTAAGCTTCCCTCACAACGACGCGCTGGTCATCCATGCCGACATCGACGGATACACCGTGCATCGCATCCTCGTCGACAACGGAGCGGTGCCTGACGTCCTTTTCTATGACTGCTTCCTGAAGATGACGAACCTGAGCACGGAGCTCAAGCCAGTCGCCACACCTCTGTTCGGGTTCAACGGAACGCCAGTCACCGCCGAGGGGTCCATCAGGCTCAAAGTAACGTTGGGTACCCGTCCTCGGCATGTAACGGTTGATGTCGACTTCCTAATTGTGAAGGTCAAGTCGGCCTACAACGCGATTTTTGGACGCAGATTGCTCGGGAAGCTCGGGGGGGTTCCGTCAACATACCACCAGAAACTGAAGTTTCCAACTCCTAGCGGGGTGGGTGAAGTTGTCGGGAGTCAGGCCGAGGCGCGCCTGTGTTATGTCAACTCCATCAAGGCAAAAGAACCAGCTATTTCTGAGTACGTGCCAGCTGTAGATGACGCCCCAAACACGAGCCAGTAGAACTAACTAAACAAATAAAAATCGAAAGCGGACTTCTAATCATCGGGACCGAACTCAAAGAGTTGGAAAATAACGTCACCACATTCCTCGGCCAAAGTGGCGACGTATTCGCTTGGTCTGACGACGACCTTCCAGGAATAGACCCAAGCATTATCCAACATCACTTGAACGTGGACCCCGAGGCCAGACCTATCCAACAAAAGAAGAGGCCCTTGTCACCGAGCGGCAGGAAGTGGTTGAAAACCAGTTGACGAAATATTTGCATGCAGGTACCGTTAGGAATTCGTTTTACCCAAACTGTGTCGCCAACGTCGTCCTGGTGCGAAAGGCAAACGGCAAATGGCGAATGTGCGTTGACTTCTCCAACCTAAACAAAGCCTGCCCAAAGGACAGCTTCCCCTTGCCCCGGATCGACCAGCTAGTCGACTCAACTACCGGACATGAGCTCTTAAGCTTCCTCGACGCCTATTCAGGCTATCACCAAATAAGAATGGCCCCAGAAGAGGAAGAAAAGACATCCTTCACCACTGAGAGAGGTTTGTATTGTTTTACTCGTATGCCATTCGGACTAAAGAATGCAGGAGGAACATACCAAAGACTGGTCAACAGAATGTTCGAGAAACAGATCGGCAAGACCATGGAAATATACGTCGACGACATGTTGGTCAAAAGCCGACAAGCCGAGGACCACGTTAGGGACTTAGCCGAAGCTTTCAAAATATTGAAGCTCTACGGGATGAAGCTGAACCCAGAGAAGTGCGTCTTCGGCGTCCGAGCAGGAAAATTCTTAGGGTATCTTGTCTCCCAACGAGGCATTGACGTCAACCCCGACAAAGTTCAAGCCATCCTCGGCATGACGGCTCCGAGAACAGTCAAAGAGGTACAAAGACTTAATGGCATGGTAACAGCTCTAAGCAGTTTATGTCTAGGTCAGCAGAACGGTGCAAGCCATTTTTCGAGGTGCTAAGGAAGGGCCGCTTCGAGTGGACCGAGGACTGCCAAAAGGCTTTCGATGAGCGAAAAGAACACCTGGCGAGCGTACCGACGCTGAGCAAGCCGAAGGAGGGTGAAGAGCTACTGTTGTATCTGTCCGCAACGAGCTATTCCGTCAGCTCGGTCCTCGTCCGAGAAGAAGACCGAGCCCACCTGCCGGTGTACTACACAAGCAAGGCGCTGCAAGGAGCCAAACAGCGCTACCCTGATCTCGAGAAGGTCGGGTACGCCCTCATCATGGCCGCACGACGATTGCGCCCGTATTTTCAATCACACAAAGTCGTCGTCCTCACCGACACACCGATTTGACAAGTTCTCGAGCGACCCGAGTCCTCGGGATGGTTGGCCAAGTGGGCCGTAGAGCACGGAGAATTCGACATTGAGTTCAGGCCCCGTGTCGCTATCAAAGCCCAAGCCCTCGCGGATTTCATTTCCGAGGGCACTGCCCGAGCAGCTACGGAAGAAGAATCCGACGGAAGGTGGGAAGTTTTCGTCGACGGAGCCTCAAACTCCCTGGGCAGCGGAGCAGGGGTGGTCATACGCTCACCCGAAGGCGTCGACTTAAGGTACGCGGTTCGTTTCGGTTTCCAAGCATCTAACAACGTGGCAGAATATGAAGCGGTGGTATCAGGGCTGAAGATGGCAAGACTCTGGCGCAAAGAAGGTCCGTGTCCACAGCGATTCCCAACTAGTCGTTAACCAGGTCTCGCAAGCGTTCGGGGCAAAAGAGGTAAAAGCTCGCGTCATACAAGGCGAGAGTGTAAGGCTCTGGTGGAATTCGACTCTGCGGAGCTTGTGAAGATACCAAGGTCCGAGAACGAGCAAGCTGACAAGCTTTCAAAAATCGCATCATCCGCACTAGAATCACCCACACCCTATTGATAGAAAACTATGGAGCCAACTATAGCATACAGAGATCTAATGAGTATCGAGGTAAGAACAACATGGATGACCCCACTAATAAATTTCCTAGGAGTAGGTTGCTACCGGAGGACAAGAACGAGGCCGAGAAAACGAGGCGGCGGTCATCAAAGTTCTTCATCGTCGGCGATGACGTGTACCGAAAGGGTTTATCTATCACAATCTCCTCTGCGGGGACCCTGTTCAAGCCGAGGAATTATCAACGAAGTTCACGAAGGAACATGTGGTTCTCATGCAGCCCCAGATCTTTAGTAAGAAGAGTGACCCGACAAGGATATTGGTGGCCGACGATGCTAAAGACGTCGAGAAGTACGTCAAAAGCTGCCGACAATGCCAGCGTTCGGCAAGATCGACCGGCAACCTCCATCGGAGCTCACGAGCATAAATTCCCCATGGCATCGCACAATGGGGCATGGACATCCTCGGACCATCCCACCTGCGACGGGTCAAAGGAGGTTCATCATCGTCGGAGTAGATTATTTCACAAATGGGTCGAAGCTGAGCCCCTAGCGAAAATTACAGATACCAACGCCTGGGGGTTTGTGTGAAAAAATATCATCTGCAGGTTCGGTCTTCCACGAAGAATCATCACGACAATGGACGACAGTTCGACAACGCTAAATTTCGTCAGAATTACGTTGCATTCGGGATCGAACACAGGTTCTCCTCGGTAGCCCATCCCCAGTCAAATGGATGGCCGAGGGTCACCAATCGGACGATCTGGATGGACTAAAGAAAGGATAGCAAACCACAAGGGAGCTTGGGCGGACCAACTCCTCCATGTGCTTTGGGCATACAGGACGACACCAAGGGAAGCCACTCGGGAATCACCCTTCGCGTTAGCTTTCGGGATGGAGGTAGTGTCGCCGGTAGAAATGCTCGTCCCATCGCAAAAGATCCTCAGATTTGACGAAGAAAAGAAAGCAACAATCAGGCATTGCGTGCCGAACTTGACCTAATAGAAGAGAAGAGAGGAAATGCTCTACAAGGAGGAGATATACCAAAAGAGGGTCAAGAAAAGCTTCGACAGAAGGTCAAATCACGACGCTTCGGGGTTGGGAGCCTTGTCCTCAGAAAGCTCGCAATTTCAGACCCGAGGTCAACTAGTGGGAAGTTATCGCCAAACTGGGAAGGGCAATACCGAATCGCCGACGAAACTCGGACAAGGAGATTATCGGCTTGAAGACTCGGGGGAGCAGTCTGCCGAGAACGTGGAACGCCGAGCATCTTTGAGTTACTTCCCGTAAGTACGAGGTCGCTTCGGCACTCTCACGTACGAGGTCGCTTCGGCACTCTAAAGTATGAGGTCGCTTCGGCACTCTCTAAACAAGCACGAGGTCGCTTCAGCACTCTCCAAGTACGAGTCGCTTCGACTCTCTAAAACTAAGCACGGGGTCGCTTCGACACTCTCTAAATCCAAGTACGAGGTCGCTTAGGCACTCTTACCGACGAGGTCGCTTGGGCACTCTCTAACGAGATCTCTTAGGCACTCTTACCGACGAGGTCGCCTCGGCATTCCCCTACCAACTAAGTCGCTTTGGCACACCCGTCGACAAGGTCGTTTGTGCGTTCGTAAACGATGAAATGAAACAACAATCGTCGGTAAAAAACTAAGTGTGTCCGAGAATATATCTCACCAACAAGGAATACAAGTACATAAACAAGGGCAGCTACGCCTCGTTCAAGAAGACATCAGCTGCCTGATCAAGGGAGCGATCAATGGCCGTCTCCAGGGCTCGTCCACCCCGGCGACGAACTCCTCGTCTTGCCTCCGGCAAACCTGGTCGCCCGCCCTCGCCATCTCCAGCAAGAGTCGCACCTGCAAGTCGAGGTCGGGATACAACCCCTTAACCTTTGCGAGGCAGTCATTATATCCTCCTTGGAAGAGGTCGGCAATCTCGTCCTGGAGTTCGTCGGAGTCGCGATACTCCTCTATCGCCTTGTTTCTTTCCTCAGCAACAAGGCGCGATAAGCTGTTCTTCGTTTCTTCGTGGGCGGCAATCTCGTCGTATTGCGCCTTCTTCACAGCTTCAAGCGCTTTTTGCGCCCCCCTCTCGGACGCGAGGGCCGCCTGGAGGTCGCCTTCCCTCTTCTTTGCCTCCTCTTCCAGGCGGAGACAGCGGGCCTTCTCGGCGGCTAAAAGCTCCTCAGCCTCGGCGACGCGCTTGTCGCAAGCCAATCTCTTCACCTCAGCTCGGTGCACGAATGCGTCAAACACGGCTAGCTGGCTCAGCATACCATGGTAGTATTCATGCATAAGCTGACGTGCAGGGTGGCCAAGTGTCTCTGCCTTGACCTCGGGCGGCAGAGCTTGTCGGCCCCACTCAACCGGGTCCAAGGAGAAGCGAGTCTGGGACGGAACCGAGGCATCAGGCGCCGTAGACGACGACGCCGGAACTGGACGCTTCTTCGGCCTCTCAGCCGACGGGATGGCTGCCGAGCTCTGACCAGGCGCCGGAGCCGACGGAGGCACAGCTTCGGCCTCGCGCTGGCATTTCTCGGGACGAGAAGCCACCTTCTTTTCCCTTAGCTGAGCCCGGCTCTTGGCCTTCTCAACGAGCGACGGCCCCCTCCGCGTCGGGGGTACGGAGTTGCTCTTGTCAGCCATGTCTGCAAGCACATATGTCTGTTAGATAGGGAAATCGGAGACATATCAAGAGTACAACTACGGGGTTGGCAGCCTTTTGTGCCATCATCGATCAGCCGAAACAATTCCTCGGAGATATCGATCAGGTTGGGGGGCTCCACCTCCTTCAAACACTTGAGGTCGAAGAGCTCAGATGCAGTAAGCCTCGGCGATCCAAAAGCTTTGCTCCGGACGTCGACGGCCGACCACTTGGTCGGGAACGGCCAACCCGAGGGACTATAGACAAAGACAAAGTTCCTCTTCCAGCCATGGAGCGAGGAAGGCAGTCTTCCAAGGATATGCCAACCATTCCTCGCCGCAAAATAGAACCAGTCTCCGAACGGTTTAATAGAGAAAAGGTAAAGAAAAAGGCACGAGGTCGGAGGGACCCCGGCCGAATAGCACAAAGATAGAAAGCCGACGATTACTCGCCAGGCGTTCGGTGCCAACTGAGAAGGAGCCACCCCAAGCTCCAAGAGAAAAAAATAACAAAGGGTGGAAGGGGAAACAGAGACCTGCCCGAACCGCCTCGGTGAAACCGAGAACCCCCGTTCATGACATAGTGAGCCCTAAAATCCCTGTCAGCAAACACGACGGCGTCGGCAGGGAGAACAAACCTAGGATGCTTCCGCAGCCACTTAAAGGTACCAGGGGAGGTCTCACAACGGGCTTCGGCCACGTTGTCGGCTCGACGACGAGCACCGGAAGTATGGGCCGACGGTTCTTTAGGAACATAGGTCCCGTGGACTAGTTCAAGGATGAAAGTATCGTCAACAGGCCCCCAGACCTGGGTTTCTACGGATACCGACCCTACCCCAAGGTTTTCAGAAACGGAGTCGGGAGCGTCGACCGAAGCAGGGGGGTCCTTAGATTTTGTGGACGACGACGAAGAGGAAGCCTCGGAAGAGGAGGAGGAAGAACAAAGGCTCATCGTTTACCTCGGAAGGAAGCAAGCGAAGATCGTCGGGCGACCTCGTACGGGTGGGCACAATCGTCGAATTGTCGGCAGGCGTCGGGACAGCAAGGATCGTAAGGCTCGCACGCGAAGTGAAGAAACGTCTATTTCGCATCGAACCCTAGCTATTTATAAGGCCTCGACGCCAATGCGATCGAACGGCCCAGAAACCCTGCACATCCAGGATTCCGCCACATGTCGGAAGCCCGACAGCCGGAAGGCGTTCACCCGGATCCACAGTGCGCGCCCCGAAACCGAGCAGCGTCATCATGGCGTAGGGTTTAGAGTAAAGTACCTGACAAACCGTCACCGGCAGTACCATCATTATGACAAGACCACGGCTCTCATCATGACAGAGGCAGAGCGCCCCCGATTCAAGCGCGCGGAATACGAGGCGGCGGCGTACACCCGTACGAATTCCTGTGGGCAATAAATGGCTTCTCTCCAAGCCGAGAACTCGTCTCGAAGAGAACCCGGGGGCTAGTGATGCAGTCGTTGTCAACAGGGCCGACGAACCGACAGTTAGGTTGTCGGACGTCGTCGTCGTGGGCCAACCAATCACTGCCGAGAACCATTTTAGCCTAGTACTACATCCGGGCGCGCCTGGCTGGCGCCAGGTCACACTTGCCCTACAGACGAGCCCCGTAAATCACGACTCCCCAACTGGCCCGTATCCGCTTTAGGCAGGCGGCTGTCGAGGCGAGACTCCCCATGCCCAGCTCCCCAGCTGGCTCGTATCCGCTTTAGGTAGGCGGCTGTCGAGGCGAGACTCCCCATGCCCAGCTGGCGAGGGTTCCCTAAATAGGGCCCTTGCCTTGCGGCAGCTCGTCCACCTCCATCCCTTTCCATCCTAAGGACCAAGCCCTTATAAAAAGGCACGGGTGCCCACGGAAGAAAGGTACGTTATTCATAGCAAAGAAATCTCTCTCTCTCTCTCTCTCTCTCTCTCTTTTTCATTACTCTCACTAACTTGATCGTCGGAGTGTCCGACCGCCGAGGAGTCTCGGTGGTTCTTTGCAGGTCGGATTCTCTTCTCTGACGGCAATGCGGCGCGGCCAATCCCTCGGGGCCCACTCAGCTCGGCTCCGGCCGACGATCCTTGTTGATTTTTCCAACAACAGAAGTTAAATTCATAACATGCAATAGAAGTTATATAAATAAATACAAGATTAATTCTCGAACAAAATTTGTCTTCAAACAGGCATATCAATATGTGTGGTTCACGCTATATATAGCTGGCTAATTACAAACGCTAGTACTTCTCGCTAATGTATAGAACATGGCGGCGCCGGCGCCTCTGCTGCTAACAGTACTGTAGTGCCCGGCCGGCCGGGTCATGATCAAGGACTCCGCATCATGAAATCGCGACCTTCGTGTTCTCGCTCGTGGTCTGCAGGAGACAGCATCAGTACAGTGCAGGCCAGGAATTAACATTGCAAGCGGATCTCCATTCTCCTCCCCCCGACCGGCGCAAGCAGCACCCTTCAAAGTGGGTCGCTCAGTTCTACCACCTTTACTTGGCGCACATCATTGAGATGGTGGAGTTGCTACTCTCCGTAGAGGCCTCCCCCTTGGGCTCCACCGCCAGCTCCATGGCCGCCAAAAGAGGTGGCATCGCCCACCAGCCACCGACCGTGTTCGACACTGTCGACGGCCGATAAGACACCAACAAGCGTTTCGTGTGTGACGTGAGCGGACGAGTTCAGAGGCCCCCAACCGCGGGTCCGAGGGCAAAGTGCCTGGGGGAGCTGGAAACCTGCTGCTCGGCGAGGGTGGAAGGCGACTCGGTCGGGTCACAAAGGGAGAAGGCAGCAAACGGGGCACCCCACAAAGCGAGCCTTGTGGTGGAGGGTTCGCCACTGTGCATGCTCGAGTCCTGTCAGCCTTTAGTGGAGTGGAATACCGGCGGGGGATGATGGGGAAGCCAGCGACAAAGATTCCACCATAGAAGGCCAAAACCTGCAGAGCACAAGAGGGGAGCTGGGAGCGCATCTTCGCATCATGCAGGTTTTTAATCTTCGCCTGGACCCCCCTTTGTCATTTCCCCAGCGGCATCTCTCCGGCAGGTCTTGTCCCGGATCTCCCCGCGTCTGCCCCTTGATGTTCTTAAAGCGCCCAGCTGCGGAATATTGACGTGTCACATCACATGGTTACAGGTTCCCCCGCTTCAAGATGCCGGATACGGATGCCAGCTACAGACATATGCATGCTGAGTTAATTAGATCCTATATATTTGAGATCGAAGGAATGTTCTTAACAATCTTTACTTCAATTAATGTGGCCTCGCATAATTAAGACGATCGACGTAAGCTTCTGATCAAGTTGTTTTTAATTAGCAACAAAGGTTAAATGAGAGGAAGTCCGGACTCTATGATCCATCATGAAAGGAAAGGAGATCAGGCTGGTATCTCTTGGCATCTATACATGTACCCAGCTGGAAGTACTATTGGCATCTACCGTATCAATAACAATTGCTTAAGTACTGTACGAACGCAAGCATGTTTGTTGTTGAAGGAGGTTAGATGCTGCTCTTTTGTACTAGATTTATTCCACGAGCTACAAAACGAACAAGTGGTAAGATGCTATTAATTCCTTTTATATATACTGCATCTATATATATTTTCCCCGGCCACTTATGAATAAAATAGATACACCTAGTTTGATTGATGGTTAAACTACCCATGGGTAGTTTAACCATGGGTTGCTTAACCACAAATTTACCCAAATTTGCTTTGACAACTTACCCCCTCTAACCATGGGTAACTTAGTTAGATTACCCACTTTCTTTTTTTTTAAGTCAACTTAACACTTTGACCCAAGTTATCTTTCTTTTGTAATTAAGAAATACAAAAATATTTACATATACATAGTTAAAATAATATTTACAATTTAATAAATTTTTTAAAATTAAAAAAAAAAAAAAAAGCTACCCAGGTGGGTAGCGCTGCCCACCTCTTGAGGTGGGGCAGCACTACCCCATGGGCAACCTTAACCCCCCTCCCCAAACCGTGGGAGGGGGGTACCCATGGGTAACTTGGAGTTACCCATGGGTAACCCCCCTCCCAAACTGGCCAAAATGTGATACTATAGATGCCTCTTATTATATTTACGCACTCAGCATCACAAGTGCTCCTTTTGATGGAGACCGCAAAGTAGACCGTATTAGAGCAGGATCCTCGAGTGGTCCGGAGACGAGGAATCTTGGTGCATGGCGTTTATTCGATCTGGAGATATAGCGAGGAGTACAAGGGCGATGACGGGCACGTCTCCTATAAAAAACCCCGGTTGGAGATTCCAATCTCCTCACTAGCTACTCGGCACTCAGTCCCCTTGGTACAAGCATCGCAAAAGCCCAGCAAGGTCAAACATTGTAATGCATAGTACCGCGCCATGCCGCTTCTCTTCCGCGCCGGTGTTGCCTCCGCCGCAGCGGAGCGTACGCCCCACGCGCATGGTCTCCTGCTCAGTCTCCGTCACAGTACGGACGGCCCCCTCGCCTCCCGCCGTCCCCACTCCCCGCATCCTCCGTATCCCGCCGGTCGAACCGACAAGGCCAACACTACCCACGACCCCCATCCCCGCACCCTCTCCTCCTGACGACGCCGACTCCGCCTCCGCCGCCTTCTCGGACTACCAGTCCCTCTTCGTCTCCCAAAGAAGGGAGACCGCGTCCCCCGTGGCGCTCCGCACCGTCGAGGGAGCCGTCCCGGCAGACTTCCCCGCCGGCACCTATTACCTCGCCGGCCCGGGGCTCTTCTCTGACGACCACGGGTCCACCGTCCACCCGCTCGATGGTCACGGCTACCTCCGCGCCTTCGACTTTGAACCCCGAGGGCGTGCCGTGAAGTATTCGGCCAGGTACGTGGCGACGGGGGCGCAGAGGGAGGAGCGGGACGAGGGGACGGGGGGGTGGAGGTTCACGCACCGGGGCCCGTTCTCGGTGCTGAAGGCGGGGAGGAAGGTGGGCAACACGAAGGTGATGAAGAACGTGGCCAACACCAGCGTGCTGGTGTGGGGCGGGCGGCTGCTCTGCCTCTGGGAGGGCGGAGAGCCCTACGAGCTCGACCCCGCGACGCTCGACACGGTTGGCCCCTTCAACGTGGTCGGCCAGGGGTTGAACGAAGAGCATGAGATGACTACGACTGCAACAGGTGGCTCGTCCCGTCGGACGCCTGATGGCGTCTACCGGCTGGGTGACCTGGGATTGGACGCCGCCGCCGCGCTTCTGAAGCCCGTACTACACGGTCAGTAAGCCTCGTCCTACTCCCGCCAAACTTTGAGATCCCGACCATTTCTCAATCTACTTTGTCATCTGCTTTCGTTTCCCCTGTTTCTTAGTTAACGGATACAGCTGTGTATTGAGCAGGGGTGTTCAAGATGCCGGCCAGGAGATTACTATCCCATTACCGGATCGACGCCCGCCGGAACCGGCTAATCATGGTCGCTTGCAACGCCGTGGACATGCTCCTTCCACGCTCCAACTTCACCTTTTACGGTAATTACCTATAGATGGCAGATTCAAGCTTTATTAATCCATCGAAGTTGCCACCTATGAACACTTGTGCTTCAACTCACATGCGGACGCACCTCTGCCCTGCAGAATTCGATTCCAAATTTAGGTTGCTGCAGAAGAAGGACTTCACCATCCCCGATCATCTAATGATCCACGACTGGGCCTTCACTGACGACCACTATGTCCTCGTTGGCAACCGCATCAAGCTCGACGTCCCCGGTAGGAGTCCCAGCCAATCTCACTGCCTCGCCAGCTTTGTAACACCACGTCACACACAAGCGATACGAGAATGCCTAGTCTCAGATTATCTCTGTTGCATTCCAATAACGCAGGATCCCTACAGGCTATGGCGGGCCATTCCCCCATGATATCAGCGCTGTCCGTAAACCCCAGCCGCCAGACGTCTCCAATATACTTGCTCCCTCGGTCCTCCGACGGAGGCTGCCGGCGTGACTGGAGGGTGCCCATCGAAGCTCCTAACCAACTCTGGGTTCTGCATCTTGGGAACGCTTACGAACGGCGGCTGGGGGAAGACGAGGTGGAGCTCCAGTTGCAGGCCTCTGCATGTTCCTACCGGTGGTTCAGCTTCCAAAAGATGTTCGGTAGGCACTTACGTCCAACGATGAGAGCTTCGACTTTCCGTTCTGTACACAGTATGCTACTTAGAAAAGTGGATGTGTAGTGTATATAACGAATTAACATGGCGGACTCTGTCCTCTTCTTCAGGGTATGACTGGCAGAAAGGGACGTTGGACCCTTCGTTCATGAACGCCAGGAAAGGGCAGCAGTCGTTGCTACCTCACCTGGTTAAGGTAAACCCTTCGTGTGTCCCTGTTGAATTGCTAACCAGTCATGTCTTGGCTCTGTAATTTGTCAAGTGATCTGGATTCAATCATGAAGCTATATATGAGTTTATTTTTTTGCAATTCAGATATCCATCCGCATGGACTCAGACGGAAACTGCAGGCAGTGCTCTGTCCGCGAGGCATCGGACTGGTGGAACAAGCCGGCAGACTTTCCGGCGATCAACCCGGCCTACTCTGGCAGCAGGAACAACTACTTATACGCGGGAACAGCATCCGGTTCTCGCCGGTTCTTACCCCACTTCCCCTTCGACAGCGTCGCCAAGCTCAACTGCACGGACGGGTCAGTCGCCACCTGGTCTGCCGGGCGGCGGCGGTTCATCGGAGAGCCCATGTTTGTGCCCAGGAGGGGCTGTGCCGCAGGGGAGGACGACGGGTATGTCCTAGTGGTCGAGGTGAGGATCATGCGTGCTTGCCTGCTCCGTTCTCGGTGGTTGCCGATAAACTGAAAGCCGAACGATTAATTATTTTTAATTTTTTGTCGTTTTTTGCAGTATGCGGTTTCGAAGCGCAGGTGCTACCTCGTGATCTTGGACGCAAAACGCATCGGAAAAGCGGACGCCGTGGTTGCGAAGATGGAGGTCCCAAAGCAGTTGACCTTTCCACTTGGCTTCCACGGATTCTGGGCAGGGATGACATGACCACAAAGTAGCATCCACTGATCTTCTTGATTGGTTCCAGTCTCCTAAGTTTTTGACAAGTGAGCATTCGTTCATGTTTATCCTTGGTACATGGAATTAGATAGACGAGCATCCTTCTGATTCCTTTGTAAACGTGACGTGTGTAAAGACTAATTGTAAAGTTATGTTTTTTTTTTTTTGGCAATAGATCGATTCCTGACTTACATTTGAGTTCAATGACGACCCCCCCCCCCCCCCCAAAAAAAAATAAAAAAAATAAAATGGACTTTTAGTACTCTACCTTCCGATTTGTAAGAATTTTTTAAGAATGATGTACTATCGATCTGTTAGCTAGCCAATCTCATATGATATGTTCTGTGCGATGTTAAAGACTGCCCTGGGCTGGGATGATCCTTTTGGCATTTGTCGAGCAATTTTAAGGCCAGTACAAACTGTTTAAAAGAGAAGGCTAACTTAATTTGATAGTGGTATTTAACATAAAACGTGAAATTAATCTGAGCGCAATCTGGCACTGTTGAGGTCAATGGCAAGTAAGTTGGGCACTCCAAATTAAAAACTTTCCCTACGCTATAAAGTTAGTTGTCTGCATAATCTGATGTAAATTCCTTTCATCAAGATTAGGGGAAGGGCGGTTCTGAACTTTTTAGCTACCTTCCATTTAAGAAGCTTCTTTGTTTTCATCGGAATACTATGAAATTACCTCAACCATTAAACTTCTCGTGGGTTCAGATCGTATGAAACTTACAACACTCTTTAACTCCAATTAATAAAAACTTTATTAAACGTAAAAAGTATGACTGTTTATCTACATCGCTGGATTTGTACCAATGAAGGGGCGGCTGATCCGTGCGCTGCTGCACCTGCCAAGAAAGGATTTCTAGTTTAAGGATGCTGGACAACGTAAGAAACTAGTTGACACCCGTGCGAATGCACGGAAATATTTTAGATATAATTTTTTTATGTATTTATAAATATTATTTATTTATTTAAATTATATATATATATATATAAATTTCCTACAATTTGACATCGTCTCATATTAATTTTATGAAATCTTATTTTTAGAATGAAATAATGATTGTCAATAAATAAAAAAATCTTTGTTCGTGTGTCATATTATATAAAGGTCTTGTAAATAGCATATATAAATTTATAAATTTTTATATTAAACAATGCACCAATTCCAAGAAAAAGATCTATTCAAACAAAAAAAACTCAAATATATTACATTAAAAATGAATACAATAATTTGATGAAAAGCACCCATACAACATTGTATAAATATAAAGAGAAAAATAATTTATTTTTATAAAAAAGCTTCAAATCTATAGTATAAAACTTGAGTCCAAAGATGGACAAAAAGCTCCTAGATACAAAGATAGTCTACGTAGATGCAAGGACCCAAACAAGTGATGCAGCTGCAACCTTCAAGGCGAATATCTTTTTGTTAAGATATA
This sequence comes from Colocasia esculenta, assembly GCA_014218235.1. NCBI lineage: Eukaryota > Viridiplantae > Streptophyta > Magnoliopsida > Alismatales > Araceae > Colocasia > Colocasia esculenta. Next base: position 66,676,811 of record CM024765.1, on the reverse strand, counting down.
GGGGACATTGAAATCTTCACAGTCTGTCAAGAAAAAGATTTAAAAAAACATATGAAATATAAATATGGAGTAATTATATGGGAGGGGGATGCACAAAAACTTTATATTTGTATATATTAATATATGGTAAGCCCTGAATAGTTGCGACAAATGACCTCTTAGCATATGAAAAATTTAGTATAGTCAGAGACTCTTTTTCCTAACGAAGATACAAATAAAGACTTCCTATTTGTGTAAAAATAATAATTCATAGATAGGGAAGGACATCAGTTTTTCAAAATAAAAAATAATGATATACACTATAGCAAGATTAAGAACATGACGACAACAACAAGATGGTTATGAAATTAATATTCCAGTTGCAGATGTCGTCCAACCATTGCCTCGTGTTGATGGTTCCAGTCACGCGTGCTATGCCGCATGTTCCACACTGAGAATCCACTTCTAACATGTATTCCACCACCTCCTTACACAGTGGCGGTTCTACCCGCCTCAACCACACTACAACAATATTTATAATCTGATACCACAGATTATCATGCAAAAAATAAATGTAGCATGTTATCGTGACAATGTTCAGTCAATTTATTTGAGATCATTGGACATTCAAAAAATAAATGTACCAAAATTTAAGAAAGTCATCTAAAATTAAGTTTGATAGTAATAAATCAAATCAAACTAATTAAAATTAATTTGACTTTCACCTAAGAAGAATAATCCTAAATTTTTTATCAAGAGAGACTCTTAATTTTAATTATCATGTAAAATAAATTTACACTTAATGCATACAATACATAATGCTTGAGAAAGGTTTTGTGCACTTTCCCATTGCACTTTTCCATTGCACTTTGCCTTCCCATTGGCCAATGCACTAGAGGCATATTGTGCCAACCCAATGAAAAGCAAGAAGTACATAGGAAAGTGCAATAGGAAAGTGCACAAAGCCTTTCTCATAATGCTTATATGAGGTTTATGTTAATGTAAAATCAAACCATATGATTTCGTAACACCAAACTTAATATAAAACTTAACCATATCTGTATGTGTAATAGAAAAACGGGGGTTTAAAAGATAATATATAAAAAAATCTGGGTCCTTAGGTAGCGATAGGAAAAGAATTATCGAATGGGAAAAAAAAAATCCGCTGCACCCCCATCCCCATCCCTCTGGATCAGAACTCGATTCGCTGGTGAGGTTGGCTACGTAAATAGAAGCCGATGTGTGTGTGCTCTTTTCTCTGCACCGCAACAGACATCCCACGGGCGAGAGAAGTAACCAGCGTTCGGCGGCAGCAGGCCTCGATGCGAGTGAAGCACCCCCAACCACTCTTGCTCCATCTCGCCTGCTACCCCATTCCCATCCTCTTCCGCGGGCTTCCCACCCGAGGTTGAACGGTCCGCATCACACCCCCGCCGGCGACCCCGTCGCCATCGCCAGATCCACGGCCTTATAGTTCTTCTTACCGGTGCTGCCCTTGCACGCTTGTATTGTATGCCTCCACTTCGACCGCTACTGACTGGGTTCCTCTTCGGCAGTCCCTCCCGGCGACGACATGTAAGTATCATGTACAGAGCATGATCAAAGAGTATGAAGCGCACATTGGGATTGAACTTTGTTTCCATGTGGGCTTCATCCGCGGATTTATGAACTCCATACACATTGTTTGGTCAAGCACAACCAGGATCACCAAGGGCGGCAGGAGTATAAAAAATCCGCGTTAAAATGTGGATCCGCTTAATATTTCGAGAGCAAGTGAAAAGTTTGATGGGGATTGGCCACTGTGCTCCCCGTGATACGGATTTATCTCTTCCTGCCCTTTGTTAAGTTTAATTCTGTGATTAATTTTATGTTAAATTCTGTATTTAAACTTGTTCCGTTTCTGGGGTTTATGGGAGGGTTAAAGGAGAGAGTGTGTGTGGTGTGGTGGGGGGGGGGGGGGCATTTAATGCTCCATGTGTGTTATGGCCAGTAAGGCTATGACTGTTGCGGAAGGCTGTGTTATGGCCAGTTAAGGCCATGCATGTGCTACGTTTTTGTTTTCTTTTCTGTTAAATAAGAGAACCAGAAATCAGAAAACGCTGCACTGGTTTTGGCAGCACCATTCCCTCTCTTCGTGTGTGTGAGTGTTTTCTCTGTGCATGGGTGTTATTTTCTAACAATTGGTATCAGAGCTTCGTTGGTGATCTGAGGTAAGATGTCAGCCCACACGGCGATCACTCTCTGACGCCGACAAGTGAAGACCGACGTGGATCTCCGTCTCCTCCTCCGCGCCGACAGCGGCACCGTGATGTTGGTGGCCGTGAGATCGTCGTTCAGCACGTCGTGAAGGAAGTCGGAGGATCAGCGGCCTACCCACGCTGACGCGGACCAACTACGGCGATTGGTCTCTCATGATGAAGGTGATGCTTCAGGCGCGCGGCCTCTGGGACGCCGTCGAGACCGGCGGCGTTGAACTGCAGGAGGATAGGATGGCGCTGGAGGCCATCCTACGCGCCGTCCCCCCGGAGATGATTCCACACTTGCTGTCAAGGAGAGCGCGAAGGAGGCATGGGACGCTGTAAAGACCATGCGCGTTGACATCGATCGAGTGCGCAAGGCCAAGGCGCAGCAGCTCCGAAAGGAGTACGAAGGCATCGGCTTCCGCGACGGCGAGACAGTGGACGACTTCGCGATGCGGCTCACTGGGATCGTCAACCAACTGAGTATCCTCGGCGACCCGGAGCCGTCTCAAAAGGTGGTCGAGAAATTCCTTCGTGTGGTACCATCCATGTACTCTCAAATCGCCCTCTGCATTGAGACCCTGCTTGACCTCTCAACACTCTCGATTGAGGAGGTGACCGGGAGACTCAAGGCAGTTGAAGATCGCTTCCCCGCATCGACTACCAAGGGAGATGACGGGAAGCTCTTGCTCACGGAGGAGGAGTGGATCAAGCGCATGAAGGAGAAGAGCAAGGGGAGGGACCCTCTGGCGGTTCCAAGTATGGGAACCGACGTCGAAAACAAACGCGGAGGAAGCCTGATGTCGATGGCACGGGCGATGGCAAGCCTGGCGCGGGTCGTGACGTCTCAAAGGACAAGTGTCACAACTGCGGCAAGATTGGCCATTGGGCCAGAGAGTGCCGCAGCAAGCCGAAGCGGGCGGAACAAGCTCTCCTCACGAAAGGCGAGGATGACGAGCCCACGCTCTTAATGGCAAGCGTCCACGTCAACTCCGACTCTCCACCGTCGCTGAAGACATATCCACTACAGCTTGTAGAGGAAAAGGTCTTCGCTCAACTGGACCGGGTGGAGTGCGACACCGACATGTGGTACCTCGACACCGGTGCAACAAACCACATGACCGGGTCCCGTGCTGCCTTCTCCGAGCTCGACTCCAACATCCCGGCACCGTCAAGTTCGGGGATGGATCTGTCGTCGACATAAAGGGACGCGGAACGGTACTGTTCGCGTGCAAGACGGGCGAACACCGTGCTCTCACGGAGGTGTACTACATCCCGCGGCTCACCTCCAACATCATTAGCATTGGGCAGCTCGACGAGAACGGGTGCCAGGTGCTAATCGACAGCAACACCTTGAGGATCCGCGACCAAGAGAGGCGGCTGCTAGCTCGAGTCAAGCGCTCCCCAAACTGGTTGTACATGCTCAAGCTCGACATCACGCAACCGGTGTGTCTGTCGGCTAGAAGCTCCGAGGACACATGGCGTTGGCACGCGAGGTACGGTCATCTGAATTTTCAGGCCCTGCGCAAGCTCGCTCAGCACGCCATGGTGCGAGGGCTGCCACAGATCGCTCAGGTGGAGCAGATCTGCGATAGCTGCCTCGCTGGAAGCAAAGACGGGCATCCTTTCCGGTGCAAGGGAAGTATCAAGCTGAGCACGTGCTCGACCTCGTCCACGGCGACATATGCGGGCCAATCTCGCCGACGACGCCGAGCGGCAACCGTTACTTCCTGCTCCTGATAGATGACAAGAGCAGGTTACATGTGGCTCACCCTCCTCACCAACAAGGATCAAGCCCTGGCAGCGATCAAGCGCTTCCAAGCCTTGGCGGAGGTGGCAACGGGGCGCAAGCTCAAGGTGCTCCGCACTGACCGCGGCGGCGAGTTCACCTCGCAGAGTTTGCTGAGTACTGCGCCGAGCGCGGTGTGCAGCGGCAGCTCACGGCCCCCTACTCTCCACAACAGAACGGAGTCGTCGAGCGCCGAAATCAAACCGTCGTCGCCATGGCTCGAAGCATGCTAAAAGCAAAGGGTCTACCTGCAACTTTTTGGGGAGAAGCTGTCTCCACCGCTGTCTTCCTCCTCAACCATGCGCCGACACGAAGCGTTGATGGGATGACGCCATATGAGGCCTGGTATGGCAAGCGACCAGCGGTGCACTTCCTCCGCACGTTCGGCTGCATCGCGCATGTCAAGAACATGAAGCCGCACCTGAAGAAGCTGGACGATCGGAGCACGCCAATGATCTTCGTTGGGTACAAGCCGGGATCCAAGGCATACCGTGTGTTCGACCCCACCGACGAACGTGTGTACGTGAAACATAGCGTTGTCTTCGACGAGTCGGCTAAATGGGATGGGAGACCCATGGCGCGGAAGGTGCGGTGATTTAATGAACCATTCAATGTCGAGTATTCCACTATGTCTGAACCAGGGAAAAGCCAGACACCGCCCCTTTCCAGCTCTCCCACAGTTGGAAGTTCGCCCGCAGTAGGTGCCAGTCAACGCAGAGGTGCCGCCGTCAACTCCTGGCGACGTGGGGGGACCCCTGCTACAAGCACATATGAGACCTCGAGCGCATCGACGCCGCTGCCACAGGCGCGCACGCCAGGTTGCCCATGGCCACAGGCGAAGTAGAGTTCGCCTCGCCAATGTCCAATGCGGCGGCGTCACTCGACGCCGAGCACGATGATGCCCCGCTGCGGTTCCGCACCATCACCAACATCATCGGTCATCTGCTGCTCCAGCTCCAGGCCATGCGTCACGTGAACTCGACGACGGCGACGAGCTGCACTTCACCTCGGCTGACGAGCCGACCTCTTTCGGCGAGGCCGAGCAGCACCAAAGCTGGCGCAAGGCGATGCTTGAGGAGATGAAGTCCATTGAGGACAACGCCACCTGGGAGCTCGTCGACCTCCCCCCGGGCACCGACCCATTGGGCTCAAGTGGGTCTTCAAGGTGAAGCGCGATGAACATGGTGCCGTCGTGAAGCACAAGGCGCGGCTCGTCGCGAAGGGCTATGTGCAACGTCCGGGGATCGACTTCGAGGAAGTGTTCGCCCCCGTGGCACGGATGGAATCCGTGCGGTTGCTGCTGGCTTTGGCAGCACATGAAGGTTGGCAAGTCCATCACATGGACGTGAAGTCGGCGTTCCTCAATGGCGACCTGACAGAAGAGGTCTACGTGGCCCAACCCCAGGCTTCATTTGTGAGGGACACGAGCACAAGGTGCTCAAATTGCGGAAGGCTCTGTATGGGTTGCGCAAGCGCCGAGGGCGTGGAACTCCAAACTGGACAGCAGCCTCGTCAAGCTCGGTTCCTGCGAAGCACCACAGAGCATGCCGTGTACGGGCGCGGAGAAGGTGCCTCCGGCTCCTTGTCGGCGTGTACGTGGATGATCTGGTCATCAACGGATCAAATGAGCGTGAGATTTGCATGTTCAAGGAGGAGATGCACAACATGTTCAAGATGAGTGATCTCGAACTCCTGAGCTACTACTTAGGAATCGAGGTCCATCAACGCGCGGACGGCATCACAATCAACCAGGCGGCATACGCGCGCAAGATCTTGGAGAACAGCGGCATGGGCGACTGCAACCCTTGTCAAGTGCCCATGGAGGCGCGCCTGAAGTTGAGCAAGCAAAGTGCAAGCCCGCCCGTGGACGCAACCAAATATTGGAGCATCGTTGGAAGCCTTCGATACTTGGTTAACACACGGCCCGACATTGCCTATGCCGTGGGATATGTGAGCCGGTTCATGGAGTCCCCTCGAGAAGACCATCTCGCGGCGGTGAAGCACATCCTGCGCTACATAGCCGGCACTCTCCACAAAGGTTGTTTCTTCGCCAAGAAGGAAGAGGAACAGCTGCACCTGCACGGGTACAGCGACAGCGACATGGCTGGCGACGTCGACGATCGCAAGAGCACCACGGGAGTTCTCTTCTTCCTCGGACGAAGCCCGATTAGCTGGCAGTCCATGAAGCAAAAGGTGGTGGCTCTCTCTTCTTGTGAGGCCGAGTACATCGCCGTCTCCACCGCAGCATGCCAAGGTGTTTGGCTCACACGACTGCTAAGTGAGATCAGCAGTAGCAAGCCTAAAGCGGCTGTGCTCAAGGTGGACAATAAGTCAGCCATCTCTCTCAGCAAGAATCCTGTGTTCCATGATCAGAGCAAGCACATTGATACTCGATATCACCATATTCGAGAATGCATCGAGGGAGGCAAGATCAATGTTGAATATGTCAGCTCTGACGAGCAGTTGGCAGACATCCTCACGAAGCCACTTGGCCGGGTCAAGTTCCAAGAGCTCCGCTCGAAGATTGGCGTCGTCGAGATCAAGTAGAATACATCAAAATTAGGGGGAGTTTGTTAAGTTAATTATGTGATTAATTTTATGTTTAAATTCTGTATTTAAACTTGTTCCGTTTCTGGGGGTTTATGGGAGGGTTAAAGGAGAGTGTGGGGGGGGCATTTAATGCTCCATGTGTGTTATGGCCAGTTAAGGCTATGACTGTTGCGGAAGGCTGTGTTATGGCCAGTTAAGGCCATGCATGTGCTACGTTTTTGTTTTCTTTTCTGTTAAATAAGAGAACCAGAAATTAGAAAACACTGCACTGGTTTTTGGCAGCACCATTCCCTCTCTTCGTGTGTGTGAGTGTTTTCTCTGTGCATGGGTGTTGTTTTCTAACAATCCACCGTGAGAAGGCTAGACAGTGGATTCCGCTTCGGGAACAACACAGCCTTGTTCGGAGTCCGGTTCTCGCTTCTCAAAACCTGCACTTCTGCAGATATCATCAACCCCAATAGGCCGAAGCCCTACGGCCCCAGCTCCTATGGCTTCCCTCGGAGGGGAATCCCGTAGTCTGCTAACGTCAAGACCCATTGCCCGGACTCGTCCAAGTCCTCGCCTTTCCCTGTCATTGTCGGCATCGTGGCCGTCGTCGTTGGATGCACAGTCCCGGGTCTGTTGGTGTTCGCCTGGTACCGGCGACGGAAGCAAAAAATTGCCAGAGACCTCGGATAGCAGGCTCAGCACCGACCAGGCCAAGGACGTACTGGAAGAGCGCGTCGCCCCTCATCAACCTCGAGTACTCCAATGGATGAGACCCCTTGGCCGATGAAAGGAGGTACGTGCGAACAGATGCTTAAGTAGGCGAGCAGCACTGCACGGCGGGACGACGCAGGCGTCGACGAGCAAACATGCAGGGCCAACGCGGCGGCAGTAGCACGTGAGCGGCAGCACGTAGCAATGACAGCAGCGCATGGAAGTGAGCACGGCGGCGTAAGCACGCAATCGGCGGGGCCGCGGGGGTGACGTGCTCGCGAAGGGTGGCGTACGGTCGACTGGCCGATGGTGGCGATGCGTGCACGGCAGACGTCGGGGGCGAGCAAGTAGGGTCGGCGACGGCGATGCACGGAAGATGCGAGGGCGAGACTGCGAGGGCGAGGACGTTGCAAGGGCGAGGGGGACACTGCGAGGGCGAGGGCGAGGGCGAGAACAGACGACGATGCATAAAGACGACGGCTCCCCCACACCATGTTCACCGGGAAATGGCGGGCAGACGTGGGAAGGTGAAATGCTAGTGATCTTTTCATCGGGAAGTGAAGGGGCAGACATATCAAGGAGTAGGGGAGGAAGAATGAGAGAGAGAGGAAAAGAAATTTGAATGGGTAGAAGTCGCAGAAAATAAGAAAACCACGTATCTCAGTTTTGGCGGGATTTCAAAAGAATTTGAGATTGTCACGTCATCACACGTGTATTTTTAAAAGGGAAAATTAATTGGGGGTCCCTGTCAGAGGGTGGTACTTTTTTCCTCGTCTCTGTCAGAATTCTGGTAGACGTAAAGTCCCTACTTTACGCCCAGTTTAATTTCTAGTCCCTACTTTTCAGACGTCACCATTTACGACCCTCCGCCCACAGTTTCCGTCTCTTTTGCATCCGTCAGTTTTTATCATTCCCGTCTTACCCTTCCGTCCTTTCGAATTCCACGCCCGTTGCGACACTGACACGTCTATCCTTTTGAAGGGCCGTGAACTCTAACCGATGGCAAGTTGCTCTTACATAGCGTGCCGAGACCTGTTACAGCAACCATTGACATCACTTACACATGCCCTTTTGAAGGCCCGTGAACCGTTCTTCACAACTATAAAAGGAACCTAGGGCTTCATACTTATCCTTCACAAGCTTTTATGATTCTTCTTCTTCCTATCTTTCTTGCTCGTCTTCTTCCTCTTTATTTGCAGATATCTTCATCTGACGGTGCTCCCCAGAGGGATGGCAAAGCACCTGCCTCACCGGTGCCACCGTCACCCCCGGCGCCACATGCTCCACCGGCGCCACAGGCTCCACCTTCGCCGCCACCGACCTACAGCCCCGACTACTGGAAGGGTTTTTACATCGGTTGGAAGATGGCTTTACAGAAAGCCTCTCGGTTGTACGACCACAAGGGCCTCACCAACATCCTCCCTGACATTGACCCTAGGGCAGAACACATCTCTTCCTCACCTTCCTCCCCTCCCTCCCCGGCCCGTTCCTCTTCCTCCCCTCCCTCTTCCACCTATGGAGTTTAGATTGTAACGGGTTCCTCTTCCTCCCCTCCCTCCCCGGACCGTTCCTCTTCCTCCCCTCCCTCTTCCACCTACGGAGTTTAGATTGTAACGGGTTCCTCTTCCTCCCCTCCCTCCCCGGACCGTTCCTCTTCCTCCCCTCCCTCCTCGGCCCGTTCCTCCTCCTCCTCCCCTCCCTCCGCCACCAAGTGATTTGGTTACGGAGTTTAGATTGTAACGGAGTTGTTTATGCAATATACCTATTTTCCTTTTATGCAGTCTTTCGTGGGCTTGTATGTGCTCTCTATCACGCAAACTCAAACGTATACTGTAACATGCTACCATGTATTGTAACAGGATTAGGAGGTTATTATAACACCTTATTACGTGTACTGTAATAGTGTAGGTTTAGAGTGTAGTGCTCGACCTGTAACCTACTAGCATGTATACTATAATGAAAATAGGTAAATACTGTAACATGTTTCTACGTTTACTGTAATAGTGTAGGTGTAGCTGTAGTGCTCAAACTGTAAGCCTATAGTGCTCCAACTGTAACATGCTAGCATGTATATTATAATGAAAATAGGTAAATACTGTAACAAGTTTCTACGTTTACTGTAATAGTGTAGGTGTAGCTGTAGTGCTCGAACTGTAAGCCTGTAGTGCTCCAACTATAACCTACTAGCATGTATACTATAATGAAAATAGGTAAATACTGTAACAGGTTTCTACATTTACTATAATAATGTAGGTGTAGCTGTAGTGCTCGAATTGTAAGATTGTAGTGCTCCAACTATAACCTACTAGCATGTATACTATAATGAAAATAGGTAAATACTGTAGCAGGTTTCTACGTTTACTGTAATAGTGTAGGTGTAGATGTAGTGCTCGAACTGTAAGACTAGTGCTCCAACTGTCACACTGTAACGGAGTATACTATAATGAAAATAGGTGAATACTGTAACATGTATCTACGTTTACTGTAATAGTGTAGGTGTAGCTGTAGTGCTCGAACTGGAAGACTGTAGTGCCCCAACTGTAACATGAAATTATGTATACTATAATGACTGTAACTAAATACTATAAGTGCAGACAGTGTCAAGTAAATGTACAAATATCATTACACTGGTTAGAAAATTGTCATTACACTGTACGTGCGGCAGTTCTTCTCCTTCACTTATATATGCTCTAAATGTTCTTATGCATTGAAGTACGCTTTGATGAAGTGGAGGGCGAACTTTGCTCGCACGGTTGGCATGTCATCCTGACTGAAGGGTAAACCTTGAGTGTCCCTATGTGCTAGACACTCCATGTATTTGCAAGTGAAAATGGCGCAGTCGTCTCCCGATCCTTATTGTGGGCATGGGTCGGGGTAGCGTAGCGACCAATTTTCTGCATCTATGTGCTTGCCCTTCATGTATCTTCTGAGTTCCTCCACCTGCATGAAAGAATTAACAAAAGAGTTCCAATTAGTTGATGTGTAATTTACTGTAATTGTAACAAAAGTGTGCATGCTCTGTAACAAATGTAAACCTTGTATGTAACACTTGGCACTTACATATTGTGGAATGTCACGACGATATTTGTTTCTTAATGAATCGTACATGTGGAACTCTTTTTCTTTAATGTTTATGACTAAAAGAGCTCAATGGTTCGTTCCAACATGCATGGGGGAGAAGAGGAGGTCGAATTCAGTTGGGGCGCGGTCCAATGTTCTGAAAGAGTAATCGAAATGTTATTTCTTGCTCTTATCGTCTTTGCACGATTGGACATAACCCTTTAAAGCGGCCCCCAGATATCCAAAATTCTTAAAAATGTCCGGGTTCTCTTGATGAGGGAGAAACAAGCAAGTGTTGACGTAGCAGTCAATTACGACCGATTCGCTCTCCCTTGCGAACTATAGATCCTGGAGGTCCTCGAATGATACGAAATTATCGTATCCATCCAGTGTGCCGCCAAACATCAAATCACTACATGTAAGAAAAGTGTACATCTTTGGTAAGAATGAAGATGTCATACAGTAATAGATGATCTTATATAATGTAACAGACAAGGTGTAAACTGTAAACAGTGAACACATCTACTGTAACACTTACTCATTAATGATGCACTCATTCAGAAATCGTCCAAGCTATGTTTGATCTTCACAAGTGTCAAGGAGCATCATTCATAAATCTACAAGTTCATGCAGTGGACACTCGTTGCCTCAGTACGCATGCCAGTCGTCAGTCAGGTGATCCGCCACCACTTGACAGGTACGTACTCCTTGCATTCTTCATCAGCCTTCATGTTATCCCATGCATTCTTCAAAAGCCTTCATCTTATCCCATGCATCATGTACGTATGTATGTACATTCTTTACAGGAGTACATCAAACATGCATGACGCTTCTTTCAATACCATAGAACCGTCCCACTTACCAGGAAGCAGTCTGGAATTTTTCGACTGAGGAAACGGAGCGGAAGATGAAGTGCCAGTGTTGATGCAATATTGTGTAGGTAGAATACATTCAGTAGGACAAGTCTTCATAAGCAAAGAGCAATTGCAGATAGAGTTGACAAATTATGCGATCGCACGAGGATTTAATTGGAAATATTTGAAGAACGACTCTGTATGATTAACTGTACAGTGCTACGTAGATGTTTGCCCATGGCGCCTTCATGCGTCCGTTGTTCGTGAAGGTCCAGAATTTGCAATCAAGAGTCTGAACAACATACACAGTTGTGGGTGTGACATTATGAGCGATGGTCATCCAAGGACATCTAAGAAGTGGGTTGCAAATGCTGTGAAGGGGAAACTAGTTGATAAACCCACTTATAGAGCAAGTGAAATGATGAGAGACATACGTCGGGATTACGGTATCTCCATCCCTTATCATCAGGTATGCCATGATTTCATTTGAAACACATTACGACCTCTACTGTATTGTACGTAATGATAACTGTAAGTCTCTAACCCTTATATTGTAACAACTATAATAATATACTATAAGGATCCGTATTGTAACAACTGTAATCATTTGAAAGTATACTGTAACAATCTCTGTGGGCCACTGTATGGTCTAAGGACAAGTACTGTAACCATCTAACTTACCATGTATCATCATAACAATAGGCATGGTGGGGCAAAGAAGTTGCTGTCAGTTCTCTATATGGAGATTTCAGAACAAGCTATCATATGCTGAACTGGTACAGCGAACGTGCATTATAGTCAAACCCGGGATCAGTTTTGTCTCTAGAAGTGGACCCAGAGACACAACATTTCCAACATTTTTTCATATGCTTCCAGGCATCTACATATGGGTTCGAAGTTGGTTTCCGACCTATGCTCTTTTTGGACGGAACTCATATCAAACAACATAGAGTACAAGGGGTTATACTTGTAGCAAGTGCTTTAAACGGTAACAATGAGCTATTCACTGTAGCGTACTCCATCGCAGATTCGGAAACATATGACAACTGGATCTGGTTTCTACAAAATTTGAAAAAGGCATTACTATCAGATAGAAGGATCGCCTTCCTATCAGACAGGGGGAAAGGTCTGAAGGAAGCGATTCCTGACATATTTCCAAATGATCATCATGGCTACTGTTTCCAGCACATTATACAGAACTTTAATGACCAATGTGTCGGGAGATATGCCGCCCCTTTCAAGAAATTACTTAGAAAAATTCTCCAGCGCATTGCTTATGTTGTTACTGAACAAGAGTACCAAGACGCAATGATGGCAATGGAGCTTAATTCTGCTGATGCCAAAGAATGGGTGCTGCGAAATGATGTCGACCACTGGTCCCATGCTCGTTTCCCAGGACAAAGATTTGCCTCCTCAAATACACAAGTGATATGTTGTATTACATTCTGTCATTCGTGTTCTTACAGTTGGGCGTTACATCTCTTATAGTAGCAGATATAAGCTATTACAGTAATTCAGTATTATCTTACAGTTACAAATATATGCTATTACAAAATAAGCTAAATATGGTTACAGTATGTAGTGGACAAGTGTTACAGATATATGATGTTAACCTAATTTCCTTTACATTGCCTAACAGGTTTGGCGAGTTATACTCTAATTTGGCAGAGTCATTCAACAATTGGATACATTATACGCGAAGTCTACCAATACTACAGATGGTTGACAAAATTAGAGTTCAAATGATGGAAATGGCTGCAAAGAGGAAAATTGATGCAGCCTTGTGGGATACACCATACTGTCCTCAAATACAAAAAATCATCGAAAAAAACCTTCAAGAAAGGAGAAGCTTAGCAATCCGTCATTCAGACGGAATCAAATTTGAGGTTATTGAAAGTATGAAGACGTACGCCGTAGACCTCCATCTACAAACATGCTCCTATGAACACTGGCAACTTGTGAAGATTCCTTGCAAGCATGCATGCGCAGCAATTGGCAATATCAAAGAGGCTGTTTCTCAATATGTTTCAGCATTTTACAGCACAGAAGTGTACATGGCTACATACGAAAGAAACATTCAACCTATCCCAACATTTGACATGCCGGATCCGCCTCAATCATCAGATGTTCTCATCAAGCCACCGACAACAAAAAGGTTGCCAGGAAGACCGAGAAAGAGGAGAATACATTCAAGAGGAGAAGTAGATCATGCGTATATTTGTTCAAGGTGCAAACAAATAGGTCACAAACGAAGAACTTGTAGCGACCCACCCCACAATCCTGAATGAATTTAAATCTTCTATATTTGTTACAATAGAAGATCGTCCTGATGTTCCACAATACGTAAGTTTATACAAGGCTTACATTTGTTATAGTTCGAGCACTGTCTACTAACATTTTTTATTACAGTATACATAAAAATGTTACAGTTTAATCACTATACTGTTACAGTTTGAGCACTACACTCTTACACGGTTACAGTTTAAGCACTAAACTCTTACAGTTCGAGCAGTATATTGTTACAGTTGGAGCACTACAGTTTACACTATTACAGTTCCAACACTACACTCTTACATAGTTACAGTTCAAGCACCACACAAACTTTTACAGTTGGAGCACTGAGTGCTATCGTGCGGCATGGTCTTTTGAGCACTACACTCTTAGCATGTTACAGCTTGAGCACTATTGTGTTACACTTAGAGCACTACAGTGTTACAGTTTAAGCACTATAGTATTACAGTTCGATCACTACGCTTACAGTTTGAGTACTACACTGTTACACTTCGAGCACTACACTATTATAGTTTGAGCACTACACTGTTACAGTACGAGCACTACACTCTTACAGTTCGAGCGCTACACTTTTACGGTCCCCGCCATTAAAAACACTATTACAGTTGGAGTGCACGTTACAGTTTGAGCACTACAGTGTTACCTTTAGAGTACTACACTATTACAGTTTGAGCACTATCGTGTTACAGTTCGAGCACTACACCTACGGTTCGACCACCACACTGTTACAGTTCGAGCAACACTCTTACGGTTCGAGAACTACACTCTTACCTACACTCTTACAGTATAAGTTACAACCTATTACAATATTTGCTTATTTTGATTATAGTATAGATAATAGCTTGTTACATTATGCTATTGCTAACATGTTGAGTTTGCATGATAGAGCGCACATACAAGCACAAAGCACACAAAAGACTGCATAAAATGAAAATATATTGCATAAACAACTGATGTTACAATAACTCTCTAAACTCCGTAACCCGACCAGTCGGTGGAGGATGGAGAGGAGGCGGAAGGGGCAGGGGAGGGAGGGGAGGAAGCGATATGTTCTGCCCTAGGACCGATGTCAAGGACAATGTTCGTGAGGCCCTTGTCGCCGTACAGTCGGGAGGCTTTGGCTAAATCCATCTTCCAGCCGATGTAAAAACCGTCCCAGTAGTCGGGGCTGAAGCTCGTTGGTGGCGAACGTGGAGCCTGTGGCACCGGTGAGGCAGGTGGCTTGCCATCACTATGGGGAGCATGGTTAGATGTAGACATCTACAAATAAAGAGGAAGAAGACGAGGAAGATAGATAGGAAGAAGAAGACTCAGAGAAGCTTGTGAATGATAAGTATGCGGCCCTGGGTTCCTTTTATAGTTGTGAAGAACGGTTCACGGGCCTTCTGTGTAACTGATGTCAATGCTTGCTGTAAGTGTGCTCGGCACGTTATGTAAGAGCAACTTCCCATCATCAGAGTTCACGGGCCTTCGAAAGGATCGAAGCGTCAATCGTCAGCGTCGATTGGGAAAAAGGGATTCGAAAGGACGGAAGGGTAAGACGGGAATGAGAAAAACTGATGGATGCAAAACAGACGGAAACTGTGGGCGGAGGGTCGTAAATGGTGACGTCTGAAAAGCAGGGACTGGAAATTAAACCGAGCGTAAAGTAGGGACTTTACGTCTACCAGAATTCTGATAGGGACGAGGAAAAAAGTACCACCCTCTAACAGGGACCCCCAATTAATTTTCTCTTTTTAAAACTTAGTATTATTAGTATAATATAGATTCATTTTCTAAAATAAGATCTCTAAGTTAAGGTGATCCTCTATATAAATTAAACCACAAATATGATTGTCATCAAAAAAAGATTTTTTTTTTTTTGCTGGCATGCATTGGACTAGTAGTCATCCACTTATATCTAATTTGTTATTCTTTGAAAGAATATTTTTAATGGCAGATTATACTCAAAAGATATGTCTTTACAATCTGTTTCCTTTAAAGAACCAAAAATATAATTTATAATTAGTACAAGATAAAAATATAGTTTGAATATAATTTTTTGGATCTGATATCATGTAAAAGAAAAGCTTGGAGCATGTGGGGTGCACACACACATCATATTTTGATTAAGTGCATAATTACATTAATATAATAGATAGTGTACATACACGTCTTTTTATAAGTATGTGCTCTAAAATTTTCTCAATCTTGTAATAAATGTATTTTAATAAAAAAATAATTTGATAACATTATTTATAATATATATATATATATATATTTTGACATCAATATAAATTTATTATGTTAAATATAAGTGTCATCAAATTATTATTTTTAATAATATCATTAAAAATTAGGAGAATTAATTATTCGCCCCTGGGAGGGGCGAACCTTTATTTCCCCATCCCTGTTAGTTTTTTCATGGACGCCCGGTCCCTGCTTTATGCAGGACTTTTTTTCCAGTCCCTGGGGCTTAACGGACGTTATGCCTGTTGTGGTCAATACCCATTCTACCCCCAACCCTAGTGACCCGTGACCCTGTTTGGCTTTAATGCCTTTCGAAGAAGGCAGGCAATGGCAGAAACCTTCTCGCCGCGGCGTTGCAGACCAGGGTTGCCCGTTTGGGTGCGCTGCGAAGAGGAGACCAGGGTTGCCGTTTGGGTGTGCTGCGAAGAGGAGACCAGGGTTGCTGTTTGGGTGCGCTGCGAAGAGGAGCGCAAAGATTCTGGCTTCTGGTGAATGTTTCTAACTGATTCTCACTTCCTTCCTTCTATCCCCGGTGTAGGTGAGTTTTTCTTGGCGTTCCGATACACATTGGTTCCACCGATCCCCTTTATCCTCTGTAGATCCACATCCGTTAGTCGCCAGATCTTTTTCTTGCCAAGAATGTTTCATCCATTTCTGTTCTTGGTTACCGACGTTAGTACAGAGTTACAGTAGAGTAAAAGGACATGTCACTCTCCAAAATTATGTATTTTATCTAAGTTTGTCTACTTGTAAATGTAACAATGTTCGAAGTAATTACACAGTTAACTCTCTAAGTCAGTAACTGTGTAACAACGTTCTAAGTAGTTACACAGTTAACTGTGTAACTTCTTAATTGTGCAACAACTTTCTTAGTAGTTACACACTTAATCGTATAACTGAGTAACTGTGTAAGAACTTTGTATGTAGTTTCACAGTTAACTGTGTAACTGAGTAACTGTGTAACAATTTAAAAAATAGTTACGTATGTTAACTGTGTAAGTATGTCATTACCTACTACCTACTGTTTTTGTAAGTAAGTGTATAACTATTTCTATTTCTATTTGTGTAACAAGTTTGTAAGTAGTTATCCAGTTAACTGTGTAACTGTGTAACAACTTTGTAAGTAACTGTGTAACTGATTAAGAAGTTAAAAAATAGTGACATATGTTAACTATGTAATTATGTCATTACCAACTGTTTTTTTGTACGTAAGTGTCTAACTATTTGTATTTCAATTCTTTAACATGTTCTCAAGTAGTTACATATCTTAACTGTGTAACTGTGGAACTTTGTAAGAACTACTTGAAAAATAACATACGTTAACTGAGTATGTTTGTACTTACCTACTTTATTTTCTACGTAAGTGTCTAAGTATGTGTATTTCTAATTGTGTAAGTAGTTACACAGTTTACTTTTTAACTAAGTAATTGTATAACAACTTTCGAAGTAGTTAAACAGTTAACTGAGTAACTGTGTAACAACTTTGACAGTAGTTACTCATAACAACTTCAAAACTAATTGTGAATGTAAAAACTTACAAATTTTCTTTTACGCAAGTGTTTAAGTTTTTGTAATTGTAATTGTGTAACAGCTATGCGAGTAGTTACACAATTCACTATTTAATTGTGCATCATCTTCTGAAGTAGTTACATATCTTAACTGTGCAACTGTGCAACTGTGGAACCGTGTAACAACCAGTTGAAAAATATCATATGTTAACTCATGTTTATCTCAAGCTTATTTGATTCAAGAAATTTGGACATGATTCCTGCTCGATGTGCATTTGGGAACGATTCGTTCATTTTTTATGTTCAAGATGATATGAGAATATCGGAAATAAGGGAACAGATATTCCAAAGATGGAATTTGAATGGTCCTCATTGGTGTATTAAGTACCAGTTACCTGGAGAAGTCAAATATCACCTTTGCTTAAATGTGAATGATGACATAGAGGTTATGCGTTCATTGCATAAGAATGGGAATGAGAAATATGTGCTAATGCAGGTTGCTTGCAAAGAAGGGTAAGCATGTACATGTTCTCTTTTTAAGTTTTATGCGTGAATATCTTCATTGTGCATTTATTTGTAATGATACGATGTATTTTTTTGTAGGTGTACAACAGTTCGTTCATCAGGCAAGTCTGGACCGAGTACGTCAAATTGTAGGAAGAGGCATATGTATCATGTTCGTCCAATTACGTGTTTGGAGAATGGGCAAAACCGACGAATTCAGAAGCGTCAATATTGTAGAAATGGGATCCGTGGATGCAATGTTTGAGTTTGTCTTTCCTTTTTTAAGCACTGGTTGGAGTATTGTTATGACTTTGTTAAGTCAATACTCCGTGAATGTAATGATATTGTGATCGCTATTGTTTCCAAACAACCGAGACATTTGTGGTGTAATGAAAGGTATTTTCACTTACGTACCGAATGCAATTTGTATTTAGGCGGACCTACATGCTTACAGATTTAGACCCTCTGTAAGTACGTAACTTGTAATTTTATATCTTTGTGATGCAGTCATGTCAGCAACCAATTATTACTTTAGGACGGAAATTTTTCTTAATAAAACACATATAGAAGCATGTACTTAAACACTTACATACATACAAATACATCATCACTTAAAGACTGCGATAAAATAAAATAGTTGCACACATTTGCAAATATAGTTGCATAGGAACATTGTTTTAAAGTTAATAAAGAGATCACATTGTTTTCAAGTTAATAAAGAGATGGCAATGTTTATGCCTCATCCAATAATGAAACAATTTTTTCCACTGCTTCTTCACCGCTGCTTTTGTGTTCCTTCTCCTGATTGACCTCTTCAATAATGGCCCATGCCAGCTTCCCCCGAATTAAGTCCATATCAGCCTATGTCAATATAAATGAATGAGAATATAGAAATATTTTTCGTAGACTATGATGTGGAGTATATACATGTGTTAAGACAGTTACCTGGGAGAACGGAAAACCGATTATGTTCTTTTTTGATAAACATTCCATGTACTTGCAAACAAATAGTGCACAGTTGATAGCCCACGAATGCGTCGTTACAAACGTGACTAACAATCTCAAAATTATCGGCCTACACTAATTGATTAAACGGTAGTTAAGTGGTGAGACCGAGTCGAATCCACGGGGAAAAAGATTTTAGAGTTGAAAACCTGGAGTTTTTAGTTAGGAAAATAGCGTGGTGATATTAAAACTAGGTTGCGTTAAATCAATCTAAGCTAAACTAAATAAATAAAGAGAGAGATATTAAGAGAGAGAGAGAGAAAGACTATTACGAATGGAAGAGAGTAAGAAAATACCTAGTGACCGATTAACTAAACAAGATATTCTGAATCTCTTAACACAAGCATATCCACACTAAAATAAATCTAAAGAGACAAGAAGGTGAAGAGAGAAGGTAGAAAGAGGAGAATAGAAGAGAGAGAGAGATGGAGGGTACAAATAGTGAACAAAATAACTAATAAACTTTATTTAAATAACAGAAATAATGTGCATCTAACATACAACTTTAATTAAAGAGAGAATAAGGGAAAACAAGAGAAAAGAGAGAGAGAAAGCAAGAGAGAGAGAGAGGAGAGAGGAGAGAGAAGAGAGAGAGGAGAGAGAGAGAGCGGCGATAGAGAGAGAGAGAAAAGAGAGAGAGAAGAGAGAGAGAGAGAGAGAGAGAGAGAGAAAGAGAGAGAGAGCGAGCGAGAGAGAGAGAGGAGATAGAGAGGGACGATAGAGGAGAGAGAAGAGAGGCGCGAGAGGAGAGAGAGAGGCGCGAGAGGGAGGCGGACGACGTGCATGCAAACGCATGCACGTCGCTCGCGCTTCGCGTGGGCGGGGGCGGCAGCGGGCTGTGCGCGGGGCTTCGGCAGGCGGGGCGGCAGCGGGCTGTGCGCGGGGGCTCGTGCGCGGGCGCGGGCAGGCGGCCGGGCGGGCGGCTGGCGGTACTGCTGCTGCTGCTTTCTGCTTCTCTGCGAGAACCCGGGAGAGAGCAAGAGGAAGAGAGGAAGAAGAAAAGGAGAAAGAAGAAGAGAGGAGGAGGGGGGTTGCGTGCGGAGGAAAGAGGGAGAGAAAAGAGGGAATGAGAGAGAGCTCGGGGGAAGGGGATGGAAAGAGAAAGAGGAGAGCCCCCCTTTTAAAATAGAGAGATTTTAAAATAGGAAGAAAATATTTAAAAAATAGAAAGAAGAGAGAGAAAGAAGAAGGAAGGTGGCTAGGGTTTTGCAACTTTTTGTATATGCCAGATTTGCCCCTGTTGGATTGCTTGATTCATTGGCCCGTTAAGCACTTCATAAAATGGCCCATTAACCTGCAAATACAACACATAATTGAATTTAATCAATTAACGTTCATGATAATAGAAATCATATGAATTTATCAAGTATTAGTCATCAAAATGGCATGATTATTCATGATAATTGTGATATTATCACATCCCCAACTTACTCATTGCTAGTCCCTTAGCAATGCACCCAGGTGAATAATTAGGACTAACCGGAACTTCAAACATCATTTTTCATGTCAAGAAAGCATAGATAAGATTGATCAACAATAAGTATTTCCAGTTCTAGTAGCATGTGTCAAAGACAATCATGCAGTTCATGTTATTAGACAGTTCCTCAAGATACAGTTAAAATTATCATTTCCTTCATGAATGCACTTATGATCAATAAGCATTACTTAAGACAATGTATGAGTTTTTGACCCATTACTTAGAGATGATATCAACTCTACACTCCTACAATAAAATCCTCGAATTACAGGTAGCTTTCACTCTGCCTTTTTATTTTCATCCTTCAGCATCATTTTTTTTCTTTGGATATCCGTTCACTGTTTGACGCGAACTTCAACACTTCATGAGGTGCTGAAGCCCGGTTACTAAGCTAGGGATTTCCTTCTTCATTTTATCATCATTTTTTTTTTTCATAACTTGCGGGCAGGTAGCTTTTTCCCCACGATTAATTTTCAATAAGAGTGTAGAATATCAATCTTCATCATGAGTATTAGGTAAAACTCTCATCACCCTCTTGAAAGACACTTATTCATCATCTAATACATGTGTGAAGGTTTCATCAAATTTCAAATGTAGTTTGAGGAAAATGCTAAGAACATAACCGCAAACTTCATCCTTTAGCGTGCCACTAGCACAAGTATATACTTAGAGTAAAAATCATTCTAGACTGAGGTATTTTTTCATGAGAAATGATATGTGAAGTTAATGAGCACAGAATAATGCATGGGATGTTTCAGCAGGATTTAAAGATTTGAAAGACTTGCCCTCCCCCAACTTGAATGACATTGTCCTCAATGGCATAAAAGTAATGAACACAGAATACAACCAAAGTAAGGTAAGAAAGGAGAGATGCAACCTGATGATCACATGAGAGTGGTGGCAAACTGGCTTCATTAAAGGTGATGAGTTGCCCACTAGCCTTCCAAATACCTAGAACACAATAGAAAAGAAAAAAAAAGTTAAATGTCCTAAAAATATTGGGTTGCCTCCCAATAAGCGCTAAGTTTAATGTCTTCAGCCAGACACATGGGGGTAACAGGGTCACGTAACACCCCCAATCAATTGACGCCAAATTTTTTCTTTGTAAGGCATCATTAGCCATGGTGGGTCAAGTGGTCCACACATACCTTGCAGATCAGTAAGTGATAGAGAGATTAAGGCACTCAAGATCATATCTTCAATTAAGAAATTTTCATTTACACACTTAAGATCTTTATATGTGTTGAACACATCAATGCGGACTTGATTATTTTCACCATTTTCACCCACAACTTCCATTTTCAGATCCTCTTTCATGATATTGAGGTCAGATTGAGTTGGATGCTCAGAGGATTGCTTGAACTCCACAGGCTGACTTGAGTCAAAAATAGTAGCATGATCAGGAATGAAATGGATATGACTTTCAACACAAGGATGCTTAAAAGGTTCAAGTGCAGTTGACCAGTCATTTAGTGGTAGCATGTCCATGATCATGTTGGATTCGCCAAGATCAGGGAGTTCCATGTCTTTCTCGACATCAAGAGAGACCCAGTCAATGTGGACTTCAGGCAAAATTTCTAATTCTTCTCTTACCCAAGAAGAATGATTGATGATTACACCCAGCTCTTTCTCCACACTCACCTCTTCTTTGTTACTCACTTGAAACGATGTCACATCAAACTCGAACCTAACATCTAGATGACACTCTTTTTCCTCTCCCCCCAACTTGAGTTCAACTAACTCATTAGAGCTTTCCTCAAATATGACATTATGGATGGAGTCTTCTTGATGGCCAGTTTCAAGTTGGGCCAAGACCATGGATTGATTTTCAGTGGCACCCATCTCCTCTTGATTTGACTCCTTAATATTATCTCTCATTTTCCAAGTGGGTGTGTCCACAATCATGTTGGACTGAGAAGTTGTGGATGGAATTTGAGAGTCAAATTGTTGGTCACAATCAAGATAATGATGTGCATGATTGTCAATGGGTTGGCATAGTGACTGACTATCTTGCCTCCTTCTGATTTCCATCAGTTGAGTAATCAGGAGGTCAGTTTTGACAAAGGATTGCTCTAATTCTTGTTGTTGTTGGGTGAATGTTTGCTCAAAGACTTGTTGGTTATCATGGAATTTTTGCATAAATTGCCCAAATTGATCATCAAATAGGCCTGATTGTGGGGGAGAAGTATAAGTGGACTGTGGATATACATGTCCCTCATGATGGCTTTTGTCATGAATATCAATTTGGCATTGGGCCCAATGTTGAAAGTTGTGGATATGTGGGCTTTGGGCTTGGGCCAGAATAGGTTGATCTCTAAGTATTAAATGCGGCATTACTTCTCCAAGTGGTTTGAAGGGTGTGCCTTCAGGAGCATTTGTTAAGCACACCGGCAGATCAATGCCAAAATTTTTTTGATCGAACCATGATATGATTTCGGCACCTAGAAAGGGTCCTTGAATTTCCCCATGAGGATCTTGATAGAGTAAACTCAATTTTTCAGGGAAGACACCCTGGTCAACTTTTGAGTAAGGAGTGGGTGTGGATAACACTTGAAAGATTTGGGTCTGTTCATGGGTTGAGGGAGGTGATGAGATGTAACATGGGTCAACATATTTTCTCCACCCTGAATCATACATGTGATCTTTAATTGGGTGACCATGAATCAGATGGCTTGAGTCCATTTGGAGCCATTGGATTGGTAAGTAGAGGTTGATGGATAAAGTGGGTTAGGTTGAGAGTGAATACCACTGATCCAATTTGTCCAAATGATGTGCCCATTTCATAACCATGATTGTTAACCCACATAAATCCTCTTTTTTTTTAATTTTTTTTGTTGTTTTGAAATATTTGATTTTTTTTAAATATTTTCACACAAGTTAGCAAACAATTAATCCTATGACACCTATGGTTCCCTAAAATATAAACATTTGATTTCTCACTAATCAACTGAGGCCTAACTCAAATCCACTCTCAAGCCCGTTAACTGGCCAGGTAAGAGGTGGGAGAGTGGGAGGTTCCCCCTGCTCTCGTAGGGACCTAATTAAATAACCACTTGTCCACTTAGGCGTTTGCCTATGAACCTCTAGCCTTAGACACCAGTTTCCAAACTTGATAGTGGGCCCAAGTGGGCCTAAGTCTCAAAGCGAACCCTAGGTCAAGTTTCTACTTTCTTTTATTGGGCTTGGGAATGCAAAAGATGCAGGAAGTTGTGGTTTGTGGGCTAAGGAAGGGTGATCAAATCCCCACCTTATCTTGTTAAGGAAACTGCCCTTAAAATATTTTAGAAATGATGTGCACACCACAAAATCAAGCAAGGGGTTCTATGCAAGCATGGCAATGCATGATCATGATTTTAAGAAAGTTGAGATTCCCACCTTGCCTCCCGCAATCTTCGACAAGAAAGGAAACTTTTCAAAAAAAAAACTTACCTAAAGATGAAAGTCTAAATGATGCATGCCCTAAAGATGGAAAGTTTCTAATCTTGACATGACATCTTTTATTGGATTCAAGTGATTGATTTTTTGATTTTTTAATGAATTATCTAAACATGGCAACTAAAAAAAAAAGAAACTCAATCAAGAGGGTTTTAAGGGTACTTACCTCCAACGCAATCCCTCGTTCTTTTGGAAAGTAAAACAAATAGAAAGAGTGAGAGAGAGAAGGAAACTCACCTCACTTACCATTTTTTCTGATTTTTTTGTGCAATTTTCAGATTTGTTTTCCAAAATAGCCCCTTTTACTTACAGATCTCCCTTTTAATGACAGATTTCTGACAGATTCTTCAATTTTTCAATTTTTAGGATTTTTCACTTTTTATTTGATACCTACAAAAAGAAAGAAAATGTTAGCCTGAATATATACAAATAACACCAAGATTATCAAAACTAAAAATCTAATTCCCCGGCAACGGCGCCAAAAATTGATAGCCCACGAATGCGTCGTTACAAACGTGACTAACAATCTCAAAATTATCGGCCTACACTAATTGATTAAACGGTAGTTAAGTGGTGAGACCGAGTCGAATCCACGGGGAAAAAGATTTTAGAGTTGAAAACCTGGAGTTTTTAGTTAGGAAAATAGCGTGGTGATATTAAAACTAAGTTGCGTTAAATCAATCTAAGCTAAACTAAATAAATAAAGAGAGAGATATTAAGAGAGAGAGAGAGAAAGACTATTACGAATGGAAGAGAGTAAGAAAATACCTAGTGACCGATTAACTAAACAAGATATTCTAAATCTCTTAACACAAGCATATCCACACTAAAATAAATCTATAGAGACAAGAAGGTGAAGAGAGAAGGTAGAAAGAGGAGAATAGAAGAGAGAGAGAGACGGAGGGTACAAATAGTGAACAAAATAACTAACAAACTTTATTTAAATAACAGAAATAATGTGCATCTAACATACAACTTTAATTAAAGAGAGAATAAGGGAAAACAAGAGAAAAGAGAGAGAGAAAGCAAGAAGAGAGAGAGAGAGGAGAGAGAAGATAGAGAGGAGAGAGAGGAGCGGCGATAGAGAGGAGAGAGAAAAGAGAGAGAAAGCGAGAGGAGAGAGAGAGCGCGAGAAAGAGAGTGAGAGCGCGAGAGAGAGAGAGAGGAGAGAGAGGGACGATAGAGGAGAGAGAAGAGAGGCGCGAGAGGGAGGCGGACAACGTGCATGCAAACGCATGCACGTCGCTCGCGCTTCGCGTGGGCGGGGGCGGCAGCGGGCTGTGCGCGGGGCTTCGGCAGGCGGGGCGGCAGCGGGCTGTGCGCGGGGGCTCGTGCGCGGGCGCGGGCAGGCGGCCGGCTGGCGGTACTGCTGCTGCTGCTTTCTGCTTCTCTGCGAGAACCCGGGAGAGAGCAAGAGGAAGAGAGGAAGAAGAAAAGGAGAAAGAAGAAGAGAGGAGGAGGGGGGTTGCGTGCGGAGGAAAGAGGGAGAGAAAGAGGGAATGAGAGAGAGCTCGGGGGAAGGGGATGGAAAGAGAAAGAGGAGAGCCCCCCTTTTAAAATAGAGAGATTTTAAAATAGGAAGAAAATATTTTAAAAATAGAAAGAAGAGAGAGAAAGAAGAAGGAAGGTGGCTAGGGTTTTGCAACTTTTTGTATATGCCAGATTTGCCCCTGTTGGATTGCTTGATTTATTGGCCCGTTAAGCACTTCATAAAATGGCCCATTAACCTGCAAATACAACACATAATTGAATTTAATCAATTAACGTTCATGATAATAGAAATCATATGAATTTATCAAGTATTAGTCATCAAAATGGCATGATTATTCATGATAATTGTGATATTATCAACAGTCGTCCCCAGCTCCTTGTTGTGGACAAGGGGTTGGCACGACGATCAACCATTCGTTTGTATCCAGGCCAAATATTTCAAGAAAATCTTCTTTTAGAAATTCCACCTACAGTAAAAAAAAGATACATAAGTGAACATCAAACTTCCTGCATACATAGAACCGCTTGCACATAATTAGATGAATGAGAATTGAACAGATTGTATGGAGGAGTACGGGCACTTACATAGGTCTGGAAATCATGTTTAGGGTGTTGGATCATTGAGTCATAAAGTTCGTATTGTTTAGTTCTGATGTTAATGACCAGCAATGCCCAATGATTTATAAAGTGCATCAGAGAGAAGACCATGTCTTTGTCTTTTACAGGTGTCTACAGTGTTTTCAGAATGTAGTCCAAGTATTCCTTTCTTTTTTCGTTTCCGCTCCAGCCCATTATCCATCCCTATTATAAACAGTAACGAGCACAATATCATATTAGTCATTTGTTCATTTTAAATGGAGAAGGGAGAAGGAATACTATGAATGGAGTACAAACCTTGCCATAGGTAGGCAGACAATCATACTCATAATATTCGGATGGTTGATCCTCTTTTTTTCTTCGAATTAGAAGAAGGAACATATCAATTATAGCTGATTCTAACTGATTTCCAAACAAGAGAGAAATTATGTGCTCTGGGTTGAGATAGGCACCCCAGCCATCCTTATTTGGTTCTAAGATATTATCACTACAAGATGCAACAAACATGTTTATAATGGTAGTTGATGTAACTGTGTCACCTTATTCATAATAGTGTAAAGTTTATTACCCATCAATTCTGGTGGTATCGAGGAAGTTGTCAATAACCCGAACCTCATCTGTAGAAAGTTGTTTTCGTCCGCGATAATCTCGACGGACTTCATACTGTGCAAACTAAATTATGAGGAATACATGAGACAAGCATGCATAACGAAAGTTTATGAAATAACCAACACAGAAACAATGGAACATGCTTGATGGGGACATGCCTGGCTTAATTGGGTTAATTGGGAAGGCACAATGATTGCAACATCTTCCCGCACCTTCTTCTTCCTCCTTCCGTCAAACTCGTACTCCAAGTCCTTCCATAAATATACATGACTTAAGCACTTACAGAAATATGTGATTACACAATGGTTTGGTTACACAATTGTTTTGTTACACCAATTTGAAAATTAAATGGTCACATAGAAACATAATCGTCAGGTTACAGAATTACTTATCTACCTTGAATGAAGCGGACTGTGACCTGGTCCTTCGTCCTGCCTTCACCCTCCTTGTCAGCGACGAGGGTGAGATGGCTTTTACCACTTTTCTCTTTTTCTCCCCTGCTGGAGGCATCTTTGCAGTTGCTGTGGGAGGCACAATATTCTCGACCAGTGCATCTAGGGTCTGCATGATAGTGTCCATGTCCTGGCTCACATCCTTCTTTGACGCTTTTCTGCCTTCCTCCTCCATGATGGAGAGCTCCTCATGTTCCTCTCCTCCTTTCTCCTTCTCTTTGGACATCATGTCCACCTCTTGACCTCCCTCCTCCTTGGACATGTCCACCATCACCTGTCCTCCTTCCTTTTCCTCTTCATGTCTTCCCACCTTCTCCTATTCTTCTTCTCTTCCCTTTCGCTTAGACAATTTTTCTAATTTTTTCTGTCTTTTTCTCTCTTCTTTTCTCTCTTTCGTCCTGATTATTTGTCCAAGCATACTTCTAATGTCAGTCAGAAGATTGATAATTTGATCTGTTTGGGTGGGTGCTGCTACAATTACTGCTGCTGCCAGCTGTTGCTCTTCTTGTTGCTGCTGTGCTGTGGCATGTGTTGTTGATATTCTGACCTTCATTTTCTTGCTTTTAAATTGGGCATCCTCATCCTCAGAAATGGTTAGATCGGAAACTATCTGAGAATGTATGCAAACATATAAGTTATGTGCTAGTACTTACTTACTGTCGACAACTAAGGATTCAACCACTAGTTGTCGACAAACAAGTTTCAGCTGTTGACAACCAAGGATTCAAACAGTAGTTGTCGAAAAATGCTTTACATCTGTCGACAACCAAGGATTCAACCAGTAGTTGTCGACATACTCTTTTCATTTGTCAACAACCTAGGTTATGTGTTGGTACAGTCACCATCAGCAGGTTATGTGATTAAATAGTGACCACCAGCATGGATACAAATATATAAATTACAAACCAGTAGATTGAAGTTGATATAGAGAGGCTTACAGAGTGTGTGTTCATTTCCTTTAGAAATTTCTGCCAATATATCATTCTCTGCCGACATACCCACTTGAAGATACGTGGAAGCCTCTCTGGAAATTCTGCCTTAATCCTCCTCTAGTGCTCCAAGAACCACCTGTCATGAAAATAAAAGTTTTTTGCTACTGTGATATATTGTGATATATATATTATTATTGGTAGTATTTGAGAAAGAAAAGACCTACACCAAGAACTGGAAAGCATCCCAAAATATAAATTCCTTTAGATGACTTTTCTCTATTTTCTTTCTGCAATTCGTAAGCAATTTCAGTCATCTTGGTCATGAGGAATTGGTGCACAACACCTGCCCAATCAACGTTGTTCACTTTCTTTAGATTCTTGACGTAATGCAGAATTGCCACGGGACAAGCAAATGCAGTTGTTGTGAACAAAAAACTAGCACAAAGTAAGGCTATCCAAAGCCCAACAAAATCTTGAATGTCTTGCTGCTCATTCGAGGGTGCTAAAGACTGCATGGCCTTAAGAATATTCTTTTTGTGCACTTTGTGATTCTTGGGCAGCAGCTTATGAAGGCGACTGTCTGCACTCTCTCTAGAAAAGTCTAGCTTCTCACCAAAATTAGGAAGGCCAATAATGAATGCCACTTCTTTGGCAGTGAACTGCAGTTTCTGACCTCCAATACAGAATGAGTCATCTCAACATAATGCAAAATTATCTCCTCTACCAATGGAAGAGGGATTGACATGTGTTGTGGATTGCTATAGCCATCGAAACATGTTGTGGACATGAGGATTGATGGCAATGTAGAATGCCGGCCACGTTCAGGGCTTCCATATAGAATTTCCAGTTAGACTGGCCATGTAAATGGTGTTGCCCAGTTGACGAGCCCAAAGGGGGGGTGAATGAGTCTTTAAAAATTAATCTAGAAGATACCTATAACTAAAAACATTCGCACAAACGTTCTTCGAAGTAGGTTAGTGATAGTTAATTTAAATAACAAACACACAAAGAAGACAGTCACACAACACAAGATTTATCCTGGTTCGGACCTCCTTTCCTTAGGAGTCCTACGTCCAGTCCCTGAGCAACAACTCAGGATTTTACTAACTAGGGTACAGTCCCCCTAAGGACGCTACAACACCCAGCTCAGCTGGTCCTTCCTTCAGGTCTTCCTTCACCCGAAGGGAACAACACCCTGGATACCACACCAGGTCTTCCTTCACAACCGAAGGGAACAACACCCTGGATACCACACCAGGTCTTCCTTCACAACCGAAGGGAACAACACTCTGGATACCACCAGGTCTTCCTTCACACCCGAAGGGAACAACACAAAGATAGTGAATGAAATTTAAGCCCCTAGATCAAGCTTTTGACAAGCAAGGATCTGAAGCAACTAGAACTGAGAGCAAAGAGATTTAAACAAGGCACACTCTCAGAACTATACAGGCTCTCTCAAGATTTTCACAAACTAGTGGAGAGCAAAAAGAGCAAAAGCTAAGTGGAATGAAGGTTCTTGGCTCTGGACTTTCTTCAGAAGAATTTGAATGCTTGAATGTGCGATATCTGTCTTCTGCTCTTCTGACTTGAATTTATATCTTCAATTTGAAATGTAGACGTTGAAGTGTCCGTTGTCTCTCTTTTGAGTAGTCGTTAGACTGAATGACATCTGGAGTCTTGGAAGCTTCCAGTCAACAGTCTTTTGATTACTTGAGCACGCAAAGGGATGAGATCTTCAGAAATATCCGTTGGCTTCTATTTGTTTAACGTTGTACCATGAAGCTAGTTCAGAGGTCTGCACAAATGTCAATCTCAAATAGCAGACAGCTAAGCTGTCTCTGATGTCAGTCAACGTCAGTAGCAATAGACATGAAAATAGTAATGCAAAATAGCTTAAGTCTAAAGGACGTAATCAGAGTAGGCACGATATGGTCTGCATGCATGCAGATATACGTTCAGATCTCATAAATGCAAAAGCGTCAGAGAGATGTCTACGTGGGCTTTGACTAGTCAATGCTTTTAAGATGAATAAGATATCAAGATATGAAATCGATGACTATATGACTTATGAAATCGTTATGAGTCATAGCAAATCGTTATGTGACAGAAGATATATCATGAACACTTAATGAATCGTTGCACAAAGCAAATCGTTGTGTTTCTGAAGAAATCGATGTGAAATACTTAACAAATCATTATACAAAGCAAGTCGTTGTGAATTCTAAAGAAATCATTATGAATACTTATCAAGTCGTTATGAACTCTAAGGAAATCGTTATGGTAAATTATGAAGTCGTTACGACAAGCAAGTCGTTGCGCTTTCTAAAAAAATCGTTACGGTAACTTATAGAGTCGTTGTGACGAGCAAGTCGTTACGGGCTCTAAAGAAATCGTTGCGATAACTTATAGAGTTGTTGCGATAGGCAAGTCGTTACGAGCTCTAAAGAAATCGTTACGGTAACTTATAGAGTCGTTGTGACGAGCAAGTCGTTACGGGCTCTAAAGAAATCGTTGTGATAATTTATAGAGTCGTTGCGACAGGCAAGTCGTTACGAGCTCTAAAGAAATCGTTACGGTAACTTATAGAGTCGTTGTGACGAGCAAGTCGTTACGCGCTCTGAAGAAATCGTTACGATAACTTATAGAGTCGTTGTGACGAGCAAGTCGTTACGCGCTCTGAAGAAATCGTTACGATAACTTATAGAGTCGTTGCGGCATCGACTTGTTTGAAACAATATGACTTTTCAGTCTTATAAGGAAATCGTTGCGATCACTTATAAAATCGTTACGGTAATTCTATTGAAATCGATATGCTTATAAAGAAATCGTTATGGCCTTCAATAGAAATCGATATGGACTTAGAGAAATATCATGTTGAAAAGATTAAGGCTTCAGAGAAGTAATGCATACCTTTATTGGCTTGTTTGACCTTGGTATTTTTCCTGTACTTAAGACTTATGAAATATTCATTAGATATAATTGATAAACTTTTGTTTGGTTTTGTTAATCATCATATATATATATATATATATATATATATGTAATTAATTAGAATTACATGGGGACATATTGGTCATCAAATGGCATACCTTATTGTCTACAGTCCCTGTATGAAAAGTAATTCACATTACTAATAAAACATTTAAGTAAATGCCATATGTAACTAACATGATTATGAAGTACAAGTATTTATAACTAACTTATTTTATTATTAACATACATAGTTTCATAGTTACACACTTACGAAGTAACTGTGTAATAGTTACACACTAACTTCGTAGGTGTGTAACTTACATACTTATGTAAGTGTGTAATTTATAGAAATACGGAATAGGCTACCTTATTATCTACACTACCTTTATGAAAATTATTTTACATTAGTAATAAAAAATTTCAGTAAATGCCACGTGTTACTAACATGATTATGAAGTACAAGTATTTATAACTAACTTATTTTATTATTAACATACATAGTTTCATAGTTACACAATGTAAGTCTGTAACTTACACAAAT
The DNA here is from genome assembly GCA_014218235.1 of Colocasia esculenta. NCBI lineage: Eukaryota > Viridiplantae > Streptophyta > Magnoliopsida > Alismatales > Araceae > Colocasia > Colocasia esculenta. The sequence continues at coordinate 66,645,595 of CM024765.1, read as the reverse complement.
ACGAATAGTTACACACTTACGAAATAAGTGTGTAACAGTTACACACTTACTTCGTAGGTGTGTAACTTACATACTTATGTAAGTGTGTAACTTACAGAAATACGGAATAGGCTACCTTATTATCTACACTGCCTTTATGAAAATTATTTTACATTAGTAATAAAAAATTTCAGTAAATGCCATGTGTTACTAACATGATTATGAAGTACAAGTATTTATAACTAAATTATTTTATTATTAACATACATAGTGTGACGGAACGCCTCGGCCAAGCCCGTTAAACCAATAACGTACTTGATCTGAGTCGCCTCCCGCGAACGGGCCGAAGCCTCGCAAGGGATACCAAACCACAGTCCATGTAAACATAAAGGAACACACCACATTTTATATATATTTCTCAAGTTACATAGCCATATTTCCACAGAACTGAAAGAAAGTACAAGAACCTGGGGCATACCCCGAGGTACAACTGAAGAAAATAAACAACTAACTACACTATACTGCTGGAGCTGCTACTACACAGCTGGAGGTACCGACCCTGCACCGCTACAGCGCGGCTCTGAACTGGACGACGGTCGTGAAACGTCCTCCTCGCTCTCACCTGTGGGGGTAGGGGTGAGCCTCGCTAGTCACTGGCTCAGTAGGGAACTCCCCCAAAATCGAGCAAACCAAAAACCACAGGTACAAAGCAATAAACAGTACCAACAATTTATAAAACAGCTAAGCAGGATATGAAAGCTGTAAAAGTACTCACCGTCTGCCGACTACGAAAACAACTGTAATAATTAAACGGCAAACCAGTACAGGTGTACAAGCTAAAGTAGAGACAGCCAAACACGAGCCACGTGAACTGGTTCGCGACACTAGAAACTGACTCAGACAAGCTAACACAGGTCTACCTCTCAGTCTCGAAGCCACGGACGAAAGGTCCAGCTGCCGCTCCACGTGAAAAGTCAAGCAACTGTGGAGACCAACCAAACACCACCACCTACGGACCACACGGTCACAGGCCCATGCCTGGCACCTCCAGAGACCCTGGCCCGGGCTCGCTAGAGTGAGGCACTGGAAAAGGACTAGCTGGGGACCGGTGTCGACTACTGGTGTCCGTACCCCTAACTACAAGCACGCTACAAGTGACTAAAGACAAACACAAGTGTCACTGTCCCACTGTCGTCTTTCCCTCAGCCGGACGTACAACTCAAACACAGGAGTGAGGGTGTCCAGGTCAGACGACACAGACCTCGACGGTACAACACAAGTACCGAGACAAAGCCCGAGCTAACAGCCTGGCTCACAAAGAACCTGGGGCACCCAACTGGAGAGGTAACCACGGTAGGCGTCGTACTACTTGCCACGTACACAAAACCACGTGCACGTCACACACAAACCACGTGAAGTCTCGCACAAACCTCGTGCACTGGTAGTTCACCACACGTGAACACCACTTAAACACGTAAAGAACCAACCAACGGCGTACTCAGTACGCTGGTCCTAGAAAGCACGGGCACTGGGTGCACCACGAATATCGTTGCACCGCTTAATACCAACAGATATGCAATATATCAATATTTAAAGCAAAATCATGCTGACGGAAACATCGACTGCCGTCGATGGGATGTAAACGGCAAGGTATCTGGCCGTCTAGTTCCCAGCTGAAGAACCTGGCGTCCAACGATGTTGACGCCAAGCTCCTCGACTCCAGTTCCTGCAGAAACCCTAACTGATTCTACAGGCATACTTGATCCCGTAATCATCGAGAAAATATGAGGAAACACTTCCTTTGATATGCATGAATCCCAAACAACTCAAAACAGCATGATTCGTTCGCTAAATTACTCAAACCACCCATATACCCCGCATGGATACCGCTACCCGAAATTGCCTTTTTCATGCAGATTCATGTTTTCTAACTATATTATTACAACCTATAGAAATTACAAGGGTCATTCCCTACCTCAGCACACGCTTAAACCTCCCGAAATCTCCCAATCCACGCCGAACCCTCCACGAGCTCCCACGGGAATCACGCCTCGCACCGACGTTTCCTCGCGCGATTCGTCACCGCCACACGTTCCACGTTTCTTTAATTATTCTTTTACAACAATTGGAAGTATTGGGAAAGCAAAAGGCATGAAATCCAGGCAAGGGAGAGGGGGATTGGGCTGAGGAGACTACTCTCGGGTAGACTATATTCTGCAGGTCATACAGATTGGCGTCAACCCTAGTGTCGCCAATCAGACCGCCAAGGCTAGACGTCCATCAAGATTGCCGTTAAATTCATGTAGTCAACGGCCACTTACCTGGACGGTCAACGACCAACCTCTAACTCAACTACAGTAGGTCCTATTCCATTTCAGGACCAAAACTGCACCTCACCTGAACAAACCACACATCCAAACCACACATTCCACACAACCAACTCACACTGGCCTCACAACGGCCGCCACATCCACAACACACATGATCCGCATGGATCCGAAAAGCACGCGACGTTACATTACTATCATCTAAAAAGAAATTTTGATCTCGAAATTCATAACACAACTCAAACACAAACAACTTAAATATACACACTTTTACAAGCACTATCATCTAAAAAGAAATACAAAAGCTTATTCAAACAGATAGGGATACCCTTTAGCCATTTCCTCGGCTAACTCCCAGGTATCCTCACCACTCAACCTATTTTCCCATCTTACTTTAACTAGCTCAATTTCTTTATTTCTCAATTTCTTTATCTTTCGATCAGTGATCTGCACCGGATACTCAGGCATAGTCATATCCGGCCTCAGGTCACCACCTTGATATCTGATTATTTGAGCTGGATCTTCAATGCACTTTCTCAACATAGAAACATGAAATATATCATGAACATCTGCAAAATCTGCTGGAAAATCCAGCCTATAAGCTGTTTCCCCAATTCTCTCTATCACCTAGAAAGGTCCTACATACCTTGGACTCAACTTTCCAGTCTTGCCAAATCTCATGATTCCCTTACTTGGAGAAACTCTCAGGAAAACAAAATCTCCCACTTCAAACTGAAGTGGTCTCCTCCGGATATCTGCATAACTTTTTTGCCTGCTTTGAGCTGCCTGCAATTTTTCTTTAATAAGCTTCACTACTTCAGTGGTTTGCTGAATCAATTCAGGACCCACTAACTGCCTTTATCCCACTTCATGCCAGTTCAATGGTGTTCTACATAGCCTTCCATATAAAGCTTCATACGGTGCCATCCCAAGACTGGTATGATAACTATTATTATAGGCAAACTCAACCATTCCCAAATGATGCTCCCAGCTACCTCCCCAAACTAAACAACAAGCCCGCAACATATCTTCAATTGTCTGGATAGTCCTCTCTGTCTGACCATCTGTCTGGTGATGATAAGCGGAGCTATACCTCAACTCAGTACCAATTACTCTTTGCAGGCTTCTCCAAAAACCAGAAGTAAATCTTGGATTCTATCAGACACAATAGTCTTCGGGATACCATGCAGTGGAACAATTCTTTCAACATAAATATTTGCTAATCTGTCCACTGTCCAAGGCATACTTACTGCCACTAATCTGCACACTTTGGTTAATCTGTCAATAAATACCCATATTCCATTATGCCCGGAACTCGATCTTGGTAAACCTGCCATAAAGTCCATAGCAATATCATCCCATTTCCACTGTGGAATGGGCAACGGTTGCAACAAACCTCCAGGCTTCTGATGTTCTGCTTTAATTTGTTGACAGATAGCACATCTTGCAACAAACTTGCTATTTCTTTCTTCATATGAGGCCACCAGAAATGCTTTCTTAAATCATGGTACATTTTAGTACTACCCGGATGGATAGTGTACCTAGATTTATGAGCCTCTTCCAGCACTCGCTGCTTTACTTCTCTTTCAGCTGGAACAAACAATCTGCCTCTGAGCCTGACCACACAATTATCATCAATGGTAACTCTTTCCATTTTCACAATTTCAGCTAAACTTGCATCTGCTCTCTGAGCCTCAATAATCTGCCAATACAAAGACGGCTCTACAGCACTAGCAGCTAGTATTGCCCGTCGCTGACTACTGGGCACATACAAGAAGTTCTCCACTACTTCTTCATACAGCTTCCATTCTTTAATCATCATTAGATTCATATATGCCTCTCTGCTCAAGGCATCTGCTACAACATTGGCCTTACCCGGATGGTAAGCCAAACTGAAATCATAATCCTTTAAATATTCAATCCATATGCGCTAGCGAAGGTTCAAATCTTTCTGCGAGAAAATATACTTCAAACTTTTATGATCTGTAAAGATCTCAAATCTCTCGCCATACAGATAATGCCTCCACATTTTCAAAGCAAACACAACTGCTGCCAATTCCAAATCATGAGTGGGGTAATTCTCCTCTGCTGGCTTCAATTGCCTGGACGCATAAGCTATACTTTGCCATGCTGCATAAGCACTGCGCCAAGTCCTCTCCTTGAAGCATCAGTATACAACACAAAACCACCACTCCCTGCCGGTAATGTCAATATAGGTGCTGATGTAAGTCTCTTTTTCAATTCCATAAAACTTTTCTGACATTCACCGGACCACACAAATGGCACCCCTTTTCTAGTCAATTTAGTCATAGGTGCTGCAATCTTAGAAAAATCTTGAATAAAGTGCCTATAATAACCTGCCAATCCCAGAAAACTTCTAATCTCGGTTATTGTCTTAGGCACTCCCCATCTCATCACTGCTTCCACTTTACTCGGGTCCACTGTTATTCCTTTAGCTGAGATAACATGGCCCAGAAACTGAATTTCTTTCAACCAAAATTCACACTTATTGAATTTAGCAAACAACTGGTTATCTCTTAACAACTGCAGGGTAAACCTCAAATGAGCTGCATGCTCCTCTTCAGATGCTGAATAAATCAGAATATCATCGATAAAGACCACAATGAATTGGTCTAAATATGGATGAAAAATTCTATTCATCAGATCCATAAAACCTGCAGGAGCATTGGTCAACCCAAATGGCATAACCACAAACTCAAAGTGACCATATCTGGTTCTAAAAGCTGTCTTATCTATATCCTCCTCTTTAATTCTCAACTGATGGTACCCGAACCTCAAATCAATTTTAGAAAATACCTTTGCTGATTGCAACTGATCAAACAGATCATCTATCCTCGGCAACGGGTACTTATTCTTAATGGTCACATCATTCAACTTTCTATAATCAATACACATCCGAAAACTTCCATCTTTCTTTTTCACAAATAAAACCGGCGCTCCCCACGGGGAATGACTCGGTCTAATAAACCCTTTCTGCAACAATTCTTCTAATTGCTTTTTCAATTCTTTAAGTTCTGCTGGTGCCATCCGATATGGAGCTTTAGAGATCGGCATGGTACCTGGCAGCAACTCAATGGTAAAGTCCACCTCTCTATGTGGAGCTAAACCAGGCAAATCTTCAGGAAAAACATCAGCAAATTCCCTAACCACAGGAACTGCTTCCACTGGCTGACTAGCTTCTACCAGACTTACCGAGGCTAAATAAGCCACACATCCAGCATTTATCAACTTTCTAGCTTTAATTGCAGAAATTAGAAACTTAGAGGTATAAAAAGGCATACCTTGATATTCAAATACTGCACCATTAGGATGACAAAACCTGATCCTTTTCTTTCTGCAATCTAACATTGCTCCATACATTTCAAGCCAATCCATACGCAGAATAATATCATAATCTGACAACTACAGGGCATACAACCGACCCAGCATCTGGTTCCCTTCAATCATAACAGGAGCTTCATCTATATAGCTCGAAGTGAGCAGGAACTCACCTGAAGGAACCTCCACTACTAACTCACAAGACTTTTCTTCTAAAGGATGAGCTATACAATCCAGAAATTCTTTGGAAATGAAAGAATGAGAGGCACCCGAATCAAATAAGACTCTTGCTGAGTAATTATAAAGAGGTAGAGTACCTTCTATCATATTCGATGCCTCCGCCTGGGCTCGGGTGATAGCCATAACCCGGCCTCTTCCTCGCTGCTGCGGTACTCCTCTGCCACGACCTGCCTGTGGCTGCTGAAACTGCTGAGGCTGCTGCTGCTGCTGCACACCTCTTCCATACCCATATTCTCTCGGATAGGGACAATTGCGGATCAAATGCCCCGGCTGATTACAATTATAACACCGATACCCTGGTGGAGTAATAGGCTGCCTGGCAGTACTCTGCTGCGACTCCTCCACCTCAGGCCTACCTCGGCCTTGCTGAAACTGCTGACGACCTCCCCATCCTCTTCCTTTGCCTTTAAATGCTTGCTTTAATTTCTGACCCCATTTACCAAAGCCTGATGAAGAAGGTCCTGCTGGTGCTTTACCCTTGCTTGCACCTACTGACTGCTGCGGTAGCCGAAAACTACCTGAGCCTGACTCGCCCACCTGACGAGTCCGAATAGACCTCTCCAATGTAGCTACTCTCTGGGCTGCTTCTTCCACTGTCTTGCACATGAGAGGTACTATCGCATCCTGCAACTCCACTCTCAAACCTCTAATGAAGTACTCAACTATCATATTATTATCTGAAACTACATAAGGTGCATAACGGCTAAGTGCCATAAATCTCATCTGGTACTCTAAAACTGAAGAGTTACCTTGCTGGAGCGTCCGAAACTGCTCTCTTTTCACTTGCTGCACTTGAATCAGAAAGAATGTATCGTTAAATACATCGAGAAATTCCGACCAAGTAATAGCCTCCTCTATCCTACCTGCAAAGGTGGTCTGCATCTTCAGTCGCCACCATTCTAATGTAAAACCTCTCAACTGATAAGTAGCTAACACAACTCTATCTGCTGCCGGACATCTCATAGTTGCAAAAACTCTTTCAATCTCATGAACCCAGTGCTCTGCTGTATCTGGATTCGGCCCTCCTGAATAAGTAGGCGACTGCAATCTCAGAAACTTCTCCACCTGCATCACTGGTTCTTCTGCTATCAGCACTGGTGGTGGTGGTGGAACAGGTGCTGCAAAAGGCACCTCTACTTTTGGCGGGACTGGAGCTACAGGTACAGTCTCTCCATCCCCAGGTGGCACTGCAACCGGTGGTACCGGCGCCTGCTGATCCATCCTCGCCCGAATATCCGTGAGGCTCTCCCAAATTCTTTCTATCATACGCTGGGTACTTTCCTCTGGATCATCTCCTCCACCACCCCAATCTCTTCTATCAGCCATTCCAGAAATTTCTACATAAACAAAACACCAAACAAAAATCAAACAACAAATTATCAAAAACCAGGGTCCCTACCAGCAGTGTACAAAGACCGAAATAAGGCTATGTATCTTTCTAGTTCCCTTTTATTAACACGGACCTCGCTCTGATACCAACTATGACGGAACGCCTCGGCCAAGCCCATTAAGCCAATAACGTACTTGATCCGAGTCCGCCTCCCGCGAACGGGCCGAAGCCTCGCAAGGGATACCAAACCACAGTCCGTGTAAACATAAAGGAACACACCACATTTTATATATTTCACAAGTTACATAGCCATATTTCACAAATTGAAAGAAAGTACAAGAGCCTGGGGCATACCCCGAGGTACAACTGAAGAAAATAAACAACTAACTACACTACACTGCTAGAGCTGCTACTACACAGCTGGAGGTACCGACCCTGCACTGCTACGGCGCAGCTCTGAACTGGACGACGGTCGTGAAACGTCCTCCTCGCTCTCACCTGTGGGGGTAGGGGTGAGCCTCGCTAGTCACTGGCTCAGTAGGGAACTCCCCCAAAACCGAGCAAACAAAAAACCACAGGTACAAAGCAATAAACAATACCAACAATTTATAAAACTGCTAAGCAGGATATGAAAGCTTTAAAAGTACTCACCGTCTGCCGACTACGAAAACAACTGTAATAATTAAATGGCAAACCAGTACAGGTGTACAAGCTAAAGTAGAGACAGCCAAACACGAGCCACGTGAACTGGTTCGCGACACCAGAAACTGACTCGGACAAGCTAACACAGGTCTACCTCTCAGTCTCGCAGCCACGGACGAAAGGTCCAGCTGCCGCTCCACGTGAAAAGTCAAGCAACTGTGGAGACCAACCAAACACCACCACCTGCGGACCACACGGTCACAGGCCCATGCCTGGCACCTCCAGAGACCCTGGCCTGGGCTCGCTAGAGTGAGGCACTGGAAAAGGACTAGCTGGGGACCAGTGTCGACTACTGGTGTCCGTACCCCCAACTACGAGCGCGCTACAAGTGACTAAAGACAAACACAAGTGTCACTGTCCCACTGTCGTCTTTCCCTCAGCCGGACGTACAACTCAAACACAGGAGTGAGGGTGTCCAGGTCAGACGACACAGACCTCGACGGTACAACACAAGTACCGAGACAAAGCCCCGAGCTAACAGCCTGGCTCACAAAGAACCTGGGGCACCCAACTGGAGAGGTAACCACGGTAGGCGTCGTACTACTTGCCACGTACACAAAACCACGTGCACGTCACACACAAACCACGTGAAGTCTCGCACAAACCTCGTGCACTGGTAGTTCACCACACGTGAACACCACTTAAACACGTAAAGAACCAACCAACGGCGTACTCAGTACGCTGGTCCTAGAAAACACGGGCACTGGGTGCACCACGAATATCGTTGCACCGCTTAATACCAACAGATATGCAATATATCAATATTTAAAGCAAAGGCATGCTGACGGCAACATCGACTGCCGTCGATGGGATGTAAACGGCAAGGTATCTGGCCGTCTAGTTCCCAGCTGAAGAACCTGGCGTCCAACGATGTTGACGCCAAGCTCCTCGACTCCAGTTCCTGCAGAAACCCTAACTGATTCTACAGGCATACTTGATCCCGTAATCATCGAGAAAATATGAGGAAACACTTCCTCTGATATGCATGAATCCCAAACAACTCAAAACAACATGATTCGTTCGCTAAATTACTCAAACCACCCATATACCCCGCATGGATACCGCTACCCGAAATTGCCTTTTTCATGCAGATTCATATTTTCTAACTAATTATTACAACCTATAGAAATTACAAGGGTCATTCCCTACCTCAGCACACGCTTAAACCTCCCGAAATCTCCCAATTCACGCCGAACCCTCCACGAGCTCCCACAGGAATCACGCCTCGCACCGGCGTTTCCTCGCGTGATTCGTCACCGCCACACGTTCCACGTTTCTTTAATTATTCTTTTACAACAATTGGAAGCATTGGGAAAGCAAAAGGCATGAAGACCAAGCAAGGGAGAGGGGGATTGGGCTGAGGAGACTACTCTCGGGTAGACTATATTCTGTAGGTCATACAGATTGGCGTCAACCCTAGTGTCGCCAATCAGACCGCCAAGGCTAGACGTCCATCAAGATTGCCGTTAAATTCATGCAGTCAACGGCCACTTACCTGGACGCCAACAAGTCAACGACCACACCTGGCCGCCAACTCTAACTCAACTGCAGCAGGTCCTATTCCATTTCAGAACCAAACCTGCACCTCACCTGAACAAACCACACATCCAAACCACACATTCCACACAACCAACTCACACTGGCCTCACAACGGCCGCCACATCCACAACACACATGATCCGCATGGATCCGAAAAGCACGCGACGTTACACATAGTTTCATAGTTACACACTTATGAAGTAAGTGTGTAACTTACATACTTATGTAAGTCTGTAACTTACACAAATACGAATAGTTACACACTTACTTCGTAGGTGTGTAACTTACATACTTATGTAAGTGTGTAACTTACAGAAATACAGAATAGGCTACCTTATTATCCACACTACCTTTATGAAAATTATTTTACATTAGTTATAAAAATTTCAGTAAATGCCATGTGTTACTAACATGGTTATGAAGTACAAGTATTTATAACTAACTTATTTTATTTTTAACATACATAGTTTCATAGTTACACACTTACAAAGTAAGTGTGTAACTTACATACTTATGTAAGTCTGTAACTTACACAAATACGAAATAGCCTACCTTCCTCTTCTCCTTCTTCATCTGTTTCTATTTCCTCGTCTCCTTCTTCTCCTTCTTCTTCTTGTTCTGTAGGACGCTGTTGTAGTTTCTTCTTTTTGTGGGCAACCTCTTCCGTTTCCTCTGAAATAGGTCAGAGTTAGAATGAGAAAAAAACGATGCCTGTATGAATCTTTCCTGGTTTTGTAAGTTGAAGGAATACACAAGAAAACCTAAGGACAAATCCTTTAAATTCTTTGGCATTTTTTCTAAGAGGAAAGGATACTTCTCCACAAATAGGAAACTAAAATACCTGCATGTTGTTCTTCACGTGTTCGATCTATGAAGTCTTGCAGTGGTTTGTTGCTGCCGAGACGCGGTTCTTCTTCCCTTTTCAACGTGCTCTATTTCACCGGGGTGGACGCTATTTCCTCCATCTTCCTTTGCGGCAGATGTAAACTCTCTTCCTCGCGAATGGTACCTTGGTTGCTTTGATCGTGCAGAAGGGAGAGGAACGACAGAGTGCTGTGGGGTAGAAAATTGTGTAGCGCAGGAGTTACCTAGTTTTTGCGTTACTTAAACGAGACGGGATTTCGAAAAGACTAGTGGCGGTTCGAGGGCATGGTGGTAATTTTCGAATTTGAAAGGACTGTTGACGGCGACAGTGGAGAGAGAGAACCCGCTTTCCCGCCGAAACACTACTCCCATTTGTACATCCACTTAACAACAAAAACGACACTCCCCATTTCCCTTCCTCTACTTACTCCTCCAGCCATCTACTGGAAAGGAGTGTAAATTCTGAGGGATAGATGGACAAGATTCCAGCCCGCTGTTCCTTTGGCCAGGACTCCTTTGTCTTCTATGTCTTCTGCGGAATGAAGCTGGAAGCACTTCGTGCTCAAATCTTCCGTCGATGGTCATTATCCGGCCGAAGATGGATCATCAAGTACTGTCTCCCCAGTCTTACAGATACCTATTGCCCATTGTGTGAAGATGGGGACGTGGACATCATGTATGACATTCATAAAGAACATGCCACCAACCCTATCATTATCATGCGTGTGGAGAATAACGAAAGCACTATAATGGATCCTGTTGGGGAAGATTACAAGTACACACATGTTAGTTAGTATGTATGACCAGAATGTAATTCCTGCTGGAGAAGATTACAGTTACACAGTTAGATATGTGCATTTGTAAGTATGTGTATGCTCCTTAAATTTTCTAACTTTGTAAGTCTACTAACTTTCCAGATCATCACCATTGATTACAGTAAGTCCAAAAGAAGTAGATGCTGGCAATATAAATAACAGGTGCCTTGAAATATACACACAATACACACAATGTGAAGGTGGCAGCTCACATGTAGTTCTGAGAAGTGAATTGTGGGCTCATGAATTAATTGGGACAGGGCAAATATTTAGTGACAAAGCTCACTTTCAGACAGAACTGACAAACTATGCTATATATCGAGGTTTTGACTGGTTTTATATTAAGAATGATCAGAGTCGTGTTACTGCAAGATGCAAAGGACAAGGTTGTCCATGGCGGGTTCATGCATCAATGTTGGGAGATGGACCTGATTTTGCGATTAAGACAATGAATAATGTCCACACATGGGGTTGTGATTTGAAGAGCCAGCATCATCCAAGGACATCAAAAAAATGGATAGGTGAGCTAGTGAAGAAAAAAATGGCACACACTCCACACTACCGTCCATGTGATATGGTTAAAGACATTGCTAGTGACTATGGAGTGCGTGTGCCATACCATCAAGCTTGGTGCGGTAGGGAAGTTGACGTACGAGATTTGCATGGAGATGTACGAACAAGTTATGATATGCTTCGTTGGTACTCCGAAAGAGTAATGGAAATAAATCCTGGAAGTATCATAGATATGGTAGTGGATGAGGAGACACATCGATTTAAGTCATATTTTCTGTGTTTTGTCGCATGTGCATATGGTTATGAGGTTGGTTGCCGACCTTTGATTTTTCTCGATGGATCACATATCACTAATAAAATGCAAGGTGTCATTCTTGCAGCAAGTGCATTAAACGGAAATGACGAGCTTTTCACAATTGCATTCGCTATAGAGGACTCGGAGACATATGAAAATTGGAAATGGTTCTTAAACAACCTCAAGAAAGCTCTTTTCACTGAAAGACCGACAGTGTTTATCTCAGATAGAGCAAAATGTTTGAAGGAAGCGGTTCCTGAAATATTTCCAATGGACCATCATGGATATTGTCTAAGGCACATAAAGGCAAACTTTATGACTGAAGCTGCAGCAAGATACCGAAAAGCCCTTAAAGATAGTATGGTGAAGACACTCAACAAGGTTGCATTTGCACTGAATGAAAGTGAATATGTAGCTGCATTGACGGAAATGGAACGAAAATCCCCAGAAGCAAAGGACTGGATCCTCAGAAATGATGTTGAACATTGGGCAAACACCCAATTTCCTGGAGAAAGGTACATGTGTCACTTTGATAGTAGGTAACTACTTACGTTTATTTAATGTACCAGTCTCAAAGCAGTTGTTCCTATAACTTTTTACGTACTGGTCTAATTGTTTTCAGGTATGGCCAAATGTAGGGCTGTTCATAATATGGTCCAACCTGAAAAACCGAACTGAACCGGCCAGTTCGGTTCGGTTCGGTTTGGGTTGAGAAGTCCCATGGTTCAGTTCGATTTTGCACAGGAAAACCGAATGAACCAAAAATATATTAAATATATTTAAATAATAAATAATAACAAGAAAGAGCACCTAGCCCAGTGGGCTAGCGCGTCTCTTCCTGCTGGGCGGTCCTGGGTTCAAAACCCAGGGCTGCCCAACGGCCTTTATTCTGTGTTTTTTTTTTTTTTTTTTTTTCGGCTCAAACCGAACCGAACCAGTTCGGTTTGGTTTAGTTTGAATATAATTTCGGTTTGATTCAGTTTCCTCAAAAAAGAGGTCCAAACCGGACCGAACAGAACCGTGAACAGCCCTAGCCAAATGTACTCCAATCTAGCAGAGTCTTTTAATGCTTGGATCAAACCGGCACGTGGCCTTCCCATTCTTCAAATGGTGGAGACTATACGCCGTCAAATAATGGAAATGGGAGGGAGGAGAAGAATAGAAGCTGCAAATTGGGAGACCACCCTATGTCCTAATATTGAGAAAGTGTTGGCCAAGATCATGTTCAATGCAAGGCAAAACTCTGTCATTCCTTCCGATGGCCGACTCTTTGAGGTGGTGAATGGCAACAAAACATATGTTGTCAACATCCCAGAATGGACATGTTCTTGCCATAAGTGGCAACTTCTCAAGATCCCATGTGAACATGCATGTGCAACTATAGCATGTACTCATAAACCTTTATATGATCTTGTGTCTCCATTCTATACAACCAACACTTATAGGGCGGCCTATGCAGTAACAGTTAACCCCATAAATAACAATGACATGCCATGTATGAACATCAATGATATTCAAGTGAAGCCGCCGATTACAAAGAGATTGCCCAGACGGCCGAGGAAGAAACAAATACCATCAAAAGGCGAAGCCGAACACATATACATTTGCTCAAGATGCAAGCAAGAAGGTCATAACAGGAGGACCTGTAGAAACCCAATGCTACAGAAAGACATTTAATGATGTTTGTGTCCTCTATTATAGTATTTCGTCATTTTTTGTAAGGCAGTTGAACTGGATGTTCACCCTCTTGTAAATGAGCTTACAGATAACTTTGTAAATGAAATACATGAAGCTATATGTACATACTTCTTGTAAATGAGCTCATAGATAACTTTGTGAACACTGTTTTGTTGGGTTGTCGACAGATGCATCCTTGGTGTCGACAAGTACTGCTATTTTTGGTTTTGCCAAAACCTTGTTGTATGATGGAGATCATTGGTTGTCGACAGCTGTATCCTTGGTGTCGACAACTACTGATTTTCTTTTGTTTTGCCAGAACCTTGTTGTCTGATCGAGTTCACTGGTTGTCGACACGTTCATCCTTGGTGTCGACAACTATTGCTTGAAGCTATCCATCCACTAGCTTTTTACTGAGGGTTTCTTCAGGTTGTGGACAGGCAAGGCTGGTGGTTGTCAACAACAACTGCTAATTTCATTCAAAAGATTGATCATATGTACATATTTGTGAATAACATTCAAAAGGATGGAAAGTACAATAAGTCATGGACGAGACAAAAGTTAATTTCATTCAAAAGATTGATCATTCATTACATGTGGCATACAACCATACATCATACACAGACAATTCAAAAGATGACCACTTCATATTTCTACTCAACATTTGTTCCTTTCAAAAAGAAAATTCTTCGTATACATGTAATGTCTAAGGATTGTCATCGCTCGGAGGAGTGGGATGACAGGGACCCTGAGCAACATGAGATGGAAAGTTGGAAAAATTGTCATCTTCAGGGTAGGGAGGATTGTAAAAGTTTTGAAGATGTTGAAAATCATCCCGAAGGTGCATTAACCCATAATCCATGCCATCCAGATGCCTTTGAAGATGACCATGACTCTGTTCAATGGCATCCATTCTAGTGTCCATGTGTTGCTTCAACTGATCCAAATGCTGGTTCAACTGATCAAATTGAGTATTTATATGCTGTGTGATTCTTGTTTGACATTGAAGCAGTTGTTCAGAGATGAAGTCTTTCATATTTTGAGACAATGGAACTTGAGATGCACTCTGAATGTCTGGTTCACTTGGAATATATGGTACATCCTCATTGCCTCTAGAAATGTCCATATTTTCTTCTGATTCTTCCTCTTCCTCACTGTTGTCTTCTTCTTCGGAGTCTTCGTCTTCCTCACCAGCTTCTTGCCCTTTCAGAGTCCTTGTGACTCTGCCTTCAACCATATTGTACCCCATCCTATTAGCTATTGCGATATCATATGCAAATCTTGGTTTGAGGGTAACAGTCTCACCTGTTGAAAGGGGAATGCCAACATAACATATGACGGATGTGATGGGACAGGCGTAAGGCATTGAGCATTTTGGATCCTTGTAAGAATGCATGATGAGGTCAAACATGAGAGCTGGCAAGTTGATTTGTCGGCCTTAAGAAAAAAGTGGAACAAATTTTTGTGAACTTCAGTGACAAGTTCTCTACTACCATCTTTCGGAACGATGAGGGTTGTGAACATATGATGAATCATCCGATGAAGGGGTGGAAAGGTGTTGGCATTCAATTTGGCAATTTTCTTTGTGGAGTCATAGGGTTCCTGAGTGATAAGAGTATAGTAGTCAGAAGGATGCAATTGTGTGTCAAGAATGTTAGCCTCATTGTTGGGTATTTGAAGGGCACGACTGAAATGATTGGGGGTAACTTCAAAGGTGATGCCTTTCACTGCAGTGTACAACTTGTTTTCATATGACATACCCAAGTTGTTGAAGAACTCAGTAACAGCAGTTGGTGAGTACTTCATCTGCGATTTAACTAGGCGAAGCCAGTGTTGCTTTTCGAACAGGTCTTGCAAGCCCTCAAACATATCTTCAAGGGAGGCGAAATTCACATATCGTGGCTGCATGATTTTCTTGAAAACACCACGAACCCTACAGAGATCCAGGTTCTGTGGTACATGAACCTCTGGGGTGCGGTCTGCCCTGTGTTTGCTCCGCCGCTCTGCAGTAGCCCTAGAAGTGTCGCCTGCCTCTTGTGAAGGTTTTCTTTGACGAACAGCAACCATCTTCAGCGTGGTTGACATGGTGAGATGGAGCAAATGGAGGAATGGAGAAGATAGGAGAAGGATAGCAGGAGAGAAAGAGAGTAGAGATGGCGCTCTGAACAGAAAAATGGTGGGGTTTTTGTTACAAACCTCAGGATACGCAAGATACCGGAAAATGAGGCGTTGAAGGGGCGTGTGTTGACATTTAGGGTTATTTATAACCCTCTGTGTGAAACGACACAAAAAAAACCGGTCCGAAACTGAACCGGTTCAAGTTTTCAACTGAACGGATTTTCGATTGTCGACAGCCGCACGTCGTCTGTCAACAACCACTGACACAATATGAGCAGAAGTTGCTTTTCCTGTGCATTACATAGTTACACAGTTACGTACTTAACTGTGTAACTATTTGGAAGTTGGAAAAATGTTACTATTACAATACTTAGATACTTATGTACAAAGAAAGAAAGTAATTATATACATACGTAGTTACACAGTTAACTATGTAAGTACTTAAAAAGTTCTTACACAGTTACAAAATAAGTACTTAGAGACTTACGTAGCAAAAGAAGGTCGTAATTACGCAGTGACAGTGACACAGTTAACTAGTTAACTGTGACCCTAATTCAAAAATTGTTACACAGTTACCAAAAGTAGTACTTACAGACTTCTGACGTACGTAATTAAATACTTTACACAATTACACAGTTAAGTGTGTAAGTACTTCATAAGTTGTTACACAGTTACACAGTTAACTGTCGGTAACTATTTCATAAGTTCTTACACAGTTACAATTAACTATGTGTAAGTAGTTGGAAAGTTGTTACACACTTACAATAATAAGTACTTAAATACGTATGGAGAAAGATAGTAGGTAATTACATACGCTTCAACTACTTCCATAGTTGTTACACAATTACTCTCATAAGTACTAACAGTAAATTCCCCTTGTGGATTTGCATACGTACAACTGTTATTATAGTAGTGAGTTACAAGCATTTTATGGATCCTGTTGTATTTATTCAACTAAACAACATTACCTAGGAACCACATGATCTTTCTTATACAGAAATGTGGTCAGTACATATGTCTTTGCGTTACACAATCTGACATTCTCAATGTATACAATATTCTGAAAGTAAACAAAATGGAACCCATTCTACAGAGTACACATTTCTTTGCCTTCGCTAATGCAACATTATTAATTTACATTCATTTGTTAACTGACATGTGAGATACAAGAAGCTTAAACATCCTTTAATTATCAGCTTCCTCTGTTGTCAACGTGGAGAATACTCGACCAAGGCTTGCAGCGATCCTAGTCTTCTTCTCTAGCTGAAGTTGAAGTTCTTGTACTCGTTTTCTTAAAATTTCATTCTCTTCAACTAGTTTCTGCATCACCTCATCACATTCACACTTTGCACTGGATGATCGGCCAAGAGCCAAAAATTCATCACACCACATAAAGAACTTGCATGATCCTTTCTGCACAACAAAGAAAATTGAACATGTTACTTCAACAATGTCAGGCCTCTCACCTATACTAAGCATTACAAAGAAATAATCAGTGCCACGAAGTCCACACCATATACACACCTTGCACTTATAATATTTGCGATTAGGATTGTTAGTAGTGTGACTTATAAATATATCACACCACCCATATCCACATGGACATCGCAGAGATGGTATTGTCATCGAGCAAGAACCAACAGATGCCATCGCCAAAGTGGTAATTTCTCTATACCCTGCAATTTTGGTGTGTATAATGATCACATTCTTGTGGAGTATAAATACAAGTTCATAGACAGGGATTGCAATAAAAATTGTCAACACCCCTTCAATGGGTCCTTAAGCATTGAAAATGCGGCTACAATTTTGCAGCAGGTCCACAGTATAGTAATGTTGTTACACAGTTACAAACATACATAGTTAACTGTGTAAGATAGTTACTGTGTAACACAGTTAAGATATGTAGCTATTTTTCAACTGGGAGTTACACGGTTCCACAGTTACACGGTTACACGGTTCCACAGTTACACGGTTACACAGTTACACAGTTAAGATATGTGACTACTTGAGTTACACGGTTACACGGTTACACAGTTACACAGTTAAACAGTGAACTGTGCAACTACTTGGATAGTTGTTACACAATTACAAATACAAAAACTTAAACATTTGCATAAAAGAAAATTTGTACGTATTTACATACTTACACAGTTAGTTTTGAAGTTGTTACACAGTTCCTCACTTAATAGTGTAACTACTTTGAAAATTGTTACACAGTTACTTAGTGAACTGTGTAACTACTTTGAAAGTTCTTACACAATTACTCAATTACACAATTAGAAAGACAGATACTTAGCCAATTACGTACACCAAACACTAGGTAAGTACATACATACTCAATTAACGTATGTTATTTTTCAAGTAGTTGTTACACAGTTACACAGTTAAGATATGTAACTACTTGAGAACATGTTAAAGAATTAGAAATACAAATACTTAGACACTTACGTACAAAAAAATATTTGGTAATCACGTAATTACACAGTTAACATATGTAACTATTTTTTGGTTCTTCATCAGTTACACAGTACACAGTTACTTACAAAGTTGTTACACTGTTACACAATTAAGATATGTAACTACTTGAGAACATGTTAAAGAATTAGAAATACAAATAGTTAGACACTTACGTACAAAAAAATAGTGTGACATAATTACACAGTTAACATATGTAACTATTTTTTAGTTCTTCATCAGTTACACAGTTACACAGTTAATTACAAAGTTGTTACACTGTTACACAATTAAGATATGTAACTACTTGAGAACATGTTAAAGAATTAGAAATACAAATAGTTAGACACTTACGTACAAAAATATTTGGTAATCACATAATTACACAGTTAACATATGTAACTATTTTTTAGTTCTTCATCAGTTACACAGTTACACAGTTACTTACAAAGTTGTTACACTGTTACACAGTTAAGATATGTAACTACTTGAGAACATGTTAAAGAATTAGAAATACAAATAGTTAGACACTTACGTACAAAAAAATAGTTGGTAATGACATAATTACACAGTTAACATAGGTCACTATTTTTTAACTTCTTAATCAGTTACACAGTTACTTACAAAGTTGTTACATAGTTACACAATTAACTGGTAACTACTTACAAACTTGTTACACAAATAGAAATAGAAATAGTTAGACACTTACTTACAAAAACAATAGGTAGTAGGTAATGACATACTTACACAGTTAACATACGTAACTATTTTTTAAATTGTTACACAGTTACTCAGTTACACAGTTAATTGTGAAACTACTTACAAAGTTTTTACACAGTTACTCAGTTATACGATTAAGTGTGTAACTACTAAGAAAGTTGTTACACAATTAAAAATTTACACAGTTAACTGTGTAACTACTTAGAACGTTGTTATACAGTTACTAACTTACAGAGTTAACTGTGTAATTACTTCGAACGTTGTTACATTTACAAGTAGACAAACTTATAGACAAAATACATAATTTTGTATCGGAACGTCAAGAAAAACTCACCTACACCGGGGATAGAAGGAAGGAAGTGAGAATCAATTAGAAACATTCACCGAAAGCCAAAATCTCTGCGCTCCTCTTCGCAGCACACCCAAACGGCAACCCTGGTCTCCTCTTCGTAGCGCACCCAAACGGCAACCCTGATCTCCTCTTCGCAGCGCACCCAAATCGGCAACCCTGGTCTGCAACGCCGCGGCGAGAAGGTTTTCGCTATTGCTTGCCTTCTTCGAAAGGCATTAAAGCCAAACAGGGTCACGGGTCGCTAAGGCTGGGGGTAGAATGAGTATTGACCACAACAGATATAACGTCCGTTAAATCCTAGGGATTGGAAAAAAAGTTCCGACGATAAGGAAATAAAGGTTCGCCCCTAAAAATTTTGGGTGAGTGCCGTCTCCCGCCCATTTCGTTCGTCCAAGTGTGGAAAGATGAGTTTTACGTTAAAAAAGGTACATCTCTCTCAGCCTCATCGTATCTTCTGTCACAGGCGTAGCAGCAGAAGCTTGGTCGTCGCCACGGCTCGCGATTCTGCTTTACGCCGGCGTATCCATTCAGTTGTCTTCATGCCATCCCGGTGTTGGTAACGACTGCGCTCCCTTTCTCCTCTGCTCTGCGTGTTTCTATATGCGTGCTAGAGGCCATTAAAGGCCAGAGCTCTGTTTGGCCGCCGGAGAACCGCCTTTTCTTCCTCCTTCCCATTTATGACAGCTGGCAAGAAGCAATGGATGAGATGGGTAAGGACTGAGTGGTACCCATAATAGACGAGAAGAAGAAGAAGAGATCGACGCAAGTGGCGACCACCTTCTTCTTGCGATCTCCCGCCTTGCCAACGCTATGAAAGAAGAAGGTGGCGGCGGAGGCCGCCGGAGGAGAAGCCCACTCTTTGTCAAAGTCTTCTTACCCGGTCTCAACTCCGAGATGCTGGTAAGCGCGCGCTTCCCCTGTTCCGGCCTTAGCAGTGCTGTCAAGTTCCCTTCATGTTGCCCAAGTTTCCGTCTGGCTTGATGGGTTCTTCCCCATGGTGCAGTCAGTCCCGCCTGCGTTCTGGGCACGGTATATGGTGGGAGCATCGTCTGGTTCCGCCTGTTCTTTGGTTGGGCCGAGTGGGAATGCCTGGTCCGTGGACCTGGTGAAGAATGAGGCTGGCCTGTTCTTTGAGACTGGCTGGAAAGAGTTCGTGCATGATCATTCCTTTAGCGCTGGGGAATTCCTAGTTTTTGAGTACGATGGGAAATCGCGCTTTGATGTGCTGGTGTTTGATACGACTATGTGCGAGAAGGAGGCGGCGTACCATGCTCAGCCCTCCCAAGTTATGAGCGCCGCCGCTGAATCTCTGCGGAAAGATTCTCAGGCCATCTCTAAGAAGAACAAGAAAAGTGGAAGTAGTAGCTCCCAAGAGGAAACACGCATCAGCAGAAGCACAAGGGTTTCCAGCGAAGGAAGCAGAGGGAAAGAGTTGCAGATGCCGTTAGGTAATTTGCGTAAGAGAAAGAGCAACCTGATGGATTCAGGAACGCAGAAAGGTGTGAGATACTTTACCAACTTTTACGTGGTAACCTTGACGCACTTTGGATTTGGAGTCATTTCTATTACTGTGCTTGGTTTTCCCTTTTTCTTGGCAACCAGTAGAAAATTTTCAGGGCTTGCCATTGAATTTCTTCTTGTTATCTTCAACCTCTGTCGGCTCGATTTAATAATCAAATATTTGCAGTTGGGGTTGTCTGGGTATCTCAGCGAAGGCCCGTCACGGAGGAGGAAATTGAGAGGGCTCTCAAGCATGCTACCTCATTCAAGTCAAGAAATCCATGCCATGTGATAGTCATGCGGCAGAACAGTGTTTATTATGGTTATCGTATGGTAAATCATCCTCAAAACATGAGTATATCAAATTTTTTTGGTTGCATATCAACTTTGAATCTGAAATTATAATAATCTTTCATGGTAAATTTCTTTTCATGAGAAATACTTTCAAATGCACTTGGATTAAAGTGCATTTCTACCTTTCCTATTAGCTAATACACTTGTAGCATATTGTGCCACATTGTAGAGAAAGAGAGTGCATTTAGAAAGTGCAATAAATCTATCTCTTATTTCATTCCCAGAGGGTTTTTCCCCAACTCTATCAAAACTCTTAAAAGGCCCATTTCAGCTTGTTTTCATATTTTCATCTATTTTGTGGCCCTCAATTTTATAAGCTCTGAGATGAGACGAAGTCTCCAATAAAAACAGTGTTTTTCCTATTCAATTTTTGGCATCAGTATATATATATATATATCTCTTCATATTTGCATGCTTGTCTATTCTGTTGCTAATTTATTATGATGAAGAGATTAATCGTATAAAATGCTTTTGCCCTATCTTGCATGTTAATATGCCAAAATGGGTCCTGTGTTTTTCCATGTTTTCCTCTTGCTTCATTTGGAAGGTTAATTTATAATTAGATCCAAGAGATGCTTCATGCTAATAATTAAATTTTGGTGAGAGAGGACCCCTATAGCTTGTCAACATGGGATATCACAGCAAGTGTGCTTGCATAGCTGACGAAGCATGTAGGGCAATGAAATGTACACTAGTTTGTTCAAAAGGAAAAAAAATCGATGGAAAATGTCACAGTCGTGGGGATTATAAATGCCAAGGATAATAACATGTAAGATTCATTTCATTCCAGAGAAACATCACAGGTCATTGGCAAGGGCACAGCCCTGCTAAAGTGATTTGTGATATGAAGGGCCTACTATCATCAATAAATCGTGCTCGTTGTTTTCTGGCCATATTCAGCAACTTAGATACTTCTCTATGGTTTTCCAGCACTTCAAAGACTGCTATATTTCTCATCAAAATTGTTAAGAGGACTCTCTGGATCTTATGAGGATTTATCCTTCCTTGTACAGCCAGATCCCCTTCTTCCTTCTATCTTTTGTATTATACTAGGAATAGGAAGTTAGCTGTTGTCCTTGCCCTCCTTTGGGGCCATTGTACTTGTATATATATATAGATGGTAACACGAGGAGAGGCCAAGCTCTCCAATTTCTCCATTCTTGACAAAAATAATCTGAGATGGGGTAGTATATAGCTTCAACACTTCAAAAATAATAGGATAATTAGTATTATCAAATGGGTTCAAAGTAGTCAAAGCTTTTAACTTGGCATTGCGAAAAGAATCCTGCTCTCACATGGCCACACTTACCCGTTTACATGCATATGGTTGTTGTTGTAAACATCACACCACAATTTTATCTATAGGCTCTTCTAGCTAAACTTGAAAACTCCAACCTAAGTATCTTGCATGTGGTTGGTGGTTCACCTAAGGCACTCTTTCTTTTTCTTTCTTTCCTTTTCTTTTTCTTTGGGACTGGAGTAAGACGAGACACCAAAGACCCTATTTCTTAGAAACGGAAGGTTGTCTTTTGACAATAAGTCAGTGCAAATTACAGTGCAAAATTACTCATGTTCCATCTCCAACATTAATAGTGAAAGCAATATTAGAAAACAGATCTTTGTGAAGCAAAACTTTCTTGTTGTCATTACCGCATATGGACCTCGTTCACCTAGAGTTTCCTTTTGTTTTCCGGGATTCTGTTTGATGAAGTTTGGAGTCCAAGATGGGCATAGTAGGCCAAGGGTACATCTCTTAGCTTAAGTTTGGAAAGGTAACACAAAGGGTAAAGTCATTTGAGGGCAAAGGGGACCTTGCGAGTTCAGAGCAGTATGTTTCCTGCAGGAACTAGGAAATGATCAATGGGCCCACTTGGTCAAGTCAGAAGAATATATTAAGAGGTTGCACACAATGACTACATGCCTTGCAAAAAATGGCAGAAATATTAGGGAGGTAATCTAAGCACTTGGATCCCTTTCTAGAGAACAGAAAGGGAAGAGTTCTTCTCTTTGGGTGGGGTGGGGTGGGGTTGTGTGGTTTGCGAGTTCTGATATGGGACTATCTTCTATACTTCATCAAAGTAAGTAAGCTATTGGATGTCATCTCAAGTGTTGGAGCTTTAAAGCGGTCACTGAATACGCATATCCTTATGTTCTGTCTCCTGTTCTTTCTCTTTCTTACACGGTCGCATCTAAGACAAAGCACTATTAAGGCGGAAAAAAATTCCTTGTAGCTTCAGTTTATACCTCAAAATTGCAAGGTGATTAATGTCTTTCATCTGATCTAAGTTGTAGATTTAGACTGACTACGGGGCACTATATTCAGATAATTCCAGTCTTGGTCTCGAATTATTTTCCCAAGGAAACTACGAGCCTTACACTATACGGCCCTTGTGGGAACTCATGGACAGTCAACTTTCTTCGTTATGAGATGGATCGTTGTGTCCTGACTGCTGGTTGGCGTAAATTTGCTTTGGATAATCACCTGGAGGAGGACGATGCATGCGTCTTTGAGTTTATCAAGACAGATGAAGTTCGAGTGCACATTTTCAGGGTCGTCGACAAAATCGCACCATGCATCCGAGGAACCCCGAGGAGCAGAACGTGGATGACAAAAACCACCAGATAGTGAGAAGGAATCACATCCTCACAGAACTTTTAAGAACTGTTCCAGCTTTAATGGCGTTGTTTCTTCAGAGATTTGCACTCATGTTCTTCATGTTTCCAACGGTTAGATCCTTGTGATTTCATACTCATGGCCATTTATATGAAAACTTGGTTTCTCCTATGGTGCCTCTTTCTTTGGATTTGGTCATTCATACTCTTATCTTTTGGTTGAAGGAACTCTAATCCGTAGTTGGTTGCATTTAGATGAGCATTTTCTTTACAAAAATATGCTTTTATTGAGGAGAAAGGCTTATTGCACTTACATATTGTACTTTAAGTATAATATGACTGGATAACAAGTTCATGTGGCATTCAACAATTAGATTGCCACCTTATCACTCCTCATGTGAGGGGTGCCACATGGGCTATTGCCTAGTCATATTGTACTTAAAGTGCAATATGCAAGTGTAATAAACCTTTCTCTTTATTGAGAATGTGCCTGTTGTACAAAATGATTTCTATAGAGGTCAAAAGGTGATTGATGGTCTCCCATCGTTCGATCACTTTCTACATGCTCTCCAAATTGATGATGAAAGGAATGCCACTTGCACCTGTGACCAAAGATAAGAGGTCAGGGGGAGTCTTAGGAGTGAACTTGGGAGAGAATCCTCTAACATTCAAGTCGAAGAAGTTAGTCGAAACTTAGGGATGCGAAAGAAGAGGGAGAAAGGGAGGGAGAACTAGGGTCTTTTCCCTATAGGCTTTTGCTCCTTTTAAGTAGGATAACTTTCTTGCCTTGCTTTGGTCTTGTGGTTTGTGGAGGTTCCCTTAGGCACTTCGTTCTTTTCCTATTGTTGGCTAATTTTTTTTAAGCATATGTCAGAGTTCACTTTGCATGTTTCCCTCTTCTCAAGGGTGTAGGCAAGTCATAGGGAATGGTTAGACATATGCCTGATGGGTGTGGTCATTGGAGTGGTCTAGTGAGCTAGCTTACGTTGCTCCTACATCATGGGTGAGGCTTTGTAGATGTTGTTGACCTCTCTAAGATATATAGAAGGGGCATGTTGTGCATGAAGGAAAACCATTCATTGTCTTTCAGGCACATGCCATATGGCTAGCAGGCTATGCCTTGGCATGATAAGTATGAGTCTGGCAATGGGTGTAGGTGCACTCTAAGTCTTGGTGAAAGAAAACTTGTCGAAGCTCAAGGGGTTGTGAACTCGTCCATGGAGAGTATCAATGATGGCCCACGGCAGCACAACATAAAGGGGGGGGGGGGGTTGAATGAGTGTTATAATATTAAGACTTAAAAATAAAACTTTGAAAGTGCCAAAGCATTAGTTAGAAGATAAGCACAGTTAATAAGATAGACAACAATTCAAATAAGGTAATCACACAAAGGACACAAAGATTTATCCTAGTTCAACATGTCCCTTAATGCCTACATCCATTCCCCGAACAAACTCTTGAGATTTCACTAATCGGGGTATAGTCTCTCCGATAGATATATAATGCTTAGTAATCCGTTGGTCCTCCCTTCTACATAAGGGGAATGTTGAGTATAGTCTCTTAACTTGATACATCGCCTAGTAACTCGCTGGTCTTCCCTTCAACACAAAAGGGTACACTGAGTATAGTCCCTCAGTTGGATCAATCACCCAGCAATTAGTTGGTCTTCTCTTCACGCAGGAAGAGGAACAAACTACATTTCTTAAAAAAAGAAAGAACAAACTGTTGAGATCAAGTTCAAGAGAAAATGAACTTGACTTTTCTTAATCTTGACAACAAAAGAGCTAGAAGATAAGAATGGAGCTCAATCTCTCAGACAAAAACTCTCTCTCAGATTTATAATAACATACAAAGAGAGAAAGAAGGAAAAGGGACTTGAACTCTTGAACACTTTAGTAGATTTCCTTGTCGTGTGTGTGCTCTCTACTTCTTTAGCTTGAAGCCCTCCGATTTCTTTATATAGTCCTTTGATGAAGACAATTGAGGAGATTCGTTAGAGCTCTTTCTGTAACGGTCCTAGATATTTATGCACAATAAGGCTCTATGTCCAAGTCCATCTCCCGCGATCGGATCGAAGTCTCGTAAGGGATAGCTCACACACGTGTCCAGTAAAATATAAAAGACAAACACAACAGTATAAGACATAAGAAAATACATGTGCTCATATCTAATATAACAATTTACAATTGTCCCAATACATTATTACATGTCCAATAAAAGAGTACAACTACCTGTGGCATACCCCGAGGGAGCACAAGCTCACACAACACAACTAACCCTACTGCTGGTGGTACAAGTCTGCCACAATGTCTTCACAAGCCACACAAACGGCAAGTCTTGAGAAGAACTGTAAGGGAGTGAGCCTCAACAAGTCAACACACGAAACTAAGAGACCTCAAACCCAAAGGGTCTCATTGGCAACACCGATAGCCAAACCATAGCATGCTCACAACATTCATATAAACAACAACTAAATCAGTAACACATTAACATATACATAATCCTCGGAAAGAAAGAGGAACCACAGGACTAGCACAACACCACTAGTCCGCCCAACAACTGCAATGTCTAAGCCACAACTTCACATGCAAACTACTACAATAACTGGTCGCCTAAGCTACAAGCCGCATAGGCAACCTACCCACAAAGGGCAATAAGACTGGCATCAGCAAGCCAATCGATCACACACTTAAACCACAAACAGAAGCTTATTCAAAGAAGGGTAAAACACAACGAGTGGAAGGTCTCATCACACGACCTCCACAGAGCACAACTCTACCTCAACACCTGAAAAGGCTGGTACACCATGTACCACGAGAAACGGATACCCACGAAGGGTACAGGTACCTACCGTCATGAGGTACCACCACAAAGTCTCAGTACAACTGTGCCTCCTACCAGGCACACCACAATGGGTCGAACCACACCCAACGACAAAGCACGAGTCGGAAAGGAATGACACCACCACATGGGAACGGACTATTGGTTCATGACGCCAGTATCCAACCCGGACAACACAACACAAGAACCACCTCTCAGTCTCGCAGTCACGGACAAAAGGTCCAACTGCAGCTCCACAACCACAAGCTAAAGAACAGTGGAGACCAACTAACACCACACTTGCAGACCACACAGTTGCAGGTCCATGCCTGGCACATTTAGAGACTCCGGCCCGAGCTCCCTAAAGTGAGGCACTGGAAACAAATGACTAGTTGGGGACCAGTATGTCTACTGGTGTCCGTCCCCCAACCATGAGCGCGCTACAAGTGACTGCACACCCACAAACACAAGTCGCTGCCCCCAGTCGTCTTTCCCTCAGTCGGACGTACAACTCAAACACAAGAGTGAGGGTGTCCAGGAAGACGACACAGACCTCAACGGTACATATAGTACTGGGACAAACCCCGAGCACAACAAACACACGTGCCTAGCTCACACAGAACCTGGGGTACCCAACTAAAGAGGTATTCCGAAATAGGCGCCGGACCACCAAACTCGGCAACGCACAAACCACGATACATATGCATATAATCTTTATTACAAACCACGGTACAAGTGTCGGGAATAGCTTGCCCTTGGCCACTATGTGACCTGCAAGCTAATCTACACAGACCCATACAAGAACTACATTAATGAATAATAAATTGGCTTGTCATTGGTCATCTCACGACCACCATTGCCACACTAGACACAATACACAATAACCACTTAATAACCATACACATACTTTACTAGTTAAACCATCTTAAATAACCTATAACAAACATTAAAGGACCGAGGCTAGGTTCACACTGGAACCTCACTGCCCAACCACCACGAACTAACCATATACACACCGCTCAAACCACGTAAACGCCACATCAACCACGTAAACAACACACTCAAAGAGCGCTACAGGTGCCAATGCACTGCTTACCCAAAACCATACACAACACATAACGATATAAACATGCACAAACATATAGTCTCCGGGACCCTTAACGCGATAGGATCTTTGGTCGCCTTCAGAATGCGACCCTTCGATATGTCGCGTTCAAAAGTAGAATGCGACGGGTCGGGCTGTTGCATTCTGAACGCGACACCCTGGTCCATCGCCTTCATAGGCGAAACCCTAATCCGAAAACTCTTCTCCGGATCTCCCACACAAACCATATAAAAAGCTGTAACGACCCATAAGTCATGCCTTACCTAATGCCCTAGCATGGTATCTAACATCTATAAAGCGAATAACACACTAAACATGCAACACATGCAATCCACGCAGTAAAACGGGGTGGAATCTCCATACCTTCGCGAAGAACGTGAAAACCAACCATGACACGACGTCTCCCCCGATCCATGCGACGACCTCGCGGCGAGACCACGCCAAAAATGACTCCTAAATGCCAAATCGCCCAAGAACCCCGCAGCAGTTCCCCCCCTGGCCTAACAGAGCTTGCTGAGCTCTGTCTGGCCGACCTGAGTTAAGAACTGTTCGCAGTTAAGAACGTGACGTAGGCCTCCGTCGCTACCTGAACGTGATGAAGTAGGGTGTCACCTTCTTAAGGCCGACGTCAGCATGCTACCCAGTACGTGACACGCGGCGCACATGTAGACGAGGGCTGCTCCTCGGCGGCAACCAAAACGTGACTACCTGGGCCGTCACGTTCAGAACGCGACACACAACCCTGCCACGTTCACAGACAGAAAACCTGTGAGCGCTTTGGGCCCAACCTGTTGGCCCACAAGGCCTCACAACCTACGAGAACACCTGAAACATAGACTAATGGGCCACACACTGGCCACCAAATCCGTTAAGCAAAGATCCACGAAGATACGAAAAACGCGTGACGTTACACTTTCTATCCTTTGCTCTCCTTCTGCCCGTTGCCTCTTGAAGATATTGAAGAAGACTGTTTAATTGATAGTTGTTAGTCTTCATCTTCTTCTCGTTGCTTCCTCTTGAGTTGAGTGTATTTCTAGAGTTCTTTTTAGTAGGTCTTACATAGGTCTTGCGTGAGTGTTGTAGACCTACATACAATAAATTCATGGAAGAGGATGTTAAGCAAGAGCAGTTGTGTTAGTCAACCCATACCTTCTTTTCCTTTTAGTCTACAAGTTCTAGCTGACACCCTTTTTACCTACCACAAAAGGTAGTATGAAAAAGGTAGGATGTAGTTTGGCGATATTTCTTGGAAGCAGCTACCCTACAGAGTATATGCTTTTAGAAAATAATAAGTAAAGGATGTGCAGACGATTTTAAATCTTGCTTATGCGCCAAAACAATTGATGGTGTTATATTCAAACTAAAGATATGGCTAATTGATGTTTTTGACTTAAGTTGGTAACTAACCTGAAGCATACATGATAATTGTTCACCAATCGAAACATCATAAGCCTAATCAGAATATTTTAAGGTGATTGTTCACTAATCGAAACAATGTATAACTTGTATTTAGTAATCGATAATGTGAACAACACTAATCAGAACAATATAATGCAAGTGTTCACTAATCAATATATAAATAACACTAATTGGAATTATATAACCTTTATTCAGTAATCGAAACATTCATAACACTAATCGGAATGATACTGACCTTTTGTGCACTATTTTGAACGATATTGAACATTTATTCAGCAATCTAAATGATGTTAAGTAATCAGAAAGAATGTTCAGTAATCGATGTGAAATATATCACCAATAGGATCAGACAATTCTTCTATAATCGGAATAAAACTTTTCTTCTCCAATTGATAGAAGGTTTCTTCAATAATTAGTATAACACTTGTCTTTACTAATCAATAGAGACTTCTTCAGCAATCGATGTGAAGCTTCTTCAATAATCAGTAGAAATCTTCTCTAATCGGTATAACACTTGTTCTCTAATCGGTATAGGGTTTCTTTTTTAATCGATAGAAACTTCCTTTTGTTCTCTAATGAGTAGAAACCTTCTTTAGTAATTGATGTGGCACTTTAGTTTGTAATCGATACACATTGAATTGTAATTGATATTGACTTTTAGTGTATTTCTTTTTATAGCGATAATAATTATCTTATTTCTTATAGATAAATATTTTGAAATATTATTAAATATATTCAAAATATTTATGAGTTTAGTTATCACCAAAATAAATATATTTAGAATATTCATGAGTTTTAATTATCACCAAAACATAGGGATAAATATAATAGTGGTTCAACAATCAAGTCATCTGGATATGATGGGGTTGAAGGCCAAGGAGATAGAGCTCCGATGGGTTAGGCCCAAGTTCATCCTTCTGCATGGGCCGCTACGGAAGAGTGGGGTAAAGACTAGACTTAACCATGTTCTCTTGCTTTGGTGGGATAGGTGAATGGGCCTTAATGGACCAGACTAATTGTTCCCCTCCTCACATGTCCCCCTATTCCTAAGTATGAGGAACTTATTCTTGGGAGTAAACTTGGAGATAATGGCAATTGTTGCCGTAAGGCAAAGAGATGGCTCATTAACTGACAGGTGTTGTAAGCAATCAAAAGTTGGGAGCCATCAACACCACTCCTTAATCTATTTTGGGTAGCTGTTGTGGAGAGGTAGGGTGCTAGGTGACCATTGGTTGAGGGTGGTGTTGATGACCCAACGTGGATTGCCACATGGCCGGTGAATTGACGAGTCGAGACATCATGATGGCTGATTGACAGACACCTCAATTCAAATCATGATGACAGGGAACACTAAAGAGGCGTCTTTGATGTAACACCCTGAAATTTAAACTCCATGATCAATACCATGTAATACGAATTATTATGCATAATGACAAATTAGTTCATGATTAACTCTGTACAATTATGATTCTAAAGTTATGTCTTTACTGAAGTAACTTTAAATTTAAGAAATTATGTATTTGATTAGTCATTTGTCATTGGTTGACCGATTTGCCCAAAATTGATTAGAATTTCTCATTAAAAAAGATTAGAAATTGAGCCTTATAAAATAGGCTTTAGTATCGAGTCTTAGGGATAAGTTAGGAATCAAGTATTTTGGAAACAAGACTTTTGTCTAGTTCAAAATGAGTATTTTCAGGAACCAGAAATGAGCATTTGAAGCATGTTGAAAATGAGCATTTCACTTAAGTCTAAAACGAGTATTTCATTAAACTCTTAAAATGAGTGTTCTTTAAAAGTCTCAAAACTATCATTCTCTCAAAACGAGCAGAATTCCTTGTAAGTCCCAAAACGAGCATTCTGATTCTAGTCTTCAGAAGGAGCATTCTTCGTAAAACCCAAAATGAGTATTCATCATTAAGTCCAAAACGAGACTTGAAACCTAAAGCGAGCATTCTTCATTAAAAGTCCTACAGAATGTTGGGGACCAGGGCTTCGCTTTCCCTCTCACATTGCCCAGTGGATAATGCTAAGTCCTTTCTTATGCCTGAATGGTTGAGGCAACTTAGAATTAGCCCTCCTATCTTGTCGAATAGGTGTCAGAATCTGCTTCCAGTACTTGATCTTCTTGTCTTCGGTGTTCTGACTTTGCTGATGGATCTTGTAGGTCGCCCAATTTTGTCCATGAGCAGTCCTCGGTTCGAGGTCATAGAGGTCCCCTCAAATGAGGCACCACCATGTGATTACCAAGAACCATCACTGGATGCCAAAGCTCTTCCTAAAAGGTTGGCGATGGTCAATACTGCCTCGATGGCCCCATCGATCAACGACCCTCTTTCCTAGCCCTTGGTCTTCACATTGGGACCTTATTATACAATCCATTGATTGAGGAGGCAAGATGTGTTGGCATCATCACTCCATATTGGGTTGCTCAGAATAGGCGGTCGCTTCGGGAGAACCTTCTACTCCCCGGGAACAACATTCGGAGGAGAGTTATGGAGCCTATCATCTTGATAGTGAAGGATAGCTCTTCATGTTGCAGGTTGCTCAGAATAGTCTCCCTAATTACATTTATGTTTTGAATGATCAAATAAGATATTAATATGATGTTCTGAATATATGTGGAAGTGATTAATTAAATTTTCTTTGATTAGCATTCAACATAAAGAATATGAGATATATATTGGGGCATAAGATTGCTGAACTCTAAGCTGTTTAACTTGGCTGAAGGGTTCATACATATACTGCAGCCCTCTGCTTGGAGCTTCCTCAGTGATAATAATTAAAAGGAGAAGGAGATAATGGATCACGTTGACGGATCCCCCTGGTGGAGCGAAAGTAACCATTAACCATGGACGGACTCAATGAAGAACCAGTGGGGTCATGTGACCCCACTAGATTTTTAAAATTTTATTAATGAGTCTAAAATTTTCTATTACATTAACTTGGTTGAAAATTTTTCTAAAGGGAGTGACCCCACTGAAAATTTTTCTGGATCCGTCTATGCCATTGACAACACCATTAAACATAATAGAGAATTAGTAATTGGATTGCAGAGGTTCAATAAGAGAGATGATCCTCATGGTGAAGCCAAATCGAGCTAGGACAACAAATATGAAATCCCACTCCATTCGAACATAGGCTTTGGCCATCTCAAGTTTGAGAATGGTGTATTATAACCCCTAAATTTTTTTTTTTTTTGCCAAGTTCATGAGTCAGAGGGATATCCTCCACAATAAAACGACATCTGGCAAAAGCACCTGCATGCTGGAGAGATATAACGAGAGGAACCAACTTGGATAGCCTATCATTAATTATGCAAAAAAATAATTTTGTAAGCAAAGTTGCACTCGTGACTAATGGGTCTAAACTCCACACATGTCAAAGGCTTCTCCTTTTCGAAATCAGAGCTATAATGGAGGAAGTGAGCATTTGAGGGAGAGGATGCTTACAAAAGTATCCCCTAGAGATCAGAAATAACATCATGACCAGAAGTGATGGTAAAAATACCCTGAGAATCTGTCTGGTCTGGGGGTGCTATCTGCCAACATTGAAAAGATAGCCTACTTGATTTCCTTAGAGGATGGAATGATGCATAAACCATTGCTTTGCTCTTCATTAATGATGTTTGGAATGTTATCAATCATAGTTGATTGAATGGAGCGTGGCTCCATCGAGAACACCTTTTGGAAGTGACGAAGGACCAGGGTTTTTAGAGCAATATATTCTTCAGCAATTTGCCCCAAACTCATCTTTCAGGCAAGAAATGATATACCTCCTTCACCGAGCAAGTACACAGAAATGAAAAAGCTTGGCAGTGCAGTCATCCTCTGGAAGCCATTTTATTCTCGACTTCTGACGCCAAAAAATTTCTTCCTGTATGTGCATAGGGCCAGGACCCTGTGTGCGTCATCTAGAGATTTTGAATTCAAGAGTGAAGGATTACTACTGTGAAATGCATGCTGCGCAATCAAGGCGTTGTCCTCAGCATCCTTGATTTGTTGGAAGATGTCACCACAACATAAGGACTATATTATATCAAGCATATGTAAATGGCTAACTCAAACCATCTACGTATCTTACACCTTATGTAGATGGATGAGAATAGCCATCTACATAATTTATGCAGACTATTAATATAGACATCTACATATGTCGATATGTAGACCATTTGGAGTAGTTGTCTACATATAGGTCATATGTAGATGTTTATTTTAAACCATCTACATAAATTTATGTATACAACTTGTAGCAATCTGAATTTCTAAAATACAAATAAATAAAAAACTTATTATCACATGTGAAAAGTTACAATGGAAACAAATGAAAGTTTTTATGGGGGAACTAAATAATAGATTACAAAGGTTAATAAATAAATTGGGTCAAGTCACACCGAATTGGCTAGTCTGGCTTAGCAAAACCCTTAAAGATGGCTAAACCTGATAATCTTAAAAAACTATCATTGTATAAGATTAACTCAATAAACCATCAAATAAAAAGCTATATTGGGGTTCAATAAAGTTTATTGGGCTCAATAAAAGGTCAAATATGAGAAAACAATATTTAAGATTCATACTAACCCACTACCCATTCATGAAATTGGTCAATTAAGCATAAATCTGTGCAAATTGGGGGCATAAAATAAGCTTAAACTCAAGTCCAAAGTGGGAGCACAAATTTGCTCTCTCATACCATCCTAATTGGGGTTGGAAAGAGAGGTAATAGTCATACTTTGCTATCCAAGTCATGATAAGACTCCTACCCTCAAGTTTAGGCAACTTAAACTCGTTTACCAACCCTAGCTTTATAAATACGACATAAAACCCTCCATGGTCATCCCCAACCTTCTCTAAACACTTATGGATGTGTGGAGGTCAGCTTGGAGCAAGAAGAGAGGAGGATTTGGGGTGTCCTTTATAAAAAACATGGTTTTTCTTCATCTTTACAAGAGACATCCAAAAGGTAGGTAATTTTGGGCCAAACTATAATTAAACTTATTCATAGATACCTCTCTATGTCCCAATTGTTAAACATTTTTCCCTAATTTAATGTATACACATACATTCAATTAAGTCTCAAAGTTTTTTTTTGTGTGTTCATCTGAGTTGCATGCTCCATCTCTCATATCTCTTGAATCCCTTAACCAAACGTTATGAAATTTTAACTGACGATTCAACTTGTCATGAATGTTTTCCATGTATCCCCCCCCCAATTTTTATGTATTGGTTTGAACGTATTAAGTGTTTTCCGAACATGTTGTGAATTAGGGTTTCCTTAACATAAAAATGAGATTTATGCATCCCTAAGTCAAATAAATCCTAATAAATTATATAAGGACCTTCTATAACCTATTAAGAACAAGTTTCATCTTGATAATTTTGGCCAAAACGCATTAGATTTGGATTTATAGCTATTTTCCATGAAAATGTGAAACTATAATTTTAATCCTGCTTGGAATTGAATTAATGTCCAGATAATTGGATGCCAATTCCAATTTGAATGGCATCCAATCATTTGGATGTCAATTCCCCTAAAGGACATCCCTCTTCTGGGACACCACAATTTCATCATTTCTGGCATTTATTTATGGATTCTAAATTCATGTAAATGGCAACTACTGTACCAAATGCGAATTTTCTGTCAAACTAGAGTCTAATTTTTTGCTAATCTCGATGCATTAGACATGAGTACAATCTTTATAAGTATGCCCTATTTAGTGTTAATTTGTATCTGTCGAGTACCCTAAAAGTTCAACACATGAATAATACATTAATAACTTGAATCTTATTATAATGCTCATAATGATATGATCATGTCTCTTACTATACGATTGGTCTTGGTCATTATTTTATGTTCAGCTTACTGTTAAATGATAACTTGAATATGACATAAATTATGAATATTGATCATTTTACTTAGCCATGCTTAGCTAGATTTACATGTTTCATCAATTTGGATTTATGAATATAGCAAGTTTAATAGTTTTGGAAAACTTGCCATGTTTTGATACTTTCCGATTATTGACCATGTTTTTTTTTGCTACTTTTTGTTTATCGAAATTCACTTATCATATTTACCGCATGCATAATTAGGTAAGTTTTCTAGTTATGAAACTTATATACACTAGTTCTATGTCCGTGCATTGCACCGAATATTGTTAGATTTGAATTAATAAATTTTATAAGTAGCATATATGAGGGTAATATTTTTATTATTTATAAAAGTAGATTTTAAATAAAGACGTGAGTTTTTAGGAATGGAGAGATGTTTAATGGGGAAGAAAAGAGAGGGAAATTATATTAGCAAATTTTTATTAGTTTAAGGAGGGTGAGAGTGAGGTTGAGAGTTTTTTGAACGTTTAGATATATTTTGGGAAAGTTTAATAGGATAGAAAGTTGGAGAGAGAGAGAGTAGGAAGATAATTATTTAAACTACCTGTATTTCTATTTTTAGGGAGGGAGATGTTATGGCGAGAATAGAATTGTCCTGGTGCAGGGCTGCACCAAGACTGAGTTATATTATATTAGTATAGATGTACAAGTAAGCAACCCCTTCTTAACGATTTGGAATCTCTCCTATCGGATATTCCTTCTAGTAGATTAGGGATCTTATTGTTAAGATCTTCGTAAATTTCTATACTCCGTGGATTCCCTCATAGAGGTCGAGCTAGCTAGTTGTATGAAGTTCTCTAAATATAGAAAACATCATTGTTCCATGTACGTTCTGACATACGTCCTAAATTTTGTCAAGACACTAAAGGATTATATAACTTAGATGAAAATATGTCGTTATGTTGTCTGATTGAACTCTTGTTATTCGTACTACCTTTGGCATCCTTGAGTCATCACCTTACCGCCAGAATCCTTAAAGGTTATACTCTTGTTACTATGTGCTTGTTCTTGAAATCTATTGGCCATAAATTGTTATTGAATGATCGACACAAAATTGGGACTTCGGTACATTGACAAATACTTGTGCAAATAAGAGCCCTATTTGGTCTTGAGGAGAAACGTCCCGACATATTTATAATTACGAGAGTATGTACCTGTGGTGCGTGGCATGGCACCGAATGAGTGCAAGATTGAATGTGTCTTCGTATTGAAATGAATTGTTTGATTGTTAGAATTAACGTTTGATTGGTGTAAATGGCCAATTCTACATATTGTCACTATATATGCTATTGTTCATTGAATACATGCCAATTGTCTCTTAGTTAATCGACTACATGATCCAATGTACAATCTTTGGAACATTGTCTTATTCTATTGTCATATGGGCCTTGTTCATGCCAATTGATTATTATTATGTGTTTGCCATTTGTCATTCTGTCAGTATAAAAACTCTACTTGTTAGTATGTTAATCACTTATATCATGCCCACATATCAAGATGTAAATCTTACTAAGCGTAAGCTCATATAGATACTTAATATTTTTCAGGTAATGAAGAGAGAGATATTGATATGAAAGGGGACATGCAAGAGTGAAGAGCATCCTAGATATTAGTGAAGCTATGCTAGAGTGTCATTAGCTGAGTAATAGAGTCTTTGAGTCTGTAGTAGATTATTTTCAATTGATTTTATTATAATATAATTTGAATAACAGGCCTTATATTCCGGCTTTGACTTTAGTGGATGTATTAGAGTTAACATTTGGAATATCAATAAAAGTTATATGCTGGTTAGCCATTATTCCTTTAGTTTTTTGCTCTGCTTATTCGATCAATTATAATTACATGCTTCGTATTCTGTGTCGGGACATGACATGGCTACTTTAGTTATCCACATATGAATATATGTAGACGACTTCTTCAAGCCATCTACATATGACTTATATGTAGACGGGGAAGCCGTTGCATACGATATGTAGCCGTCTAAATATATCGCATAAATTTAAATATTAAAAATGTAATAATATTCAAACATTGAATTAGTAAAAATTGATTTTTAAATTGTAAAAGTATTAATAAAAATATTTATTTGATATATATTGTAACATAATAAAAATAAACAAAAGTCAAGGGAATTTATACAAGAATGGTACTGAGATGTGAAATGTAAGCTACAAATAAATAGATATAGTATCGAGATGCAATTTTCCATGGTGGTTTTTACATAGGAAAGTTGAGGGTTTGATTTAGGATGTCTGGTCAACTAATGAGCTTGATTTTTTTAATGGCATAGTCGGTAGTGATGTTGAATCAAGCTATCTTTACAAAAAATTTCAATACGTCGAAGCAAAGAAAATTAATTCTATCATGGGGCACATTTTCAACAATATTGGAGAACGAATACTCCCACAATAATTCATCTCAGCCAGGACCATTGAAGGCAACACAAGCGTTGGAGTTGAAGAAACTGTTGACGAATGATACCACTGGTACTTAGTGAAACCATTATATTTGATTCTGCACCCAATAGTCATCTCATAATGAACAACGATCGAGATTACAGAGTTTTAGTTTTCAATGCTTGGTGATGGATTCAAGCTTGACATGGATGTTGAAATCGAGAGTATGTCATTTCTTAAAAATAATATTTTATTAAAGCTCTTTTTTATATTTTTACAATGAATTTTTTTAACTTTGTAATTATCATTTGCTAGTATTATAACGATTTTTTTTAACGATGCATTTTTTTTACAGATTTGTATAGAATTAATTGTTTTAATGTAAATTATTATTTTTTAAATAAAAATTATGCAGATGGCTATGTCTACAAAGAAAGCATATGTAGACTGCAGCTGTGAATTAAGCCATCTATATAAGTTTAAGTAGATAATTATCTACATAAATTTATGTAGATGACTGCTTAAGTTTATTGATAGTTATATAGATAGATTTGCAACCATCTACAATAGTTTATGTACAGATAATTATCATCCGTCTACATAGATTTATTTAGACGACTGTATTGACCATCTACATATATATAAATAAGTTTATGTAGATGGTTTATTATCCATCTATCTAAACTTTTTTAGATGGCTGATATCATCTATCTATGTATATTTGTAGATAATTGGCACCGTAGTGATCTACATATATTTTTTTTGTAGACGGTTTTGACTATCCGTCTACATAACCTTTGCCAATAACATTTAGTACGTAGATGACGTTGAAGACGACTTTATAACTGTTGCTGCTGGAGCAAGTGGGATCAGCCTGGGTGGAAAGGAAGGAGACCCAAGGGATAGTAGGTGGTGCACCGACGTCTTGCGAACTAACTCTCACCTGCAAAGACCACCGAGGGACCTCGGTGGGTAAACACTCCGACGTTCAAGTTAGTTCAGGTCGTCGGAGCAAAGGAACTAGAGTTCTAGTAATAGCCTACCTCCGTTGTGTGGAATGTCTCTACCTTTTATAGGGGGCCCCGCATACCGGGCCCGTAAGGGTGACTTATGGACATCCCCATGTCTCCGCCCCTGATTCTCGTGATGCGAAGTCGTGGATAGCAAGAGTGACTGGAGAGGGCCCATATTCCGCGGGCCAGTTGTCGTGGGGTGGCCAGTTGCCACGATCTCGTATCATTCCTGTACTGGGACTTCCTTTTATAGACACGTGGTTGTTGGCGTATATATAGCCGAGATTCTCGGGCCCTTGCGCCCACGACGGCGCAGGTTTGAATGGTAGGGTAAGTCCAGCCAAGCATTTCCCAAAC
The DNA here is from genome assembly GCA_014218235.1 of Colocasia esculenta. NCBI lineage: Eukaryota > Viridiplantae > Streptophyta > Magnoliopsida > Alismatales > Araceae > Colocasia > Colocasia esculenta. The sequence goes on along the minus strand of CM024765.1, from coordinate 66,606,863 downwards.
GAGGAGGCACAGTTATAACTGCCTTATTCACATCATTGACGTCGAGGGTTCTTCCGAGGGCAGCGGGTTAGTGGTCGGCCCGAGGAGGGGCGAAGCTTGTTAGTCAAGGGCTTGCGGCGACATCGGGTCATCGGCCGCCCTCGGCCGTTGGCTTGCCTCAGTATCAGGCAGTCATCGGACAACCGCTGTTAGGGCCAGAGCGACATCCGGTGGTCGTCGCTTGGTCGGGCGGTGACGACCCGTATCATTGGCCCCCCGGTTTCTTCTCGAGACGAGCGCTTCTCAAGACGAGCGCTTGGGTCGAGGAGAAGCCATATTAATCTGTCGACTTTTCGGCCGGTTGGTTGTCCGCGGAAAATTAAGCGACGCGTACTTATCAATGTCTCCCTGTCAGATCTAAGCATATTTCATTATGACAGGGCCGCCCTTAAATGACGCTTCTGTCATAATGATGTCAGCGATCCTCTCGTATCCTGCATTTGCCTGCCATACTGACAGCGTCGAGATGCCAAACGTCGTGTACCTGATTTGGACCGCTCACTCATGATGGCGTTCCCTCGATGTTCGCAGGCGTTATGGATCTGGGTGATCAACTCCCAGCCGACCGTATCCCGACACGTGGCGAAATCAAGACAACCCGTGGCTCTCGCTATCCCTGAGACCGTCCGATGGAAATGGCCCCCCGGGCCTATAAATATCGGGGGTCGTAGCGGGAAGAAACACCTTTACCTCACGCGAGCAAACCCCTGAGCGACGTTCCGACATTTGCCGATGACCCGACGACTCCGGTTCGTTGTTTCTAGGAATCATCGCTCGTTCGTTCAAGCTTGCTTCCTTTTGAGGTAAGCCATGAGCCATTCATCTGCTCGTTCTCCGTCTGGGGGTCCTTCTTCGTCTTCCTCGTCGTCTTCTGGTAGTGATAGGACTGCCAGTGAGAGCCCCCAATCCTCTAGTGACTATTCTGGTACTCTGGTGTTGGGTCCTATAGAGGAGAAATTTGTCCTTGAGGTCAGCATCGGTGAATATGTTCCCCGAGCACCCTCGGCACATACCTCCGGCGCCCATCGTCTAGCCGACAGCGTGGTTGATGCGGTTTGTGAGACTACACGTGGGACCTTTCGCTGGGTGAGAAAGCATCCGGGGATCATTCTTCCTACCGACGTGGTAATTTTCACCAACCGACAATTTCGGGCTCACCACGTGATGGAAAGGGGGGTCTGCATATACTCTGAGGCTATCTGGGCTGGTCTGCGATTCCCACTTAACCCTTTCATTATTTTCTTGCTCCTGGAGCTCGGGATCGCTCCATCACAATTGACCCCAAACTCCTGGCGAACGATTATCGGCTTTCTCTCAGTTTGTGTCGAGGCCGGGGTCCCTCCGACCCTGCGCCTCTTCTTTTATTGCTTTTCTGTCAAACCGTTTGGAGACTGGCTTTACTTTCAGCCAGATCTGGTCGACAGATTCTCGACAAACTCCCAACCTCTGTCCATGACTGGAAGAGGAATTTCGTTTTTATTTATTGCCCCTCTGGGTGGCCTTTCCCGACCATGTGGTCGGAAATTGATCTTCGGAGCAAGGCGTTTGGGTCGCCTAAACTTACCGCATCCGAGCTCTCGGACTTTGCGGACTTAAAGGTGGTGAAGGCACCCGACCTGTATGAACCGTCCGAGAAGCTGTTCCAGTTGATTGTTGAGGGCACAAAAGGTCGTCGTCCTTTCGTCACCTTTCTCGGTTCACCCACTTCCTCATGATTCTAAAGCGTCATCGCCTTATTTCTCCTCCTTGCAGCAATGGCTAACAAGGGCGTTTCTCTGGCCCCTCCCAGCACGCAAAGGGCCATCACTTGCGGAGAAGGCGCGGGAGAAGGTGCTTTCCAGGGGTAGGAAGGTCGCCTCGCGCCCGGAGAAGCGTCCTCGGGACACCGAGGAGGTTGCGCTGGAAGATTCGCCAGACGCCGCTCGTGAGCAGGGCTTAGTTTCTACCTCTCAACCAGAGGATGAGAGGCCGACGAAACGTCCTATGCCCTCGGCGACGTCTCCGACAACTATCCCTCCGGAGCCGATGTAGACCCGCATTTAGCTAGATCCGGTTGAATGGGGTCGTCGGGCTCTTCCAGTCGAGCTAAAGGCTGATGCACTGAACAAACCCTATCGCCGGCTGATATTTGACTACCACTCGTCGCTCTTAAGTCAGTTGGCCGCTTTCGAGGCGTTCGTGCATAGAACCAAGGTAAAGAGGCTGTATTGCGACAAGCTCGTCGCCGAGGCTGAGGAGAAGGCCGCATCCGAGAAGGCCCTTCGCCTAAAGGAATTGAAAGTGGCGAAGAAGGGAGAAGACGAGCTTCGAGCAGCTCTTGCGTCTGAAAAAGATGCTCTCCTGGCCAAGAAGCAGGCGCTCGAGGTCGAGAAGAAAGCACGTGCCGATGAAATCGAGGCACATAAGAAGATGAAGGAGCAATATTCAAAGCTTGTAGCTGACAAAAGGGAGAAGGCTGTGGAAGAGTATCGCGATTCCGACGAGCTTGGGGAAGAGGTCGCGGGCCTTTTTCGGGAAGGTTTCACCGCATGTTTGGAAAAGGTGAAGGAGCTGTACCCCAGCCTCGACCTATCAAGTGCGGCTCTTCCATCTGACGACGGCGATGATGGTAGCCGAGAAGTAGCTGTGGAGGTAGTTGTAGACGTCGGGGTTAATATTGCTGTCGAAAGACTTTACGAGGCCGCCGCCGAGAAAGTCTTAGCCGAGGACTAGCCGGCTCCTGCTGTGTAATTCCTCCCGTTTTTTGTTCAACCGAGGCGTACTATATTAATGAAGTTGCTCTCTTTCACTTGATTTTGTCATTCATTCATCGTGTCGTCATCCCTCGCGTTATTAGAAAACCACGAAGCGATCGCTTACAAGAGTGCTAAAGCGACCTCGCTTATAGACAGAGTGCCGAAGTGACCTCATCTTACAAGAAGAGTGCCGAAGCGACCTCGTTTATACATAAAGTGCTGAAGCGACCTCGTTCGTACATAGAGTGCCAATGCGACCTCGTTCATACATAGAGTGCCGAGGCGACCTCGTTCATACATAGAGTGTCGAAGCGACCTCATTCGTACATAGAGTGCTGAAGCGACCTCGTCGATACATAGAGTGCCGAAGCGACCTCGTTCATACATAGAGTGCCGAAACGACCTCGTTGATATGCCTTAAGAATAGTATCCTCGGAGGTTCTCGGCATTCCACGTTCTCGACAGGACTGCTCCACTCAGGTCGGCTAGTCGGTAGGCCCCTTGGCCGAGGACCTCCACGACCCGATAGGGACCCTCCCAATTAGCCGAAAGCTTGCTGCTGGAAGCTCTTGGATCGGAGACGGCAAGCTTTCGCAGGACGAGGCTTTACCCACCGAGGTCCCTTGGTGGTCTTTGCAGGTGAGAGTTCGTTCGCAAGACGTCGGCGCACCACCTACTGTCCCTTGGGTCTCCTTCCTTTCGGCCTAGGCCTATCCCACTTGCTCCAGCGGCAACAATAACCATCTACGAAAACTTTTGTAGACAGCGTTGAGGCCTTTGTAGACAGCCGTGGTTAGCCAACAGTGGATAATGATCGGAGCAAGTTGTAGGTACAGATGTTCAACATTTGTGCCAGCAAACCTCATGGATCAGGATGGGTTAGTCAGAACACGATCCATTAATCTGCACCAGATGCCAGCTGAACTTTGATCCCATTGTACGTACCAAGTAAACCTGCTACCCGAAAAGCCGATATCTTCCAAGCCATATTTGCCCTAGCAAGCAGCATCACCACCGGCAAGTTTTTCATCCGGACTTAAATAGCAGTTAAATTGCCTACGATTAATCATAGACGGGGACATGACTGTGAAAATGAGGATAACTCGGTCCACATATCTCTTCTCGCCTGCGCCGAGCAGCTGGCATGCACAAAACTAACGTAACACGTCGCTAGGCCAACGACATAACAGAGGTGGAGCTAGCACATTGTTAAATAAAATCCTAAGCTGCTCACAAAACAAAGATATGTACGGGGTGGTTTTTCCATAATAACCAAAAGGGAGCTGGACCCTGGGAACACTACAGGAAAAGAACATATGTCAGCGGCTTTTAGCCGTTGACAAAAGCAAAAAACCCGTTGACAAAAATATATGTCAACGGCCTAAATCCGTCGACAAAGCCGTCGACATCTTTGCCGTCGACTAAACATATGTCAGCGGCCTATAGAGCTCGTTGACAAAAAATTTTTATGTCAACGTGCTTTTAAGCCGTTGACATAAAAAATTTGTGTCAGTGAGTTCCTAAGCCACTGAAAGTTTTATGTCAGCGGCTTTAAAACCCGCTGACAAAAGTCAGAAAACCTTTTGTCAGCGGGTTACAGCCGCTGACAAATGGTGTATAATTTTTTTTTATAAACCCGCGGTTCCTAGACAATGCACGTATCTGCTTCTCTGAAAGCTGTGAGGGGATGGCAAAACTAGAAGAACGTATTGGCAGGGAGGGGGGCAAAAGACGATTAGACGACGGACACAGAGCAAAATCATGGGTTGCACGCAGCAAACTGCCACCATACTACAGCATCTGCACAGAAAGGTCGGCACTGGGCTCTTCAGTGGGCCACAAAAAAAAAACAGGGTTCATTCGCATCAACCTTCCCAGAGGACTAAAAGGAACCATGCAGCAGCATGAAGAAATGATTTGGCCAAGCCGGTGCTGAAGAACATGGTCATCACCAGTCACCACATCCTGAGAGAAACCAGAAGTGCTCCTCCATTTGACCATACGCAATGCTATCCAAGGGCGGCCCTCTCACTGTCACACAATGGACGAACGTCAAGATGATGTGCCAGCAAAATGACCACCAACCACAAAAATCACTGGCAAATACAGAGAGCACTGGATCAAAAGGCAATCAATAAAACCGAGAATTTGCGACAGCATGGAAGATACGTGAAAACTCTACTAAGACTGATTTTGGTCATCCACATGAGATGATTCACCGTGGTTTTGCTCATCAGATTGTCGGATGTCAGCAGAAAGATCCACGGATGGATGGTCTTGTTGCAACGGGATGGGTTTCATCTCCAATTTCTTCTTCTCCTTAAGCTGAACCTGCCTTGGCATGACTTCTAGAAGAAAACTTCCGCCATTCCATATAGATGCAGACACTTTAAGTATTTGAAAGACAATATGCATCCTATATGACAGGAAAATAGGGACTGTAAGGGCCATTGTTGCTACGGTGAAGATCGCCTGAAGCAAGATATACATGTTGTTACGGTTCTCATCGCCAAGAATTCCACTTAACCGCCACCAGACATTGTTTGCCTTCTGTGCTTTCTTTGCCAGTTCCCTGCCAATACCAACAAAAGTGATGGATAGGCCTGGCCATTCAATTAATGAAATTATAGTTCTATAACCCCATTAGCTCGTATATCACATGAGATGATGAAAGAACAGGTCCAAATCCTTTTACAGATGTGACATTTCTCATACAATCGGGATAGCCTAAGCTGAAAAAGTTTCAAGCTATGGCCTGACTGCATAAATCTAACAAAGTGAGACTTGCGAAGCTCCACATGGTCTTTCTTCTCCAATGTAAAAGCAAATTGAAGAGCAAAAAGCATTGTTGAAGGCTTCAAAAGACATATCAGGACTTTGAGACTGGTCTGTAGTTAAATGTTGATGTTATCAGTTGTCAGTCAATCACCTATTATCATTGCAAGAAACCAGCAGAACCATCCAAAGTTCTAAACAATCTAGTATGAAGGCCACTGCAAGTAGCGGGGAGCAGACGAAAGTTTTCATCAAGAACAAGCTCATACCATATTAGGAAACTAAAATTCCAACATCCCGCAGTGCACATGCATGACAATGGAATTAAACAAAAAAAAACTCTTATTTGCAATAGTATAATATCTGAAAACTCTCTATACAGCAAACTAAAAGTATACAATTATGAAGCATGTTCAGACACTGGCTAGTTTCATACTGGCTGTTCATCCATTGACTTTTGAATTGATCATGAAATGACTGTAACTCTTGCTACATTAGCCCCCTGAAGAACCAACTCCAGCAAGTTAAAGACACGGAAGGACACTAGCTCAAGTTTTCCATATAGATGATAGTAGATAATTGAAGTATCCACAAATGGCACATCAAACACAAGTTAGAAAAAAGTAGACAGATACCTGTAAGAAGTCATGACTTCAGGATCCTTTAGAAGCCTCTGCCGGCGCAAAACATTAACAATGAGGAAGTAAAGAAGTTTCCAGAGCGTATATGCAACCAATGGGACAATAAACAACCAAGTCCATAGATATGACTTATCCTCCACATAGGGCCATGATGCTCTGCCTTTTCCATCAGGATGCATTGCAGCAAATGTCGCAGGATCCCACCAACGAATTGTAAAGAAGACTATCCCTGCAATGGACAATAACCAATCTCAGCATGAGAACCGTAACAACATGTTGTTACGTTGGTCTATTAATACCCAAAAAGAGTATTACATATGCATAGTTTTGTTAATGCTATTTTTAATTATAGGCTTTTCATGTGGTGCCCTTGAAGCCTTAAATGGCAATGGCATCAGAAAGTTTCTTATTTTATTTCTATGTAAAACTCAGTTCTAGACCTAAAAACAGAAACCTGATTCCCTGATCGTTTTCCCATTATTAGCCCAAAGCCAGAGACATATAATAAACAGCATGAGTTGTAATAAAACAATATTTACAGTACGATGTCTTGTTCTTCAAACTTCAAATAGGGTATTTAGCTGCTACGCCCAGGGAAACGGGAAAAAAAAAAAAACAAAGAACCCATTTTTATTGTGGAAGGCTAAGAATTCATTTGTAAACAACTAACTATGCATAGCATACTAAAATCAGATGATGTGCCCAAAGAACAGGTAAGGGCAATCGGCTGGGAAAACAAGAAATCGAAGTCGAGAGACACAGAATGGAAGATAGATCCATCTTCCTGAGGCTAGAACAAGAAGGTAGGGCAGTGGTCACCTCATGAGCCCACAGCTTGTACCTTTATGCTTGCATACAGATTCCCTTCTACCCAGCTAGCTAGGTGAATGCCAGACTATTATGCTTGTACCATACCAATTTTTCCATTCTTCTAAATTCCCTACGTAATTCCCATTCTATGATCTGAAGTCTGGCTGAAAATTAATTTGTCAGAGTACATTTTGACAAGAACCTTCTTCTATCATATGATAGGGAGGGTGCTCTTCTAGCTGTGTACGATGCCAAAGTTTGGCCTTTAACCACAGTGATCCATAAACAGTTTTGATTAGAATCGACGCTTGCATCCCTCGCACATATGAAGCCCACTTGTACCTTTATGCTTGCTGCATACAGATTCCCTTCTACCTACCGAGGTGAAGGCCAGAATACCATACCAATTTTTCCATTCTTTTACATTCCCATTCTATGTTCTGAAAGCTGGCCGAAATTTTGTCAGAGTACACTTTGACAAGAACCTTCTTCAGTTCAAAGGTGAAATCATCCCCAAGTCTTTGATAAGTCATATCATGTGAATTTAGAGGATCAATTTTTTTATTTAATTAAGTAAATGAATTAGATTTAATTTAATAAAAATATCAAATTAAAACTCAATAAATTAAAATAGGTAAATGGGTTGGTTCATAAAAAATTTATTGGGCCAAAATAGGAATTAGAAGAATATAATAATAAGAAACTAATATTTAATACATAAATTTATTATTCTATTATTTAAATAAACAAAATAAACTTAAATAAATGTTATAATTATCTAAATTGGTGTCCTAACACTATCCTAACAGAAATAGAGAAAGCTAAAAGCTGGCCAGAATACCATACCAATTTTTCCATTCTAGGCACACAATAGTTGAGGGTGTTCCTCAGCGTCTCCCGCTCCCTCCTCAGCCTGGCGCCGGTGTCTTGGAGCTCCAGCAACGCCTGACCTCAAATGAACTGACAAAATAAACTTCTTAGGACTACTGGAAGGTAAAACCAAGAGGAAGAAAACTATTGTAATAATAACTATCAAAGATAGTCCAGTTTACATAGTATGCAATGATCAAATTGAGGAACCATGGCAAGTTGTGGTTTAAGTGAAAAGAGGAGCACACTGGGAAATGTATTATCCCTCCATGACATAAGGTAAAAGATAATGCCAACACAACAAAGGGCTGTTTACATATTCCACTTGTTTCCAAGATGAGGAAAAGAGGAGCACACTGGTCATGTTCAAGATGCTGCATCTGATTTTCAGTGCAATGTCATTCGTAAACAAAGCAGTAATCTAGCTCCTTCCACTTTGTTTCCAAAAGACCAAAGGTTGTCACCCCTAGATTCAACTTGGAAAATGTCTTGGCACTACATACATATCTGCTCCAGGATGTCCCAAATATCTTTCAAGGAATATGTGCACAGAAACTGACGGAAGATGAAAATTAGCCTCTGTCAGCTTGTCAAAGGTCATCTGTATGAGATATTGTCCATTGCAGCAAGAGGGATCATCTTCAACATGGAAAAAATGCAACCTCCAAAGTGGATGTACCATGGTCATCAAACAACAGGAGTAATTTTGCTGTTTTGTAGAAACACGATGACCATAGCAATAATAGGGCAAAGAGAGGATGGGTAGGAGATGCCCTACATGCGGCAAGGATGAATACCTCGTTGAGGCCTAAAACAAGGGAATTGCAAGTGGAAGACAATCCAGTGATCCACCCAAAGGGCAACTGCACCAAGAAGAGGACCCCTCTGCACCTACGCACACCAGAGAAAACCAGATTCTGCCAACCAGAATCTGGTGACACCTGCAACCTGAAAAAGGAGCCAGAACTCTAAAACAGGGTGCTGGATGCAGAAGAAAAGAAGATCGCAAGAGGAGGAAAAATCTGAATCACCACTCTGGCCTTTGCAGATGAGGAAAAAGCGGTCGTCGACGAGGCGCTCGTGCTTGATGACCTCCCCCATGCAGCCGACGCCAGCAACGGAGCCCGCATCGGAGAAGACGACGCCAAAGCGAAGGACGTCAATGCCGGCCCCTTGGTGTCCAGCCAAGCTCCGCCGCCGTCTCCGCCATGCAGCACACCCGCTCACGGAGATCTCCCACTGTCCAGGCCACCGCCTCCTTCTCAAGCTTTGGTAGAGGGAGAAAGGAGGGGGCAGGTGCCAGGTGGGAAAGAGGAGAGAGGGGAGAGCAAAGAGGCGGCGGGGTGGGAGAGAGAGAGAGAGAGAGAGAGGAGGGGGCAGGGGGTTAAGATTTTTTTTAAGTATTAGTCAACGGTTGGTGCAACCGTCGACAAATAAGTATATGTCAACAGTTATTCAAAATCATTGACAAAAACGAGAGATAAAAATGAAAATTTTTTACTATTTTTATCAATATATGTCAACGGTTAGATAGAGCCGTTGACATATGTATTTTATGTTAAAATTGTCTTCTCATCGTTGGCGCGGGAAAATCTTTTTTTCATTAACATATGTCAACGGCTATAAAACGTCGTTGACATACATAGCATATGTCAACGGCCAAGGATAGCCGTTGACATATGTTAACTTATGTTATCATATGTTAAATTTATGTCAACGGCTACACAAAAGCCGTTGACATATGCTACATATGTCAACGGCTTTTTATAGCCGTTGACATATGTTAATCATATGTCAACAGTTTCACTTACTCGTTGACATATATCTTATATATCAACGGTTGTCGATAGCCGCTGACATAAAGTCGTTGACATATGTAACTTTTCTTGTAGTGGAATTGGCTATACATATTCAACTTTTCTATGAAACTGCACGTTCAAACTGTACGGGGCTAATATATATATATATATATAGCAACCAGCAATAACGAGACATTTTTAATAAAAAAATTTGTTGATTCCGCAGATGGTCCAAATGACCGTTGACATACTTAATTGGTTTGTCATTAGGATCGAGTGGCGCAGAACTTAACGTCGAAGCATGCTTCGATCGAGTCTTACTTGACAACTCCATACCATGCAGATTCCTCCATCTGGATACAGCTTGACCCATGTGTGGCATATAGCCGCATGGACAGGCAAATCCTCTGCAATAGAAGTCCACCGGATTACGCAGGCACACCTGACCCAGAGGAGCTTCAGACATTGACATGGAGGGATCATGTTGCGTGGCAGCTGGTACGCGCGGCTCCCACCTGATGACTCGTGTCTTCATTTACTGCAATGGGGAATCAGATGATCTGATAAAAGCAACTCAGAGAGGGGCCATGTTCAGCCTCCTGTAACCCGGCCAGCAAAAACATTCCTAACCGATGTGTCAATCAGAGGAGACTTCATCCATTCCAAAGATTAACCATCGACTGCACCTACGATTTGACTGAATATTTTCTAGCGCATCCGCCTGAACAGTACGCCAACATTGCTGACTGAATATTCTTTACAACTACTATTGTGACGGCCCTGAATATTTATGTCCAATAAGGCTCCATATTCAGATCCGCCTCCCGCGAATGGACCAAAGTCTCGCAAGGGATAGCTCACACAAGTGTCCAGTAAGAATATAAAAGATAACTACACAATATAAAACACAAGAAAGTACATGTACTCATACTTGCATATAACAATTTACAACTGTCCCATTACATTATTACATGTCTAATTAAAAAGTACAACTATCTGGGGCATACCTCGAGGGAGCAAGAGCTCACACAACGCTAACTACTACACTACTGCTGGTGGTACAAGTCTGCCACAACCTCTCCACAAGCCGAACCAACGGTAAGCCCTGAAAAGAACTGTAGGGAAGTGAGCCTCAACAAGTCACAGGCTCAGTAGGGGCTACCAAAAAACCTCAACAACTAAACAGAAGAGACCTCAACCCCAGAGGGTCTCACTGGCAACACTGATAGCCAAACCATAACATGCTCACATTATTACAATAAATAACAACTAAACATAATCATGACAATAAACATAAAGTCCTCGGAAGGAATGTGGGACTACAGGACTAGTACAATATTACTAGTCCGTTCAACAACTAAAGTGCCTAAACCACAGTCTCACCGGCACACTGTTACAACAACTGGTTGCCTAAGCTATAAGCCACACAGGCGAAACACTGCCCAGGTTACAAGCTTCACAGGCGAACCTCAAACATTTGAGTAACATGACTGCTAACCAAGAGCTGGTCCCTTATACCCCAAACCACACTACGTCGGAAACTACACACGAGATAACAGGACTGGCTACCACGAAGCCAATCCATAACATACTAAAACCATAATTGGAAACTTACCCGAGAAAGGGGAAAGCACGAGTGGAAAGTCACACCACACGACCTTCACAGAGCACAGCTCCTCCACAATACCTGAATAAATTGGTACAGTATGTACCAGAAAAACAAATAACCATAAAGGGTACGGGTACCTACCACCAAGTGGTACCACCACAAAACAGTACCCATATAGGGTACAGGTACCTGTTACCACGAGGTACCACTCTGAAAATCACAGCCACACTAGAGCCACACACAAAGCACTCCACCACGATAAAACCTTGATATCACTGTGCCAACCACGGGGCACACCACAGAAGTCAAACCACAACCAGTGAGTCACTGCTCACAACTAACACTAGTGAGCCATTGCTCACAAAAACCACACTAGTGAGCCGCCGCTCACAAACTACGACCTGTGGCAAAGCACGAGTCGGAAAGAGCGACACCACCACACGGGAATGAACTACTGGCTGATCAGGCCAGTATCCAACCCGGACAACACAACACAAGAACAACCTCTCAGTCTTGCAGTCATAGACGAAAGGTTCAATTGCCGCTCCACGAGAACAAGTCAAACAACTGTGGAGACCAACCAACACCACACCTGCAGACACACAGCTGTAGGTCCATGCCTGACACCTCTAGGGTCTCTGGCGGGAGCACCCTAAAGTGAGGCACTGAAAAATAGGACTAGTTGAGGACCAGTGTCGACTACTTGTGTCCGTACTCCCAACTACGAGCGCGCTACAAGCGACTGCACACCCACAAACACAAGTTGCTGCCCTACTGTCGTCTTTCCCTCAGCCGGACGTACAACTCAAACACAGGAGTGAGGGTGTCCATGACATATGACATAGACCTCGACGGTACACACAGTACTGGGACCAACCCCGAGCACAACAAACACACGTGCCTGGCTCACAAATAACCTGGGGTACCCGACTAGAGAGGCATTCCGGAATAGGCGCCGGACCACCACACTCGGCTAGCACAAATCACGATATACATATATAGTCTTTATTTATAATTCACGATATACATGTGTTAGGATTAGCTTAACATCAGTCATCATGTGACCCCAAAGCTATCCTACACCAACATATTCATGAACCACAATCTCGCCTATCATCGGTCACCTCGTGACCTCCGTGGCTACACACACACCACTTAACACATAAATTAGTATAATATTCTTCGAAGGACAACAACAGACCAGAGCTAGGTCCACACATGACCTTCACTGCCCAATCACCTCAGAGTAATTACACAAATTATATTACAATAATCATAATGACGACCACTAGCCATGCACACACATGCATGACACACAAATCATGAAACACCACAATGTCACGGCTAGGTTCACACAGGAACCTCACTGCCCAATTACTATGACAAATAATAGAAATTACATTACGACAATGCGTGTGCCATACACACACCCAAACCACGTAAACTTCACACATATAACACAAACGACACACCAACCACGTAAAGCATAATCACCTAGTGAGCACCACGCTCTACGAACACTACATGTGCCAACGCACCACAAACCGATGCCATACACAACATTTAATATATAATCGGATAAATGTATTTTAAAAACATGCATCAAAAGACCTCACGGCTGAGGTCGCGACATGGGGCTGTGTCGCCTTCAGAACGCGACGCCCCGACCTATCGCAATAGGAAACCCTATCACGACGGGTCGGCCTGTCGCGACCTTGTCGCGACGGCAAGGTCTGTCACCTTCACAGGCGCAACCCTAATCCGGGAGAAACTCCACGGATCACCATTCTAAACCATTCAAAACATGATTAATTCTCATTTTACATGCTTTAATGGATACCCTAGCGTGGTATCTAATGTTCTTTAAGCTTTAAATGAATCAAACCAACACCACGAGCAATCTACATAATCAAACGAGGTAGAAACACCCTACCTTCGTGAAGAATGCGAAAACTGGAGTTCTCTCGGTGTTTCCCCCGCTCCACGCAACGTCCTCGCGGTGAGAGCGTACCAAGAACTCCACTAGGACCTCGAATCGTCCAAGAAACCTGCGCATCAGCCTTCCCCGGCCGAGCTGAGCTTCCCCTGCTCTGTTTGGCTGGGGTTCCTTAAAAATGCACAACAGTTGAGAACGTGACGTAGCCCTACGTCGCAACCTGAATGCGATGTGGGAGGCCGTCGCCTTCCCACTCCTGACGTCAGCTGGCCGCCCAACGCACGACACGTGGCGTGCATGCAAACGTTGACCACTCAACAACAGTAACAAGAATGCGACCACCAGGGCTGTCGCGTTCAGAATGCGACACACACCCCTGTCGCGTTCACAGGCAGAAAACCTGTGAGTGCTTTGGGCCCAATCTGACGGCCCACCAAGCCTCACAACGCGCGTAACACCTGAAACTCAAACTCATGGGCCACACATCGGCTACCAAACCTATTAAACACGGATCCACGATGATCCAAAAAACACGCAACGTTACATTACTATCACCTAAAAAGAACTGTCGTCCTCGAAAATCAACACAAACCACAATAAACTGGACTATCACCTAAAAAGAAATAAAATCGTATACAGAACAAGAAGGATATTCTTTTTCTGCATCAGCCTTTCAATTCATCTGCGCTAACTGATTCATCTGTCCATTTCCATCCTTGCTTTGTTCTTTTCTTTTCTTTCAATTCATTTCACAATTACTCTATTCTTTCGATTCCATTACCTTTCCTTACCTTTCAATTGTAGGTGATTCTACCTTGCCAATGGTGCTTTATCTCCTTGGATTGAATCTACTTTCACATTTTATGGGCTGTGTTTGCAACACTTCTTTCCGAGCCATTTCTTTCTGCTCAAATCCTTTCATTTTATTTCACTACCTTTGGATGTTCTTTCGTACTAAACCTTACTTAAATTCTCGAGTTTCTTAACGCCATTCCATTACTCACTTGTCATTGCTAGTCATTATCCTGCTTTATCTGCATTCACATACTTAACTGTCTAACCTGTGGGTTGCGGTCCCACCACGCTTCCGCTGCGCCACTCTGATTATACAAAATATTTCATAATTTTTGCTTCCATTACTATTCACAATTGCTACGCACTGTCACCATTATTCTGATTTCGGTTAATTTCAACACAGATTGCTTTACTTGCTCAATCAATATTGGAAAAACAATATCAAAATTTCCAAACTGCTTTCTCTAATACTTCAATTCTAATTGTGCCACACCTTTAAAAATCCAAATTCTACCATACCATTACATTACTAACATACTTTATTTTTCATATTCCTTTTTGATTTCAATTTATATCCTTTAGCTAACTTTACGCATATTAACTTTATTTCAATCGGGTGCCATCTGACCTTAAATCGTTCACTGTTTATCTGATTGCACTCTTTTCTTTCTATACCTGACGGTTTCAATTTCCATTCAGCCATGCTCAGATCTGCACATTATTCCTTAACTGTCCTGCTTTTTATTCTTATATCAACTTTTAAAATACTGCCTCGAGAAAACACTTCTGCTTAAACTAACCCACTTTCTATGTGCTGCCATGCAAACTCTTACTGATCACTTCTTCAGTCCTTCAGTTACATTTGTTCCACAATCTATCATACTCTTTCTTTTCCAAATTAATAATCTGCCAACTGTGCCTTTTTTTTTTGCCATGTATTCTTCTACCATTCACACAACAGTTCATACAAACACTCTTCATTAACGATTGCCAAAGCTATAATTTGAAGTCAATCTCTTTAAATATCGTGACCAGCTCTGCCTGATTTCTCTATACCACTTAGCTTAATATTGCTCAACGGCTTCTTAGCTAATCCATTTTTTTTCATTCTGACCCGCATAACTCTATCTTACTCTGAACATTCTTAATCTTAGATTTAATCTTTTTCAAACATAAACTTTACCTTTTCTCTGCTCAAATTTTAATCAATTGCTAATCAACAATAACCTTATCTGTAACATTGTATTCCTTAACGAACCAATCTATGCAATTCTCATAAACTATTACTTGCCAAACTAATATCTTTCTTACGGAGTTGTCAGAAAAGTCCACTATGCACTGATCTTTCTTTTACCCTCTCTTTGCTTAACTGATCACCTCTGCTCAGACCTCTAATTATCAAAACACCCTTATCCTCATCGGACGATCATAATTCTTTGCTATTCTATTTACCCACACTTCAATTGAAGTCAACCTGTCTCACTTAATCATTCTCAACTTGCCAGAGCATTAATCACATTATTACTCAAGCTACTTCTCAATTCTTATTAACACAAATCTCAAACAATACCTCTGCCAAGGCCCTCATCTGCAACTTATCACACACACACTATTCCTTACTAGTAACATTCTGCTGATCTATCGCAGTAACACCCTATATCTGTCTCTGATAACTCTGTACTTTACTAACATATATCAGGCATATCCCTCTCAGGGCACTACTTTACCTTTCTCCTCTAATCTCTGCAACTGAAAACCTTTAAATACTATACTCTAACTACACCCTGGCACACTGGTACAACCACACAACTTATGCCACTATCCACGCTGTGGCTCAACAACTGCTCACAACTGCCAATTTAACAAACAGAAACACACGGTTTATGAGCCAAAAGCTCACGTAAAAACTACTTTATATCACACATAACCACAGACTCACTACCAGCAATGTACATTAATCTATGTATTGGGACATTGTAACTTCAATGTCTTTTCATATTCTAACTGGACCACGCTCTGATACCAACTGTGACGGCCTTGGATATTTATGTCGAATAAGGCTCCATATCCAGATCCGCCTCCCGCGAACGGACCAAAGTCTCGCAAGGGATAGCTCACACAAGTGTCCAGTAACAATATAAAAGACAACTACATAGTATAAAACACAAGAAAGTACATGTGCTCATACCTACATATAACAATTTACAACTGTTCCATTACATTATTACATGTCCAATTAAAAAGTACAACTACCTGGGGCATACCCCGAGGGAGCACGAGCTCACACAACACTAACTACTACACTACTGCTAGTGGTACAAGTCTGCCACAACCTCTCCACAAGCCGAACCAACGGTAAGCACTGAAAAGAACTGTAGGGAAGTGAGCCTCAACAAGTCACAGGCTCAGTAGGGGCTACCAAAAAACCTCAACAACTAAACAGAAGAGACCTCAACCCCAGAGGGTCTCCCTGGCAACACTGATAGCCAAACCATAACGTGCTCACATTATTACAATAAATAACAAATAAACATAATCATGACAATAAACATAAAGTCCTCGGAAGGAATGTGGGACTATAGGACTAGTACAATATTACTAGTCCGCCTAACAACTAAAGTGCCTAAACAACAGTCTCACCGGCACACTGTTACAACAACTGGTTGCCTAAGCTATAAGCCACATAGGTGAAACACTGCCCAATTTACAAGCTTCACAGGCGAACCTCAAACATTTGAGTAACAAGACTGCTAACCAAGAGCTGGTCCCTTATACCCCAAACCACACTACGTTGGAAGCTACACACGAGATAACAGGACTGGCTACCACGAAGCCAATCCATAACATACTAAAACCATAATTGGAAACTTACCCGAGAAAGGGGAAAACACAACGAGTGGAAGGTCACACCACACGACCTTCACAGAGCACAGCTCCTCCACAATACCTGAATAAACTGGTACACTATGTACCACGAAAAATAAATAACCATAAAGGGTACGGGTACCTACCACCAAGTGGTACGACCACAAAACAGTACCCATATAGGGTACAGGTACCTGTTACCATGAGGTACCACTCCGGAAATCACAACCACACCAGTGCCACACACAAAGCACTCAACCACGATAAAACCTTGATATTACTGTGCCAACCACGGGGCACACCACAGAAGTCAAACCACAACCAGTGAGTCACTGCTCACAACTAACACTAGTGAGCCATTGCTCACAAAAACCACACTAGTGAGCCGCCGCTCACAAACCACGACATGTGGCAAAGCACGGGTCGGAAAGAACGACACCACTACACGGGAATGAACTACTGGCTGATTAGGCCAGTATCCAACCCGGACAACACAACACAAGACCAACCTCTCAGTCTCACAGTCACGGATGAAAGGTCCAACCGCCACTCCACGAGAACAAGTCAAACAACTGTGGAGACCAACCAACACCATACCTGCAGACACACAGCTGCAGATCCATGCCTGACACCTCTAGGGTCTCTGGACGGAGTACCCTAAAGTGAGGCACTGGAAAACAGGACTAGCTGGGGACCAGTGTCGACTACTGGTGTCGTACCCCCAACTACGAGCACGCTACAAGCGACTGCACACCCACAAACACAAGTTGCTGCCCTACTGTCGTCTTTCCCTCAGCCGGACGTACAACTCAAACACAGGAGTGAGGGTGTCCAAGACAGACGACACAGACCTTGATGGTACACACAGTATTGGGACCAACCCCGAGCACAACAAACACACGTGCCTGGCTCACAAAGAACCTGGGGTACCCGACTAGAGAGGTATTCCGGAATAGGCGTCGGACCACCACACTCGGCTAGCACAAATCACGATATATACATATATAGTATTTATTTATAATTCACGATATACATGTGTTAGGATTAGCTTAACATCAGTCACCATGTGACCCCAGAGCTATCCTACACCAACATATTCATGAACCAACTCGCCTATCATCGGTCACCTCGTGACCTCCGTGGCTACACACACACCACTTAACACATAAATCAGTATAATATTCTTCGAAGGACAACAACAGACCAAAGCTAGGTCCACACATGACCTTCACTACCCAATCACCTCAGAGTAATTACACAAATTATATTACAGTAATCATAACGACAACCACTAGCCATGCACACATGCATGACACACAAATCATGAAACACCACAATGTCACGGCTAGGTTCACATAGGAACTTCACTGCCCAATTACTATGACAAATCATAGAAATTACATTACGACAATGTGTGTGCCATACACACACCCAAACCACGTAAACTTCACACATATAACACAAATGACACGCCAACCACATAAAGCATAATCACCTAGTGAGCACCACGCTCTACGAACACTACATGTGCCAACGCACCACAAACCGGTGCCATGCACAACATTTAATAAATAATCGGATAAACGTATTTTAAAAACATGCATTAAAAGACCTCACGGCTGAGGTCGCGACATGGGGCTGTGTCACCTTCAGAATGCGACGCCCCGACCTGTCGCAATAGGAAACCCTATCGCGATGGGTAGGCCTGTCGCGACCTTGTCGCGACGGCAAGGTCTGTCGCCTTCACAGGCGTAACCCTAATCTGGGAGAAACTCCACGGATCACCATTCAAAACACGATTAATTCTCATTTTACATGCTATAATGGATACCCTAGCGTGGTATCTAATGTTCTTTAAGCTTTAAACGAATCAAACCAACACCATGAGCAATCCACACAATCAAACGAGGTAGAAACACTCTACTTCGTGAAGAACGCGAAAACTGAAGTTCTCTCGACGTTTCCCCCGCTCCACGCAACGTCCTCACGGTGAGAGCACGTCGAGAACTCCACCAGGACCTCGAATCATCCAAGAAACCCGCGCAAGAACCTTCCCCGGCCCAGCTGAGCTTCCCCTGCTCTGTTCGGATGGGGTTCCTTAAAAACGCACAGCAGTTGAGAACGCGATGTTGCCTTACGTCGCAACTGAACGCGACGTGGGAGGCCGTCGCCTTCCCACTCCTGACGTCAGCAGGCCGCCCAACGCACGACACATGGCGTGCATGCAAACGTTGACTGCTCAACAGCGATAATAAGAACGCGACCTCCAGGGCTGTCGCATTCAGAACGCGACACACACCCCTGTCGCGTTCACAGGCAGAAAACCTGTGAGTGCATTGGGCCCAATTTGACGGCCCACCAAGCCTCACAACGCGCGTAACACCTGAAACTCAAACTCATGGGCCACACATCGGCTACCAAACCTATTAACATGGATCCACGATGATCCGAAAAAACGTGATGTTACAACTATGGCGGCAAGAAATGCCACACAACCCTTTCTTATCATGTTATGTGCCTTAATAGCAGAGACGAGAGACAAGTGCCTCTTATGCCTATGTCCCGTAAAGGTCAGCTTAGGGAATTCGCTAAATGTTATCTTCCCTCTTCTACAGTCAACACAAGCCCCATAAGTAGATAGCCAATCGGCTCCCAAAATGACATCGTAGCCCTCCATGGGCATACAGATCAGGTCGGCTCTAAGGTTGAGTTCACCAACCATTACATCAGCTAATGGAAAATATTTATTCAATTGGGCTTTCTCCCCCAGTGGTGTAGTGACAAGTAATTCAAATTCCATGGATGCATGTTTTTCATTTAATGTATCGGCAAATGCTTGCGATATAAACGAATGTGTTGCGCCAGTATCAAACAATACAAATGCTGATTGAGAAAAGACTGGTAGTGTACCTTCCACGACTCCACCCTCCTCGGTGGTCTCCACTTCCTGCAAAGCTTGAAGTCGGCCAGGCTTCTTTTACCCAGTCGGGCATTTCTTTTTCTCCTGCTCCTTTAGCACAGGGCACTCGAAAATGTGATGATTGTGATTTCCACAACGTAGGCAAGCACCTGCTTTCCGCCAACATTCGGCGGCAGTATGACCAGGTTTGTCACAATGCTCGCAATTGGTCTTGTTGGTGTTTGGGGGAGTAGGTATCTTGGGCTTCCTTTCTTGATTCTGCCCTCCAGTGTTGTTGAACGCCGCTTCTTGCCGTTGGTAGGTCGGCTTGATGAACCAGATGTTTGTTCTTTCTTGACGATCCTGCCCTTGATGCAATCAGTCAGATCGATCGCATCCTCAAGCAGTTGGGCCTTCTTGACCATGTCAGCATAGACTTGGATGTCCATTGGAGCAAGCTGGGTGATATAAGAGGGTTTGAGCCCATTGAGAAATCGTTCCGCCTTCATTTTCTCTGTGCTGACAATGATGGCATAGCGTGCCAATCGGGAAAATTACGCTTCGTATTCAGCGACGGTAAGGTGCCTCTGCTTCAGTGCAGCAAATTTCGAGGCCTTCATCTCTTGGACACTTTCAGAAAAATACTTGGAGTTGAAGTGCTCCTTGAATTCATCCCAAGTAAATTGTGCATCTGCCCATGTAGCTTCAACGGGCTCCCACCACGCACGGGCGTCCCTTTCTAACTGGAATGTTGCTAGCAGAAGTTTGTCACCATCCACGCATTGCATGACGTGGAAAATACGTTCAACTTCTTTTAGCCAGTTTTCGGCCTCTTCGGGATCGGTAGTCCCACTGAAACGAGGCGGGTTTAAATTGCGGAAATTCCAGTGCAGATCTTCGGCTCCTCTATTTCCATTGGCTCCAGCTGCCTGAAGTAATGCCTGAGTGAGCTGCTGAATAGCGTGTTGCATATTACGGAGTTGTGCACACTCCGCTGCCATTGCTAGTGTCTTAAGTTCCTTCAAAAGAGAATTTAATGTAAGATAATGAGGTTGCACTAAGTTTGTGAGTGTGTGAGTTTATTTTATCTTATTACCCATGGTTCTACCCATCTCTCACATAGGTATGGACTTAGATTCTAAGTCAAGGCAGGTCAAACCTAGATCATCCTATACTTAAGAATAACCTAGGCTTAGATACCACAAAACTATAACGCCCTGACGCGGAATATCGGAGTGGAATTACAGTTATATAAATAGTATAGAGCGAGAAATAAACATTAAACCATTGCACAATGGGAATAATACCAAATGAAATCCAACTTTATTAATAATTCATCAACTAGCTATTACATCAACTAACCAGAGCCAAAACTAGGGCCCAGAGTACTTTATTCAAATCCAACTAATACATTCTTAACTGATCGATGACTAAACTAACTAACTACTAAGCAGTGGTTGCTAAAATGGGTCACTCCTGAACGTCATCCTCGTTCCCTTCCTCATGAGTGTGGTGATTACCATCCGACTCACCTGAAACACATGAAATAATAATGCAGGATGAGCGAATAACGCCCAGTAGGACTTAATATCTCATGAGAACAAGCATACTTTAAATGATTAATGTCCTAAGTGGCAGGATAACTAGAAAGAATAGTCAGGTATAGCAAGTAACGATGGCAAGAGAACAATAGCACCTTCACAAGAGTATAACACCACAAGTATGAATAAAGGGTTGGCCATATCACGAGATAGTAAGTAAACTAGTCACGATAGAAAGTATTGGTCGATATTCTTTCAACCACGAGTTCAAGTACCAAATAAATGATTGATTGATTGCCATAGATTAAATCTTGAGTGTCATGCATTAGGTGTATGCCAAACACCCTTATCATTAAACCCTCGCGAGTTATAGCCTTTCGGGCGCTCATCCCAGGACCAGATCAAGCCCCTTATAATGTTGCCTAGCATAGTCATATTTGTTACCTTAGACAATCAATTGATGGCCAAATAGAGTACCAAGAATAGATGAGAGTAGTAGACGAATAGACGAGAGTACAGAGAGGATGCAATTGTAAAAACAACATTAATCACACGATAGTCACAGTTGCACGGCACTAGGTTGGGTACCGGCAGTCGGGTAGAAGTCACAACCGCCCATTAGCCGTGCGATGAACACAGGCTAGATGGTCCAGCGTGATCCCAAGATAAGAAGGAAACACACTAAGGCCGTTTGGATCGTACTGATCCCTAAGGGTGTAACGGGTTTTAAGGGTATAACCAGCTCGTCAGCAATGGATGTGCGCTAAAGCCAAGGAGACTTACAGAGGCCTTGACAAGGAGTCCCTGGTCCAGTCAGGAGTATTCCCAACGGAGAGGTGGTCCATGCCACGAAAAAGTGTGTAACGAAACGTTGTTCGTCTTGCCTCGAGTGCTCGAAGGCAGAGGGACACGATAACAGTGTACAAAGCATGCGAATAAAATGAAGACAAGTGTCATTTAAATAATAGGAAAATTTAAGTGAAATAGTTATACTTAATAATTACCAAATATATTATTGAGTAATTTAATAAGGTCCAATGACAAACATTTGTGTTAAGTGTGTGCACGTGTAAATAATCATGAGAGCATGAAAGATTGTGCACATGGCTTTTATTTAATTAATTTTTATGTAATTAATACAAAAGATTAATGTTCAGATCAATACTATACTTAACAGTGTTTAATTAAGTCTAAATAAGGGTCAAATGGCATAAATAGTAGGGGCATAAGGGCAAATACTAATTCTGGCGCAATTCTTGAAATCGCGACGGGGGTAGTCCGGGCACGACTGTCAAACCGGCCAGCCTAGCGCGGTTCGGAAGGAAATCGCGACGGCACAGGCCATTACGTTTAGAACACGATGGACCGATTGGTCGCATCCTCTCTGATATCATGGTAGGTCAAGCCGTCGCGATTTCAGAGAGGCAGCTCGACCAAAAAAGGGTTTTGCCCTTTTTGGGTTTGGTCCTTCCCTCCCATGCATGATATAGAGCTCTTCTAAAATCGATATAAAATTGCACGATGATCCAAAAACTATGAAACTAATTTTAAATGAAAGTAGACTCATAGATCTATCAACATGGATGAGTAATTAGGAAACAGATAGGGTTTGTGCATGCTTTAACAAAGTTACATTTTGGTGTCCTAAATATGCGTAGTCATGGAAAAATGATTTAATTAGCAACGAATACATGATAGAAATTAGGTAAAATAGGGGCGTTTGGAAGCTAACAGGATGTAGTATTTATGAGAAATTTTTTCATGGCATGGGATCGAGTACATGCATGGATTTAAGGTAAACAAGAGGGTTTGGGTGCATGATACTGACTGGGATTGAAACATTTAATTCTCCCTCAAGGAAGCACGAAAAATTGTGAAACCATTGGGTTTTGAAAGAGGGTTGCGTGGGCTACCTAAGGTTAAAATTTTACGATTTGTGCTTGAGAGATTGCCTACCTTTTCTTGCTAATAAGAAATCCTAGGTTTGATGACAAAGAAGAGAAGAAATCCTCCTTGCTCCAAGCCTTCTCCCCCTTGCTCCTTCGTCCTCAGTCTTCTCCCTTCGTCTCCCAGAGCTCCAACAACATTCTAAGGGTTGAAAGGGGCGAATTGGGGGGTGTATAGCTTGTGTAAGAGTCCTTTCTAGCTAAAACTCTTCTCTCCTCTTCCAACTCCGAATTTCCACAATTATCTCCCTATTTCCTAGCATTATCTACCTAAAAGGGTTGGGAAGAGAGCCAATTTCGTGGGCAAAGGGTTAGGGTAAGTATAGGACTCCTTTTTAGGATATATATGACTTATTTAATATTTATCTTACCCCTTTTTACTAATTACTATTATTTTTAATACGAATTTTACTTAATTAACTCTCATCTTATGATGGGCTCTTCCCATTTAGGCCCAACTCTTCATGTTAGGACCATTAGTACAACCCATTCCTATTTTAGCTTAATGGGTTTTGATTTAATTTTCTTTTACTTCCTTCATTGCCTCTTTATTCTAATTTAATTCTATTTATCATATTTATTTATTTAAAATTTTAATTTTATTTGGGATTTTACAAATCAAGGTTGCTACAAATTGAAACGCCAACAAGCTGGGCAACCGAGCTGGGTCAGTAGTTGACCCCAAAGATGTAGGTCAGAGAATTGCTAAGCACATAAGAAGTTGAACTAGGGCCCATAAGTGATGTAACATCAAGTATACCAATTAAACATACTTTACAAAATGGAAAATAACATAATCACATAACCAGTGTTTCCTTCTTAGGGATACTCAAATAAATACAACAAGGAATGTATTGGGTGGGAACACCCTATTGTTAAACATTACATTAATCCGAATTCATGAGCACATAATTTTCTCTTTCTAAGACTCTTCTATAAAAAGGAAGATCTCTCCCTAAGACGTTGTCAAGGGACGCTCGATCACTCAGCCCCTTCCCCATCAATTCAAGTGGCTTCTTCCTTGTATTCACCTAAAATTGCTAAGTAACATTATGTGAGCAAAAATGCTCAGTAGAAATTATATCTTTGTAGCCAAGCAAATTCAAAGTATTATACATTTTGGATCAGCTTATGACAAGAAGGGCACTACTATACAATTCATGAACTAATTGTTTCAAGAAAATGAATTGCAACTTCAAAGGTCATGAACATTTTAAGAGAACAAGTTCAGTAAGCAGGAAGTAGTATAAAGTTTTATGAAAAGAGCAATCACTCAATGTTATACAGTACATTCACTATCATTCAGTAGTAGTAACATTCAGTGGGAGAAAACGTTTGCTTAAGACAAACAATCAGTCATTCACTTTTGGAGCAATGCCACACCCATTGTCCAATATGTACTTTGGGGTGCTCCTCCTAAGGCCTCGACGGTATATGCACAGACATTGAAGGTCCAATTTAGTTGAACACCCATTAACTCTAGAAATATCCCAAGAGTTTCAATAACAAGCAATAAGCACTTAGTAAGGAGTTCAAGGTAGCGTGACTAGAGCTGATTTAGGACAAAAGGTGACGGTCAACACGATAGCTCAGTCATGATTTTCTTCGTAGACCCAACCAGTATGCGAAAGTGACCAACCTTTAATAGGTATTTAAAAGATCAATTTGTTTTCTTTTAAGCTCATCACGTATGTTAAATCTATTTCGCTAATATGTGGGGCATTGGTTGACTCCTTCTAGGAGAAAAGCTCACTATGGTTTATAAACATGATCAATCACTCAAAAGAACACTTGTAACAACCCAGATTTTTAAAAATCATGAACCAATATGATAAATGTGCTAGATGGTAGTCTATAATTTTATAGAGGCTCAAATAGCAGGAGAATCCATTAGCAACAACAAATCCATGTGAAGACTAAGGTAGGAGTTCTAACATGCCAAATACATGATCACATGAACCTTGGTTCCTGAAAAATAACCAGATCTGTCGACAAACTCCGTTGTGTCTATCGACAGATAGTTTCATCTGTCGAGAAATCTTAATGGATCTGCCGACAGCTACTGCGCCAGATCTTCTCTCAGAAGCTTGCTTCATTGTCTAGTCTCTCATTTGTCGACAACCAATCTGGAGTCTGTCGACAGACACACGTACACATGAACAAAAAACAAGGATTTGACCCCAGATCTAACACCATCAACCTTAGTAAACATCATCAGTAGTAATGGTGCGCCTGTGGAGCCCTTCTCAACACATACCCAAGAGCACTCATAAGGTTGTTGGCAAGACAATTGGACCACTTGGTGAAGAATGGCTCCCAACCAATAATTTCTAAAACTTGATCTGCAAATAGAATATATAGGTCATCAATCAAAAGTTTTGAACTTCTATTCCCCAATTAAAAGCCTATAAACACCAATGGGTGTTTGGTCTGCTTATAAGGTCAATCGAAATGGCTTCAACCCCAGTTGAAAGAAGGGCAGAAAGAAATATAGAAACAGTCACTAAAATTGATCACCAATCGAAAGACCCCTCAGATCTATTCACCTATCAATGGTCTAATGACCAGTCGATGTTTTCCCTTCAGCAATCGATGATCTAATGGCCAATCGATATTTTTCCTTCAGCAATCGATGGTCTAATGACCAATCGATGTTTTTTCCTTCAGCAATCGATGGTCTAATGACTAATTTCAGCAATCGATGGTCTAATGACCAATTTCAGCAATTGATGGTCTAATGACAAATCGATGTTTTTTCCTTCAGCAATCGATGGTCTAATGACCAATTGATGTTTTTCCCTTCACCAATCGATGGTCGAATGACCAATCGATGTTTTTCCTTCACCACTCGATTGTCTTTATACCAATCGATTTCTTTGTTACCAATTGATTGCCCTGTTAATCACCAATCAATTGTCTCTATGCCAATCGATTGCCTTGTTAATCACCAATCGATTTCCCTGTTAGTCACTAATCGATTGTCTCTATGTCAATCGATTGCCTTGTTAACCACCAATCGATTGCCTTGTTAGTCACAATCGATTATCTTTTCTATGCCAATCGATGTGAGACTGTTCTCCAATGGGTGCAAACCTCACTTAACGCTTGGTAGCAATTAGTTTGTTGGGAGTCAAACCTAGGCCACAAGTGGTTCCCACTGTGACTGTCCTTTTTGTAGGATGTAAGTCAACCTTCTATACTATTAGAATGTGGGCCACATGGTCCAAGGTATGGTGGGCATGGCCTAAGATATGGTGGATCTTTGATAAAATCCCACCTACTGTACTATGAACATGGGGACCCATTCGTCCTGGTCTGACGAGACCCTTAAAACCAACCCCTACACTCCATTCTAACCCCCACTGGCCGTGCGAAGAGGAAGCTTAGAGCTAGTGGTGGAAGAAGCCCTCAAGAGCAGTGGCTGATCCTGAAGCTTGAAAACCTTGGAGCTTCATCCATCATTTCTACTTGGTTTGAAGAAGAAGCAGAAGTTTCCGAAGTAATTAAGGTAGGTCTTCTCAGGCAAACCTAATATTTCCATGCTTAAAAAGGGATCTTCGAATTTTTATCTTGAAGGTTCTCCTGGTTCTTCTTCTTCTTTTTGTCCAGTGAAGGGTTGGTATGAGACCTTCATACCATGAAGTGTTTCCTTGCATACTCCTTAGTTATGTAACGACCCTCCTCATACCGGTACGATTATACCAATCCCCATCAGTACAAAGAGCGCCATTACAGTGGGATAGTAACCTAACACTAAGCGTTAAGGTTGATATGTCCATGAATACTAAAAGAGTACAGCGAAATTTAAGGAAATGCTTTACTTTATTCCATCATCATCACACGTTCCACAGTCTATATAGTAAAAGGGATTACTAGAGTCCACATTATTACAACTTGAAAAGAACTACATTGTCCATACATTGTCCATATGAATAATATTATTCAAACTATAAATTAAAGCAACTACCAAAAATAAAATCTCCTCAAGTGCTATTCTTGTATGCAGTATCAATCTTCACTATTCTCTACTCAGCTACTGGATAACCTGTCACACCTGTATGCCGAAGCAAGTATGAGTCTTACAAGACTCAGCAAGTAATCTAAAATATCAAACTTACACATATCACATACGTAATAAGCCACTAATAATAAGGAAAACCACATGCTATCATTCTGATCACAACATTACACATGATACATGTTTCTTATGGTCAACTGTACATAAGTCATCCAAATACCTTCCTATCTAGCACATGCTCATGTTAAATCATGAAAGATAACATACACCTACATATGTTTTCTACACATGATATATCCTATGATGCATGATTCAAATCTTCATCATATCATTTCACAATTCTACCATTTTAAAACATAAGGCTATGCACAAGATAATAAACATTCCTAGCATGGTATCTAGTCAATTTCTCATGCATTTATATCTTTTTATCACACATTTAACTTGCTGTTTTAGTGTATAATTTATCATACTCTTTTAACACTTGCGCATGCTTTCTAGTGATCTACGTAACACGATACTAAACATTCTAACATAATTTAGCATAATCATGTTGATACATACATGGTATGAACAAATGCACTCTTAAACACCTAACATATAACATGATTTATTAATCTAAACATTTTCCTTATTGAGGAATAACTCTACCAATTAAAACATGCAATTATACATAAAGTAGATAGCAATCTAACATGATCTCTATTTATATTTCACATGCACTTTTCCTTATTTATTTAAACATTTCATTTGCTGTTTTAATATGAATAATTCACCATGATATCACCTTTATTGAACATGAATTGAAGATTTAAAATACATTCAAATCGGATGACAATCATCTACAAATTAAACATGGAACTACATACTAAATGAATAGCAATTCTATCATGGACTTAGGCATTATTTTATGTGTTTATCAACATCATAATCTCATTTAGCTTGCTGTTTTGACATGAATCAAACTTGATTACATGAATTTACACTTATTCTCATGCTATCTTATTCATTTGTCAATTCTACATACTCGATTTTCTACATTGCATTTCTTTACATATTTACATACACATATTCATACACACTACCATATGGATATTATTAAACTACATCACATGATATTAACATAATTCTACAATTATGATGTTAATGCACGAACAGCAAAATAAATATGCATGTATTAATACATTGGTTTTCACATGTGATTACACTCTCATTATCTTTTACTCTTCCTTACCGATAATTTACACTTCTTTCATTTCATTTACTCATGCATTCATGTTTATCACTTATCACAATAATTGTACTTATTACGTGCCACATTCACTTATCACTTTGCACTTCTAATCACATTTAATCTCTTAAATTGCCATGACACATAGTCCTAACTACCAAGCAGAGGAAAACACTCACTTTAGCACTTAATGCTTATCACTTAGCACTTAGCACTCACTTTCACATATTTGTCACCTAGGCAATGCGGTGGCAAATCTAGGTAACTGTGCAGAACCGGGAGAAGCCCTCTCCACCATAACCAGTGGTACTTGTCCACCTCCAGGATTTTATCCTAATGCCCTTAGGATTTATCTCATAACGTTGAGCCTTCCATATGGACTTTTCTATGGTACAGCTCTCAGACCTCTATGGTAGCAGTGTCACACATGGCTAAATATTGCATTAATCACTTTATTATTCTCATCACATTTTACTCATGCTCATACACATATTTTCATCCCATTTCACACACACTTTATATAATGTTCACATTTCCATTTACAGAAATTCACCATACTGTTAAACAATGATAAATAACTTAAAATAAGATTTTAACATGCTACTAACTCTTGATTTACATATAATTAACTCTATCATGCTTAACATGGCCATTTTTCTTATTTCAAAACATAACAGTACTTACTGTCATCAGATCTTCATGAAATTTTTATCACAAGTGAAATACAGTAAACATAACACATTCTAAATTTTCTAGATTTTTATGAATAGGAAATGTATTTATAACAATTAAATCAAATCACAGGTGCATTTTTGACTAATTTCTCTAAAGTAAAGATCCTAATAAAACAGTCTAATATAACAGTGTCATTGCGTATATACAGTCAAGACATCATCACAGAAGATTTACCAAACCCTAATTCACATCTAACCTATTTACACAAATTAAACATGGTTATTCTATGCTCATAATTCAATTTTCCAGAATTTTAATAATTAACACAAATCATGAAAATTCATGAAAACCTCATGACATGACCTACTGATCACCCTTGACCCCACATAAAAGTTACAACATGAACACATACCCAGAAATCATTTAAATATATTAAAGAAGATCAAATAGCATTTTTCAGAACACTGAAGAACTTTACTGCACAGTCCTGGCCGCCAACTGAGTTAACTGCAGCATCCCTTACCGTCAACTCAAGAACTTGACGGCAGGGGATGTTGCCGTCAACTTCCAAACAGCAATCAGCACAGACAACACTCACATGCACGGGGAAAATGGAGGGTCCAAGACTCGAGGAAAAATCCAGAAAAATTCTAGGACCTAGGAGACATGTCTAAGATTGATATACATAGGTTACTTGCCTCTAATAAAATCCTAGAAGATCAAATCTTTGCCGTTGAAGCCCTCCTCGGCCAAAGCAAGAGGGTGCTCAGAAACTCCTTGAATCTTGTTCTCCCGTCGATGTAGATCGTTCCTCGGGGTTGGGGATGCCTCCTTGATAGTTAGACTACACTCCAGTCATCGTAGATCTCCCAGAAAATCCTCCAGTCTCCGGATCAGAGCTTGGGAAGTCCAGCTTTTCTCACAGAAAATATTAGGGTTTCACAATGACCAAAAGGGCTTTGTGCGGCCAAAAAATGGGTTTTTATAAAGTTGGATAGGTTAGGTACGCACTGGGTTAGGTTACCCAAGGTTTAGGAAGGGTTTCCTAAACTGGAACCGGCCATAAAGCGAGCATTAAAAAATCTGGAACCGTTACGCAGGAGGATATAGATGTCAACATCGGTTGTAGTCAACTGCACAGTTGACGTCAAGGGGCTGGCCGCCAACAGGGGGTTGGCGTCTAGGGGGTGGCCGCCCACTGTGGGTTGGCGTCCAGGGATGTGGACGCCAACCACACTGGCGTCCAGGTCTGGGCCGCCAACTGCACAGTGCAGTTAAGACCCTGCCAAACCCCAAAATAAATGCGTAAATATATCTAAACAATTTAGTATATGTAAAAATAATTATATATATCCTTACCACATAAAATAAATGCATTACATGATATTTAATTAAATACAACTTACACTAATCATGATTAAGGATAATATGCATCAATAACATGCATATATGCACATACACATTCACATTACATAGTCACATACATTGTGCAGGAATTTATAATGAAATGTGTTCATTATTAGTTGAATTCTACATGTACATTATCATTCAAGCACCTTACACATCATAATAATTTAACATGCTTAAAGTAGATAAATATCATTTAAATAAGATTAGCTTTTATATATTCCTATACATACCAAGGTTTCTTACAACATGCATAAAATAACTAAATGCAATAGGCACATCAATAATTAAATAATTGCATACCCATTTAAATATGTATATTGCATGTACAGAAATAAACTCATAATTATTTACAAAATGTATGACAATAATTTCTTACTATGAGCACATATAATATGCATGAGGTTTATAGATTTATTACATACTTTGATAGCTAGATAATGCATGCACACTTATATTTATATTTATACCCGTACGAAAATAGCTCTCATGCACTTACATGGCCCGTAGTATTACTTACCTATCACATGCACAATATTACTTAACTATTTTATGCCTCAGATTTTTTTTTGTATACACATTATACATAAATTTAACTAATTGCTTATTCTTACCTAACTATCCTGTATATACATGCATGAACTAACGAGAAGTATAGTAATGATAATATGCACAATTGAATACACACGCTACTCACGCGACAAGTAAAGACATATGCACCATATAAAAGAAAGAAAATTTCGGGGTATCACAAGTTTAATTTTTTCTACTCCTAGAGTGTTGGATGGGGCTACTATCCAAAAGATCCCAACATCAAATGTTCCACGGATCCTCACTTTATTGTGGGAAATCCCCCCTCGACTACCTTGACATATGTCACCCAAAATGTTTAGTTTGAACTAAGGTATGAGATTCTCCCTTTAAAGGTCTCAACAACTTTCTTGCTAAAAACCTGGATGAGGAATTGTCTACTAGTTTTATCTTGGAACTGGGTCCACTTGTCTAGGCCAAACTTCGACTGGCATTTGGCCAACTTCAACTGCCCTTTAGCACTTCAACTTGTCTAGATGGACTATATAGTAGGTCGACACCTCCCTTCTATGTCGACACATTCTCCCCATAGTGTGACACACCTCTATTTAGCCCCAGATCTGAAGAATATACCATGAGAGCTAAAAGCTAGGAAATATTGAGAAGCATTCTAACTGGCTTCTAAGTGTCTCGATGCCTTGTTCCTTTAAGACTCGGTTGAAATTCTACCTTTAAATACCCAAATTTTGGAATCAAATAAAGTGAATAAGGACTCATTGCCCCTTCTGTATGTCTGGTACTTGTCATGATCTCTTACATTGTTGTTCCTTGAACTTTGGAGGAAATTTGTACCCTTGAAAATCCTTAAACTATGTTTGACCTCCTTGATAGCCTACGAATACAACTAAATTTTCCATGATGGCCATAATATGTTTGTTATCTGGCACTACTTGGGACTTCGGTCCAACTGACCTCATGCCTGTGCATATTTAAGGGTCCTTCTGGTCCCGGGGAGGAGCACCCCAACGTACTTATTAATCGTGGGAGTATAGACTTGTGGTGGTGGCATGCCACTAAAATGTTTGACGGATTCGAAAGTGTCTCTAGTTACATGTTGTGTTTAAAGTATGATTTGATTTGGTTGATTGTTAAGTTTGAAATATGGCCAAATTCTTGTTCTTTTAACACATGCTTAGTTGGAATCATAGTATGAATTGTCTTATTATTTTTATGACATGATAATCCCTTCTGTCTAGTCTTGGTAGCAGCATGATTTGCCTTGAAATTTTGCAATGTGCATCTTCTGATTTGTTTATATTCTTGCTTCTTGTTTATCTTGATTACCCTGCTTATTATCCTTGAGATCCTACCTATTTAAAATGATAATCAATTATCTTTTACCTGCACCTTGAGATATAAATCTTACTGGACGTAAGCTCATTAAATCCCTTAATATTTTCAGGTGGTGAATGTGAGTCTGTAGAGACGGGTGAAATGGGGCAAGAGTGAAGAGAGCACCCAGTGTAGTCTTTTGTAAAGATGTCTTGATAGATGGTCCTTTTTGTTTTGGAACCACCCTTTTGTTGTCAAGTCATGGGACCTAAGGGGACCCTATCTACTTGTAATTATACTATTGTAATGCCCCTTTTAGATTATCATATAAACTTTAGTATGTCGACACTCTTGTAGTAGTCTGTCGATGCCTACTCAATTCTGTCGGCACTCTTTGAGTCGTGTGTCAACACCTGCTCTGAACTGTCAACACCCAGAGGTTATCTGTTGATCAATGTTGTCAGAAATTTCAGCTCCCTCTCCCGTCCAAACTAGACTAAAGGACTTGTGCACTCGTTTGATTTATATGTCACTCCCCAGTTATTCTCATAACTTTATTGGGCCAATTTTGGGGGCGTGACAACACTAGCCCCCCCCAGTAAAGCCTGATCAAAGTAGCCCAAAGGCATATACAATGAAAGGAGACTGGCCGAGTACAAGGACTACATAGTCAAGCTCAGCGACCATTCAATAGGTCAAGGTACAAGCTATGGATGGCCATGCTGAAGCAAGAAAAGAACGAAGGGGAATCCATTAATTAGATAATATCTAGAAGGAACAAGACTACCTTCTCACAGTCACCTTATAGCTTTTTGGGTTGTGTTATCATCCGAGGATGGTTTGGCCATGACCAAGAATGGCCTCACCGATGGGTTATTGAAAAGGAGCGGGGTATGGACGATGACCACTACATCCTATGTAACATCCTGAGTTTTGGTTGTCCTTGGTGTTGATCATGGGATCACGACGGATCGAGGTGTCACATTCTAAATGCGACAGGATCTGTGTCACCTTCTGGTTGAGAAGGCAATGGCCTCTGTGTCGCGTTCCTGTGGTCTGTCTATAGTTGGTGTGCCACGTGTCTGCACTCATGTGTGTGAAGGCGACATGCTAGTTGTCGCGTTCACCTGAGGCATGTACAGGTGTGATACGTGGTCTAGAGGTTGTCTGCCTGTCAGAAGACCTATCGAAACTTGTGAGAAGGTGACAAGATGTTTGTCCCATTCTGGTGAGAACACGACGCGCTCCTTGTTGCGATCTCAGTCCCGATGTCTTAAGGCTGGCTGGCATCTCTTTCTTATTCTTTCTTCTCCTTCCTCTCTTTCCTCCTCCTCTCCGCAGTAGGGGAGCATCCCCTCTCCCTTCTCAGGCGTTTTGGGCGTGGAGGTGCCAGCGTGCTCGTGGCAGAGCGTTGGAGCGGCGTGGAGCGAGGAGGAGATGGTCATTTTGACGTGGAGGGCCCCAATGGGTCTGGTTCTTCAATTGCATGTAGGGATCTCCATGCTCTATTTCTTGTTAGTGTGGATGGAGCTTGGTTTTGGGTTGTCCATTCCATGCTCGTGTGGTTCTTCAGTGTTTTGCATGGATAGACGCTTGCCGGTGGTGCTCCTTTCCTTGTGTTGTAGTTGCTTAGCATTTTTGGGCTTTGGAGGAGGTTGTGTTTGGTCTCTTTGAGGTTTCTACTGGTGTGTTTGTGGTGTGGCCTCATCCCCTCCTTCTGTTGGATCTCTTTATAGCCTTGGGAATCCGTGGGATGGTCCTCATCCTGGTTTCGGGCTTCTGTCTGATTTCACGACACGTTGGTTGTCGCGATATCAGCAGAAGGCGATGCCGAGCCTGTAGTGTAAGACCCAGCCCTTTTGGGCCCTTGGACCTGTCCTCAGGGTCGCAACGGGCACCCTGGTTGCGACATGGTTGCGCCAGAGGAGCCTACCGCGATAGGCTTAGGGTCGCGACGCGCTCGGCCGTCGCGTTTTGGTCGTAACGGGGGTAGCCATCGTGTTCTTGTCACGGCGTCTGAAGCCGTTGCGACTGCTTTTCTGGTAGATTTGACCGTTATTCTGTCTGTTAGAATGGTCATGTCGAGTGTCAGGTGCGTACGGTGTTGACGTGAACTGGTCAGCTGTCATGTTATGGTTTCCTGGTTTTCGAGGTTTGACCGCTTTTGGTGTTGCGCCGTGGGTGGCTGTCGCGACATGGTCGCGACGCTCAGGGGTGACGCGACATGCTCGTTATCACGCTGGGCCGACCCATCGCATCTTGGGACCCGTCGGTTTAAAACAGTCCTCTCCAGTATCGCTGCTCACTGTGCTGCCTCCTCTACCATCCTGCACATAAGGGGAATGACCGCATCCTGCAACTCTATCTCAAGCCTATAATGAAATACTCCACCATCATGGTATTATCTATCACCACATATGGAGCATATCTACTCAATGCCATAAACCTCATCGGGTATTCCAGCACTGATAAATTCCCCTGCTGCAATGTCCTGAACTGCTCCCTCTTCATCTGCTGCACCTGGACTAGGAAGAAAGTATCATTGAAGACTGTCAGAAACTCTGGCCAAGTAATGGTGTCCTCAGGCCTCCTTGCAAACACCGTCTGCATCTTCAATCTCCACCACTCCTAAGCAAAACCCCGTAGCTGGTAAGTGGCGAGAATCACCCTATCTGTCGACGAACACCTCATCGTCACAAACACTCTCTCAACCTCATGCACCCAGTGCTCTGCTGTATCTAGGTTGGGGCCTCCTAAGAACGTAGGGGGCTGCAACCTCAGAAACCTTTCCACGAGTGCTGTAGGCTTCTCAACTGGTCGTGCTAGTACTGGAAGTACGGGTACAAAAGGTGGTACCTCGACTCCTGGTGGTGAAACTGATACCATTGGTACCGCCCCCTCCAAGACTGGTGGCACTGCTGCCACTGGCTGCACCGGTGTCTGCTGATCCATCCTCATCCGTATGTCCATAAGACTCTCCCAAATTCTTTCTATCATTCGCTGTGTAGAATCCTCTCCAGACTCCTCTCCACCACCTCCCCAATCCCTTCTATCTGCCATTTCTAATCACTGCACAAACACCATTCCAACGACACAACATACAATAAATCAATACAAAACCAGGGTCACTACCAGCAGTGAGCTAAGTAAAGAAGTGGCTATGCAATTTCTGATTCCTTTATATTCATACGAACCTTGCTCTGATACCAACTGTAGCAGTCCTCGTCCTTCAAACCCGTTAACCTGATAACGAGTCCGACACGACTCCGCCTCTCGCGAACAGGTCGAAGCCTCGCAAGGGATATCATTCACATGTCCGTAGGAGTATAAAGGAAACAACTCAAATATATATAAGATCACCAATCTCACAAATATTTAAATGAAATTAACATAGCCAATTCCACAACTGTAACCAAACTAGTATAAGAACAACCTGGGGCATACCCCGAGGTGTACAACAGAAAAGAAAATTACACTATTGGGGGTGGTACAACCCTGCTCCGCTACGGTGCGGCTTAGAACTAGATGACGGGTGCGAGGTCTCCGGCTCTCCCTCACCTAAAAGGGGTAGGGATGAGCCT
Source organism: Colocasia esculenta (assembly GCA_014218235.1). Lineage (NCBI taxonomy): Eukaryota > Viridiplantae > Streptophyta > Magnoliopsida > Alismatales > Araceae > Colocasia > Colocasia esculenta. The sequence goes on along the minus strand of CM024765.1, from coordinate 66,570,828 downwards.
CACGAGTCACTGGCTCAGTAGGGAAACTCCCTTAGAAACCGAGCAAACTAACACAAGTAATAAAGCAGGAGACTACGTTGACAATTTATAGAACTAGCTAACAGGATATAAAGCTGTAAATATCACTTACCACTTGCTACTTAATGTAAAACAACTATAATAAATAAACGGCAAACCACAACCAGGTGTACGTGCTAAAGTAGGAAAACGTCACACTCGGGCCACGTAGACTGGCTCGTGACACCAGCAACTAACCCGGACAAACGACATAGGACTATCTCTCAGTCTCGCAGCTACGGATGAAAGGTCCAGCTGTCGCTCCACCAAACACAAGCCAAGAAACTGTGGAGACCAACCAACACTACTCCTGCGGACTACACTGCCACAGGCCCATGCCTGGCACCTTTAGGGACTCTGGCCCGAACTCCCTAAAGTGAGGCACTAGAAAGCAAAACTAGCTGGGGTCCAGTACGTCTACTGGTGTCCGTCACTCCCAACTACGAGCACACTACAAGCGACAAACACAGACTCTCTCAAGTTGCTGTCCCACTGCCATCTTTCCCTCAGCCAGATGTACTACTCTACACAAGAGTGAGGGTGTCCAGGAAGATGACAAATCATCGATACCTAGTACCGGGACAAGTCCCGAGCACACACACGTGCTTGGCTCACACAAAACCTGGGGCTCCCAACTGAATAGGTATGCACGGTAGACGTCATACTACTCGCCACACACACACAAACCACGTGCTCACCGCATAAACCACGTGAAACCCCATGTCAACCGTGTGAACACCATGCTAACCACACACACAACACATTCCCCGAGCGCTACAGGTGCCAATGCACCACTATCCATTGCCATACGACACAATTCACGAAAATCGGATAAACATTCTCACATGCATGCACACAAACAGTCCCTCGGCTATGAACGCGACAGGGTCCCATGTCGCCATCAGAACGCGACACCCCAATATGTCGCGTTCATAAGCTAAACGCGACGGGTCGGCCTGTCGTGACCTGATCACGACAGGAGGGTCTGTTGCCTTCACAGGCGAAAACCCTAATCCGGGGACCCCTCGCCAGATTACCCCCACAAACCCTGTAAAATCGTGTTTCCATCCATTTTTCATGCTTTAATGTGTGCCCTAGCATGGTATCTATAGTTTATAAAGCCAATAACACATTTTAACATGATCCACGCAGCAAAACAGGTGGAATCTCCCTACCTGCACGAAGAACACAAAGTACGAGATCCACACGGCGTTTCCCCCACTCCACGCAGTGTCCTCGCGGCGAGAACACGCCCAAAACGCCACCAAAACGTCGGTTCGCCCCTCACCACGGCGAAAACTCCTTCCCTGGCCAAGCAGAGCTTGTGAAAGCTCTGTTTGGCCGGGCTTTTTTTTTTTTTTTTTTAATATAGCCAAACCAAGGAGGTAGGTAGTGGCGGCCTCACAGTGTGAGAGGGCCACTACCTTCCCCAAGCGACTAGTGGTGGATTTTCATTTATAAGTAAAGTGAGTACAAGCAAAGTTAGGACCTAATGGGAGGATACCCCACCTTGTCAGAATGGTAGGGTTCCTTTACAAGAGTTGGCAGATCGGTCCAAAGATCCCAAATGACAAGATGATGACAGGATTTTGCAAAGCTAGCTAGGCAGTCCACAACTCTATTAGCCTCCCTTGGAGTGTGGGATATTACTACTTTCAGGTTTTGTGTCTTGGCAGCGATGTGTTGCAAGATGCAAGCAAAGTCCCATGGGCAGGCGGTATGTTTTGTGACAATCTGGAGGAGATTGAGTGAGTCTGTCTCCACCAACACCTCGGTGATTCCTTTGCTGCAACAGATGGAGAGGCCATCTTTGAGTGCCAATGCCTCAACTGCAAGGCTTGAGTTCAAATCATGGTATGCCCGGGCAAAAGCCCAGCACATATTGCGCTCATGATCACGAAGGATTCCTCCGCCTCCTGCTTCCCCGGATGTCATCTTAAATGCCCCGTCAACGTTCAGCTTTAGACGTCCTGGTGGGGGTGTGAGCCATGGAACGATGCTCGGAATTCTGGTTTTCAGGTTCACCTGTCCACTTTCATTCTGACGGAGAGCAGCTAGCCACGGTTGAGGGATTTTCTGAAACTTAAAGGATGTGCAGATTGCCCGAATGGAAAGCATGGAATGATTAATGATGTGCTTGGCCGACATTTCCTTACCTTGCTGTCTAGCTGCATTTCTGTTGCACCAAATCTCCCATAAAACTTCCATAAAGGTGCAGCGAGTGAGACGCCCTGCAATGGCCATAACTTCTGGCCGTGCTAAGAAGGCTGTCACTCCATCTGGCACAGCGTTAATCTCCATGTTGCTGAAATTCAAAAGATGGAAGAGCTCTAACCAGATTTGGTTGGCTGTGGTACTTCTGAAGAAGAGGTGGAGAGCACTTTCTTCTTGGGGTTGAGAACAACAAGAGCATTTGGAAACAAGAGGCACACCTTTTCCTTTGATGGTCTCATCCACAGGAATGATACTGAGCATTAACCGCCATAAGAGAACAGACCACTTTAGGGGAGTATGAGGTGACCACATAGCTGCCCATTGTTGTGAAGTTGCTGGAGAAAGAATGGAGCAGACAGATTTGGTGGAGAAAATGCCATTTGCAGTAGAAGACCATATCCATGTGTCCTTTTTGTCATTAGTAATAAAGAACTAGGACAGCAACTGATTGGGACAATACTGGAGAGCGGTCTGCAGCTGAGTTCTCATCGGGTTGGTGAAGGCCTGATGGACAGTGCAGTCCTTGTGGGTCATGTTGTTCCATATGTCTTCAGGTATAAATTCTTTGAGAGGCATTTCCCCAGTCCATATATCATACCAGAAATAAGTTGTGGGGCTGCTATCCATAGAAATGACCCTGTGATTTTTGTGAATGATGTGGGCCGCCTGCTGCTATAATCTTCTATCCGCAGCCAACATGAAGGGGAAATGAGCTTCAGAATGGTGACACTTAAACAGGTGCTTACCCCTAAAGAATCTAGCCCAGATGGAATCAGTAGTAAAAGCTCTCCACAACATTTTGGTCCTAAAGTCAATTTGCATGTGTTGCAGGTTTAGAACTCCCAAGCCCTCACTCTCCTTCGGCTGGGCAATGGTGTTCCAGCTCTTCCAGTGCCTTTTTGAGGATCCCTCGTAGGAACCCCAAAAGAAATTAGCGAGGATTATGTTGAAGGCTTTCACAACGGTGGTCGGAATGGGCATGGCATTCATGGTATAGATTGGAAGGGCTGATAAGATATGTTGTATTAGAATCAGTCTACCACCCGAGAAGAGTAAGTCATTTTTCCATCCTTGCAGCTTACTGACCGTCTTGGAGATAATGTGGGCAAAGTGAGCTGGTTTTTGGCGCCCAGACTATATAGAAACTCCGAGGTACTTGATTGGAAGTTTAGCTCTAATGAAGGGCTGGACTTTCTTAAAAACGCACAGCGGTTGAGAATGCGACGTACCCCTAGGTCGCGACCTCAACATGACATAGGAGGCCGTCGCCTTCTCATTCCTGACGTCAGCAAGCCCCGCCCGAGTGCGACACGCGGTGTGCATGCAAACGTCGACCCAAAACAGCGGTTCCATGAACGCGACACCCAGGACCGTCGCGTTTAGAACGCGACGTCCCTCACTGTCGCGTTCATAGACAGTGAACAGTGAGTGCTTCAGGCCCAAATTGTCGGCCCACAAAGCCTCACCACCTACTAAAACACATGCTACACACGTCATTGGCCATACACTGGCCTCCACAACTAATATACGACGATCCGAACGATCAATACGCTACATTTTTGATCTACTTTCTTACCATCTTTATCACTGTCTAACCTTGTAGATGTGCTCATTGGTGTGGACAGTGGCTTTGCATTGTCAAACCCGAATTTCTTTAATAGATCCTTGGTGTATTTTGCTTGACAGATGTGTGTACCTTCTTTTCCTTGCTTGATTTGAAGTCCAAGAAAATAATTGAGATCCCCCATCATGCTCATTTCGAATTCTCCCTACATGAGTTTTTCAAAATACTTGCACAGAGATTCATCAGTAGATCCGAATATTATATTATCTACATAAATTTGCACAAGCAATATATTTTTGACTTTTGACTTAATAAACAATGTACTATCTACCTGTCCTCTGATAAAACCATGGTATAATAAAAATGCACTAAGCCTTTCATACCATGCTCTAGGTGCTTGTTTAAACCATATAATGCTTTATGCAATTTGAAAACGTGATTTGGAAAATCTACATCATCAAAACCAGGAGGTTGTTCTACATAGACTTCCTCCTTTATATATCCATTTAAAAATGCAGATTTTACATCCATTTGAAAAAGTTTTAAATCTAATGCAGATGCATAAGCAAGTAAAATCCGAATTGCCTCTAGTCTAGCCACTGGTGCATAGGTTTCATCGAAATCTATGCCTTCCTCTTGGGAATAGCCTTGAGCAACCAGTCTAGCCTTGTTTCTAGTGATAACACCAGCTTCATCCAATTTGTTTCTGAACACCCATTTGGTGCCAATCACAGGATGATCTGATGGTCTCGGAACAAGGGACCAAACTTGGTTTCTCTTGAACTGATTAAGTTCATCTTGCATGGCTAAAATCCAAGATTCATCAAACAGTGCTTCATTGACTGTCTTCGGCTCAATTTGAGATACAAATGCTAAATAATCTCAAGGGATAACCTTACCTCTACTTCTTACCCCAACTGATGGATCTCCAATGATATTTTCCAATGGGTGATCCTTCATGTATCTCCATTCCTTTGGAAGATCATCATGTACAATTTTCTTTTGTTGTAGTTCTTCCAATGGTGGATCTTCATTATCCTTGATAGATGTATCCTTCAGTTTCTTGGATTAATTTTCTGCATCATCATCATCACTATCTACTTCCTTTCTCAAGGAAGGGTTAGATTCATCAAAAATAACATGGACAGTTTGCTCAATTAATAAACTTTGTTTATTAAAGACTCTATAACCTTTAGGTTTAGAAGCATACCCCATGAATATTCCTTCATCAGATTTGGAATCTAACTTACCAATGTTTTTCTTACCATTGTTATGGATGAAGCGTGGACAACCAAAGGTTCTGAAGTAACTGATCTTGGGCTTCTTTTGCTTGTATAGTTCATATGTTGTCTTCTTCAGAATTTGCCTGATCATCACTCTATTTATAATGTAACATGTTGTGTTGATAGCTTCGGACTAGAAATATCTTGGAAGATTGTATTCTGATAACATAGTTCTGGCCATATCCAAAAAAGTTCTATTCTTCCTCTCAGCTACTCCATTTTGCTGTGGTGTCCTTAGCGCTGAGAAATTATGCTCAATTCCTTGATCATCACAGAATTCTGCAAATTTATCATTTTGGAATTCTCCTCCATGATCTGATCGAATGCTAATTATGCTGAACTTCTTGTCCTTCTGAACTTTCTTACTGAACTTAACAAAGTTGTCAAAAGTGTCATCTTTATGCTCCAAAAATGATACCCATGTAAATCTTCAATAATCTTCTACTATTACGTATCTAAATTTTTTTCCTCCAAGACTGGTGGTTCTCATCAGCCCAAATAAATCCATATGCAGTAACTCTAATGGTTTGGAGGTGGTCACTACTATCTTTGATTTGAAGGAAGACTTTGCATGCTTCCCTTTTGCACAAGGTTCACATACACCTTTTATCCTTGATCTTATCTTGGGTAGACCTTCCACTAAATTTCGTCTGACCAATTTTCTAATTCCATCCAAACTGCAGTGGCCCAATCTCCTGTGCCATAAATCAGCTGATTGATCTTTATTTGCTGCAAGACACACATCCTGGTCATTTAGTTCTTCTAGATGAAGCACATACAAATTCTTTTCTCTGCAAGCTTCAAATACAGTTACACCGTCTTTCATAATGAGACACTTTGACTCTTGAAATCTGATTTGGTGACCTTTTTCACATAGCTGGCTGATACTTATCAAATTATGCTTGAGTCCTTGAACACATAGGACATCTTCTATGAGAGTTCTATCTTGGCTACCAACTGATCCACAATAGATCACTAAACCTTTTCCATTATCGCCATAAGTTACTGTACCTTCTTCATCTTTAATGTGCAAAAATAACCTTCTGTTGCATGTCATGTGCCTTGAGCACCCGCTATCTAGGTACCACTTCGATGCTCTATGGCTTCCCTGCAATAAAAACACTAAGATTTAGGTACCCAAGTTCTTTTGGGTCCTTGATGGTTAGTTTCTTCATTTTTCCTTTTAGGAATCCATTTTAAGTGTCTAGTTGTACAGGTTGTTTTAGTGTGTCCTAATTTATTAGAGTGATTGCAGCATGGTATTTTATTTACTATTTCTGTTGGAGTGTATTTAAAGTTGGATTTATATTTAGTATTTTGTTCTTCTACAAATTTTGGCGTTGGATAAACTTTAGGATGAACTATTGTTTCTTCATTGTCTGGTGGAGTATATCCTAAACCATGCTTCTTCTTGCTTGATCTTCTAGCTCCTTTTAATATCAAGGTTGATTTACCATTTGTGAAATTTTCAATTGTGTTGGTTAAATATTCATTTTCTTTAGTTAGTGTGTCAACTTCCCTTTTAAGTTTGCTTATTGTTTCCTAATTTTCTAGATTTGTTACTTGTTCATTTTTAACTTTTAGATCTTCACATAACAATTCATTTCTCCTTTTTAATTCAGAGATTTGTTTTTCTAACTACTCAGTTTCAAATTTTAGATCTGAGTTTGTGATTTCTAAACATGCATGGCTTTTCTTGTTGGTTTTTAATAATTTACACACATCTTTGTATTTGTTGTATAGTTCGTTAAATGCATCTTTTAAACTATCAAAATCAGATTCATTACAAGAGGTAAATGAAGAATCAGATGTTACCCTGTCTTCAGTGTTTGCCATGAAGGCCAGGTTGGCCTTTTCTTCCTCTTCTTCACTAGAGCTTGACTCGCTATCTGAGTCGCTGTCGTTGCTCCATGTAGCTGCCATGGCTTTCTTCTTATATTTCCTGAATTTCTTCGAGTGGTCCTTCTTCTTGAATTCTGTCTTTTTCAGCTTCGGACACTCAGCCTTAATGTGTTCAGGCTTCTTACAGTCATAACATATGGGTTCAGATTTCTTTATGTCCTTAACTTCGGATTTATTGAAGTCCTTTCCTTTCTTGAAATATCTTCTCCCTGACTGATACTTTTTCTTGGCAAGTATTCTTTGCAGTCTTCTGGAGAGAAATGCTTCCTCATCTTCACTACTCCCAATGCTTTTATCACCATCTGATTCATCACCAGATGTGTCTTCTGCGGCCTTGAGAGCGTTGTTGTGTTTCTTCCTACTGGAGGACTCTCCAAGCCTTTCCATGTTTATTTCGTGGGCCATTAGTGACCCAACAAGCTTTTCAAGTGACATCTTTCTTAGGTCATTGGCTTCTTCTATGACTGTTACTTTAGGAGTCCACGAGGCTGGTAGGGATCTCAAAATTTTTCTTACCATGTCTCCCATGTCGTAGTTCTTTCCAAGCCCAGCCAAACCATTTGTAATGTCTGTGAATCTGCTATACATTTATGTGATTGATTCTCCTGTTTGCATTTGAAATCTCTCATACTGAGCTACCAAGATATCTATCCTTGTTTCTTTGACTTTGTTTGTTCCCTCATATGTGATTCTGAGTTTCTCCCACATTTCCATTACTGATTTACACGCTGAGATCCTATTAAATTCTTTCTTGCTCAACGCACAGCACAATATACTCTTTGCTTTGCAGTTTAGAGATATCTTCTTTTTATCGTCTTCTATCCAATTTTCTCTGCTATTGAGAACTACTAAGTCTCCTTCTTCTATGATGGACCACAGTTGAAAATCGAGACCCTGGAGAAAGAACTCCATTCTTGTCTTCCAATAGTTGTAGTCCTCACCATCAAATAGAGGGGGTCGGTTGACTGATTGATCTTCTCCATACCCTTGAGCTGCCATTTATCTTTGCTCTTCAGATCGTGAGATCTTCTTTATCGAAGAGACTTGGCTCTGATACCACTTGTTGCCCAGCTAGCAAGCCCAGAGGAGGGGTGAATGAGATTCTAAAAATTCGTTTAGATAAAAACCTGTCAACAAGAACTCTTTGACAGAAAAACACTGAGATCGATAGTTAGTGTTAGTGATAAATGAAGACAAGCTAGCAAATAAATAATCACACAACACAGAAGATTTTATCTTGGTTCGAACCTCCTATCCCAAGGAGTCCTACGTCCAGTCCCTAAGCAACAACTTGGGATTTCACTAACCAAGGGTAATATCCTTCTTAAGGACCCTAACACATCCAGCAGCAGCTGGCCTTCTCTTCTAACCCCGAAGAGGTACAACTACCACCTGATACAACAGGTCTTCCTTCCTCAAGAAGTGAATTACAACCACCTGTTTCCAACAGGTCTTCTCTTCACAGCTCGAAGAGGAATACACAGAAAATGTGTTTAAAAGTGAAAGGCCCCTAGACCAAGCTTACAACAGAATGCTTGATCTGAGGCAAAGTCTCAGAGAGAATGGTTTGCACTAGAAAATTCTCTCAGAACAACAGGCTCTCACAAAGTCTAAATAATGAAAAGCTGAGAGCTAAGAGCTAAAGAAGCGAAGGAGTGAAGCAAGAGCTCTTCTTTCTAATGCTTGCAGGTTGTGGATGATTCTCAGTAAAGCACTATCACATTCTGTGGTGGCCAAATCTGGTCACCTAGGCCCATGATGGCCCATTACGGCCCACTCGTATTCCGCCAACAAGTGCGACACCATCTCCAGGGGCCACGTCCTCATCAGGGTGGTTCGAAGACCTCCAATGTATGACTCCCGTGATTGGACGTTGCCAAGCCCCTCTGCATGCTTCCGAGCAGGTCACCTGTCTTGTTGTTTCGAACAGCTACAGGCAGGTGACCGAACGAACTGCGGACGCTACCGATCAGCGCGTTCCTTCGCCGCACGAGTCGCCTGCTCGGTGATCTTGTTCGGAGGTTACCGAACAGCTCACCGCACCCTCGCGATGGTTATAACCGTCCCAGGCCACGTGCTCCATCATCAAGAGGCACGAACTGCCTGGCATCTCAACAGACGTATGGGTGCATAACTCCTCCCGTTATGTGCGCCCATCGAGGCGCCTTTTCAGGCACGACCCACTAACGTTACGCACGTTCGCCTTGGCACCAACGCCTATAAAAGCACAGGTACAGTATCATGCAAGGGAGGTTCTCTTCCTTACGCGAACACACTCTCATACTCCGAAACCCCCTGCCTTGTGAGCTCTCCACTGACTTAGGCATCGGAGGGTTTCCCCGGTCTTCACCGGGCCCCCCTGATCCTCTTCTGGTCTTGCAGGTTCTCGTCCTCACCGGCGATCGTCTTCCTTACTCTCTCTAGTGGAGGCCCGTTTGATTCCGGCCCAAACAGGATTACACCACCACATTTGGCGCCGTCTGTGGGAATCGATGCAGCCATGGCTCGAGGACGATCCTCATACCAGAACGTAGGAAGCAGGGCGACGAGGTCCCGTTAGTCGCGAGGGGACTCTCGCCGCCGATCCCCCCGGTGGCGTCGCCATCGCCCCCGCCGGCGCTAATCACGACTCCCCAGCACCAACGATTGCCGCACCCGCAACTGCCCTCGAAGTAGCAGAGCTTCAGGGGCAGATGCAGCAGTTGACGGGCGTCTGCCTCACCCTGCAGGCTCAGTTGGCGGGAGCAGCGGCCCCGGCGGTTTCCCTGTCGCGCGAGCGACAGGCGGAATCGTTGCATCGCCGCTCTCGCATCCCCCCGCCGCCTCAGGAGCAGCAGGCAGATTCGCCGCACCGCTCCCACCGAGCTCCGTCGGAAGAGCGGGCACCAGAGCGCCGCGGGCGTTCGCCCCGCCGCTCTGTCGCCTCCCCCCGTCCGCCACGATCAGTCGTGGGAGGCAACTCCCACGCGTCCAGACGAGGGGGCCCCGCCAACTCCGAGCAGGAGCTCGCCAGGCGCTTAAGGCGCGTGGTCGACCTCGAGCGCCGCATGGACGCGATGGTCCAGCGTGTGGAGGGGAAAGCTCCAGTGGAGGATGACTTGGACTTCCACTCCCCATTCAGCAGGGAGATCCTGGAGGCTCTGGTCTCCTCCAAGCTCCCTCTGCCCACCATCGCACCCTACGACGGCACCACCGACCCGGCCGACCACATCTACGGCTTCGAGTCGCACATGGTGTTCCACGGAGCATCAGATGCGGCCAAGTGCAGGGCCTTCCCTGTGACTCTCAAGGAAACCGCCAGGGCTTGGTTTGAAACCCTCCCTGCGGGCTCCATCACCTCCTTCCTCCAACTGAAGAAGTCCTTTAGGGACAACTTCCTTGGTGGGAGGTCGCAGCCGCGAACGGCGGCTTCTCTCCTGGCCGTGCGCCAGAAGAAAGGCGAGGCACTCTGGGACTTCGTCAAGAGGTTCTGAACAGAGGCGCTTCGCATCTCGCGCCTGGACGTCCCTCTGGCAACCAGTGCCCTCATCCAGGGCACTCGCGACGGCTTCTTGCAGAGGACCCTCGGCGTCTAATAGCCCGCCACCCTCGCCGAACTACTCTCCATCGCACAGCGCCATGCGGCTTGCGAGGAGAGCCTGGCGGCGAGTAGGGCCGAACAGGGGGAGCAGTCGGATAAGAAGCGGCCTTCCGACAACGGTTCCGACCGAGATTGGGAGAAGGGACGACGCAATGGCGATTCTCCGCGCCGTCCGCGCCCCTTCACCAACTACACCCCCCTCACCGTGGCACCCGAATAGATCCTGGCGGAGATCAGGAATGAAGCATTTGTTCAGTGGCCACAGAGAATGCGCTCCGACCCCCGGAAGCGCGATCAGAATAAATACTGTCGCTTTCATCGCGACCATGGCCACGACACCTCCGAGTGCCGCCAGCTTAAGGACGAAATCGAAGACCTTATCAAGCGCGGCTATCTTGGACGGTTCGTGCGCCGGAACGAAGAGCGCCCTAGATGCCGAGACTGCACTCCCGAGCAGCCGATCAACAACGAGCCCAATGGGCAGGAGATCAACGTGATCGCGGGAGGCTTCGGCGCGGGCGGAGAAAGCACTCGAAGCCGACGCGACTACGCAAGGCGAGTGCATGTCGTAGATAGGCCTTCGGCACCTCGGCCGGCTCCATATCCTGCCAGTCCTGCACGCGCACAGCCCGAGGAGGCTGTAACCTTTTCGGATGAAGATCTTGTAGGGGTTACGACCCCACACACTGATGCGTTGGTCATTTCGGCCACCATCAACCACTGTAATGTGCGCCGGATTCTGGTAGATAATGGAAGCGCCCCTGATGTCTTGGCTTACGACTGTTTTGTCCTCATGGGCCTGCGAACCGATCAACTCACCCCTGTAAACTCGCCACTGTTCGGCTTTTTGAGAGTTTCGGTCCAGCCCATGGGAAGGGTTCGCCTTCCGATCACCTTGGGAACGGCTCCAAAGGCTGTGACCAAAATTGTTGACTTCCTAGTCATCAACAACATGCCTGGATACAATGCTATCCTCGGAAGAGGTTTGATCGGGTGCATCAAAGCAGTACCTTCGTCCCTCCATTAGAAGATGAAGTTTCCTACTCCGAGCGGAGTGGGCGAAGTGCTCGGGTGTCAGCGTGAGTCTCGTCGTTGCTATGTCCTCTCCTTAAGGGACAAGCAACCGCTCGTTGATGCAGCCTCTTCAACCTCCGATCAGCCTTCCACCAGCCGAGGGACGCCTGTGGAAGATTTAATCCCCATCCAGGTGGACGATGACCCCGAACACGTCTTGTACATTGGCGCCTTGTTGATAGAGGCCGAGCAGCAGCGCTACACAGCCTTCCTGCTGGCCAATTTGGACGTGTTCGCCTGGTCTGATGATGAGCTTCCAGGCATTCCCCCGGAAGGTCATGGTGCATCGCCTCCGGCTGGATCCCCGGATCCCACCAGTTCAGCAAAGGAGGCGACCTGTGAACCGAGAACGGCAGACCGTGATTCAGGATCACGTGGTCAAAAGCCGAACTGTTGGGCTCCTCCGAGAAGCCCAATATCCAAGATGGATCTCCAACGTGGTCCTCGTACGCAAGGCCAACGGCAAATGGCGTGTGTGCGTGGATTACAAAGATCTCAATAAGGCAATGCCCAAGGACAACTTCCCTCTGCCGCGCATTGATCAGCTGGTGGATGCTACTTCCGGACACGAGCTTCTCAGCTTTTTGGATGCCTACTCTGGTTACCACCAGATCAGCATGCATCCCCCGGATCAAGACGCCACGACGTTCGTTACAGACCTAGGCTTATACTGTTTCACCAGAATGCCTTTTGGTCTGAAGAATGCAGGCGCGACTTACCAGCGGCTGGTCAACAAGATTTCGAGCAGCAGATCGGGCGCAACATGGAGGTCTATGTTGATGACATGCTGGTCAAGACACTTCCGAGTACTGACCACATTTCCGACCTCCAGGAAACTTTCGCAACTCTGCGAAGGTATAATATGAAGCTCAATCCCGCCAAGTGCACGTTTGGTGTTCGGTCGGGTAAGTTCCTCGGGTTCCTCGTATCAAATAGGGGAATAGAGGCGAACCCGGAAAAATCCAAGCCGTGCTTGAGATGAGCAGTCCAAAGACAGTGCGCGACATCCAACGCCTGACGGGGCGTCTTGCGGCACTGAACCGGTTCATGTCCCGAGCAGCAGAAAGAAGTTTTAACTTCTTCAAGTTGCTCCGAGGCCCTAAAAGCGCCTCGAAGCAAGGGGGGCAAGTACGGTGGACTGATGAGTGCGAGGCCGCCTTCACCGAGCTGAAGGCATATTTGGCAGCCCCTCCTGTTCTCTCAAAGCCTGTGCTCGGAGAACCTCTGTTCGTGTACCTTTCGGTCACCGAACACTCCATCAGTGCGGTCTTGATCAGAGAAGTAGGAGCGGCGTAGCATCCTGTATACTACATCAGCAGGGTCCTCCAAGAAGCTGAAAGGAGGTACCCCAGAGCAGAAAAACTCGCCCTTGCTCTCGTCACAGCTGCTCGGAAGCTTAGGCCCTATTTTCAGGCCCATTCCGTTACAGTTCTAACCGATCAGCCGCTGAAATCCATCCTTCAGCGGCCGGAGGCTTCCGGCAGGTTGGTTAAGTGGGCGATAGAGCTTGGTGAGTTCAACATCAGCTTTCGACCGAGGACGGCGATCAAAGCGCAGGCGCTGGCGGACTTCGTGGCAGAATGTACCCTTCCGGCCGAGCAGGATCCACCGTTGGCAGACGAGCCCCCATGGGAGCTTTATGTTGATGGATCCTCTTGTGTCACTGGAAGTGGGGCAGGTTTGGTCCTCACCTCCCCAGAGGGGTTAGAGTTCTAATACGCCCTCCGTTTCCGCTTTCCGGCCTCCAACAACGTGGCCGAATATGAAGCTTTGCTGTCCGGGATCCGCATGGCTAGGCACCTTGGAGCCATTCGGCTTAGAGTCTTTAGTGACTCCCAGCTGGTTGCCAGCCAGGTGAGCGGACAGTTCGGAGCGAGGGAACCCCGCATGGCTCAATACCTCCAACAGGTCAAGAGCCAGACAGAGGGCCTCGTATACTTCGAAGTTATACATGTTCCACGAGAGCAGAACGCGCGGGCTGATGCACTGGCCAAGTTGGCATCTTCAGGTGACATCACCCCTTCCCGCTCTGTGTTTATTGAAGAGCTCGCTTTGCCGAGCACGGACGTTAATGTAGCAGCCATAGAAACAGACCCACCAACCCCGAGTTGGGTAGACCCTCTCTTGGCATACCTTCTCCGAGGAGAGCTTCCGCCCGAACAGGGCGAAGCTCGGAAAGTCAGGACGCGCTCTCAGCACTTCACCCTCGTAGAAGGAAAGCTGTACCGACGGTCCCTCGCAAGACCTCTTCTGCGTTGCCTCAACCCTGAAGAGGCCCTTGCGGCCACAGAAGCAGTTCACGAGGGGCTGTGCGGAAGCCACCTGGGGGGCAGAACGCTAGCGCGCAGCATCATCCGAGCCGGGTTCTGGTGGCCTTCTCTTCAGAAGGATTGCATGTCCTTCGTCAGGAAATGTCCAGAATGCCAAAAGTTCGGAGTACTCATCAAGCAGCCAGCTGAACAGCTTCACAGTTTGTTCGAGCCGCGCCCTTTCGCCAGGTGGGGCATTGACATCTTGGGCCCCTTTCCAGAGGCCCAAGGGTGGAAGAAGTTCCTGTTTGTGGCCATCGATTATTTCACCAAGTGGATCGAGGCAGAACCTGTTGCCACAATCACCGAACAAGCTGCATGGAAGTTTGTATGGAAGAACCTTCTCTGCAGGTTTGGCGTCCCAAGGGTGATTACGTCTGACAACGGGAAGCAGTTTGACAGTACCTTCTTCAAGCAGAAGTGCGCCGAGCTCAGGATCTATAACCACTTCACCTCCGTGGCACATCCTCAGGCAAACGGTTTGGTCGAAAATGCCAACCAAACACTGCTGCACGGGATTCGTACGAGAGTGGAGGCTGCAGGTGGATCCTGGATTGACGACCTCCTAAACGTCCTTTGGTGTCACCGAACGACTGCTCGGGTAGCCACAGGGGAAACACCTTTCCACTTAGCCTACGGCTCGGAAGGAGTTGTACCTCTGGAAGTAGCCATTCCAACCATCCGAACAACCCACTTCGACGAAGCCGCCAATAATCGTGCTCTTCGAGAAAACTTGGACATGCTAGGCGAACGACAAAGCGACGCCAACATTCGCCTCGTTTCCTATCAGCAACGACTCGCACAGTACTACAATGCGCGAGTTCGGCAAAGGCGGTTCAACGTGAGAGATTTGGTTTTACGCCGCTGTTCGGCTTCGGATCCCCGAAGAGCAGTCGGCAAACTTGCCATCAAATGGGAAGGACCTTATCAGGTCACCCATGTCCTCGGAAAAGGCTCATATAAGCTAACTACTCCTAGTGGCGAAGCCATACCGAGGACTTGGCATGTCTCTAATCTTAAGGCTTATTATTTATAAAAGCCTTCTTTCAGCATCCTACCTCTCTCCTCCCTGTTCCTGTTATTTCATAAGCATTTGGCATACACGCCTGATCAGAATCCTCTTTACGGTTCCCAACGATCTGCGTCTCACATGCAACGCTTATGAAGCTAACGGATTTTGATCCGAGCAGGAACAACCAACAAAAAGGGAGAAGATAGAGAAAGTGAAGCTATAAGACAATCTCATAAGCAGAAGGTTTCATTCACAAAAAGTTTTTTTTTTTTTTTTTTTTTTTAACATACGGGCACTTTTTCGGTCACGGTTACAAAAAGGAGAGCATAAGAAGAGCAAGGAGCATAAGGATCAGGGAGCCTGCTGTGAAGGACCGACGTCTTCACCCGAAGGGGGCATCCGCCCAGACTGGAATTGCGCGAACCGCACACCATCCAAACGGGCGTCCTGAGTGCGACGCCGGCACTCCCGAACAGCAGCCTCGAAGGCTTCTCGGGCACGGTCAACCCAGGAAAGCCGTTCTCCGAGGTCCTTCCCAGCATTGAGACTGTAAGACCCTCGAATTTCCGTCGTATTTTTCGTATTTATGTGTGTATATTGTGTTGAGTATGTATGTACGTATTTACGTGGATATTAAAATAGTATAAATACGTGTACATGTGTTTATATTAAACGTAAATAATGTATGTATTGCATGATGATAGTGTGAATATAATACCATGTACATATTGCATGTATAGAAGCTTGGTATGCATGGTTTTCTGCATGAATTAGGGTTCTGGCCGAAGACCCTATTGGCGTCAACCCCTGGCCGCTGAGGTGGTGTCAGCGTCCAACCCTGGACGCCAACACTAACTCCGGCATCCAGCGATCTGGACGCCAACTTCTCTGGCCTGCATGTGCAGCAGAGCTGCTGTCTTCTGAAGCAAGGCATGGCAACCATTGGGGGGATGTCCCCCAACGGCTCTAAGCCTGTCTAATCAGTATGGTGAGTGGGTGAGGGCCTCTCCTACACCCTGAACCCGAAATGGTCTCTCCCCACTTCTCATTTCACCCTTGCAAGAGGAGAGAAGAGGAGAGAAAACCCTAGAGCACTCTGTGAGAAAACCCCACTTTTGGACCCCCCAAATCCGACCCCTTAAAGCTGGTTTTGGAGATCTTCTGCATCAAGGAGGGAGCTGAAGCAAAGGGGAAGGCTCCCCATCATCCCCTCGGCGTGGAGATCACCCAGGAGCTCGGAGGAAGGCGATCTTGGAGGTGCTTCTGCAACTTCTTGGAACTGCCCAAGGAGGTCTTCTTCGAGCCATAAAACTCTTGGAGGATTTTTAGAGAGGCAAGTGACCTATCTATGGTATCCCCGTATGAGTCTAGGAGGTTTTTATGATTTTTATGGAATTTCCCTCGAGTCCTAGACCCTCCATTTCACCCAAATTTCAGAGCTCGGGTCTGTGTTTCTGCACAGACCTGAGTAAACGGCAAGGTCCCTGGACGCCTGTGATGATCTTGGCGTCCATCGACCCTGCCGCTGACTCTGAGTCAGCGGCCAGAGACCGCCGTCTAGTTCTTCAGGACAGAACAGTGAGCTGTTCTGTCCCTCTTATACGTTAATTTCGTTATGATTTCCGTGATGAGGATATATGGTATTCCTATAAGCTATGTATTTTGTGCATTGTGGTTGTGAATGAATATGGTGTGATGGTGAATGTGGAAAAATGATGTCTTTAAACTTGTGAGCATAACTTGTAGATAATTTTTGCAAATTAATGTTCCATGATTAGGATTAGTTAAATGTCTTGTTTTCAGTCTATTCATGAAATATTGTGGGACATGTATGTATGTTCTGAATTTTTTTGTAATTCATGCATACTTGTGGAATTGCTAGAAAGTTCGATTCGGTAAAATGGAAGCATGTAAAAATGGTTGTGGTAACGGATTTATAGATGTATGAATTAGGATGATGTTGTATTCTGAAATCATGCATTAGTGTTTTCTGTGCAAAACAGTAAGTGGGTGAATTTCAAATGTGTTAGACCCATGTTAGCATAAGTTGTGAATAATATGCTAATTAGGTGTTTGATTTTCTGTAAATCCTATTTAGCTCAGAAAAATATGAAAAATTGAGGGTATGATTTGGAACCCGAAAACAGCATGTGGTTAAAATTTCAGGTTAATTGGAACAGTAAATAAAAAGTTATGTGTTTTCATGTGAATTGTGAATAATTCGTACACATGATAGTAATGTGATTTTATTTTGTTAAAACCAGCATGATTGGTGTGTTTACTATGCGTTGAATCTTGAAAACTCTGTAGTACCATGTTAGGAAAACAGAGGTGTTCATGTGAGTAAGAAAGTGTGAATGAAATGAAGAGTGCTAAGTGTAAAACCATGTGTAAAACGTTAAATGTGTAAAAGTGTAAACTGTGCCAATGTGATACTGCTTCCGAGAAGGCAGTGGAGCTGTATCAGGGAAAAGTCCCCCTGAGAAAGTTCATTGTGTTAAGTGACCCTAAGGGCATTAGGGGGAAATCCTGGAGGTGGACAAGTACCACTGGTTAGGGTGGAGACTTGTTCTCCAGGTCTGCGCAGTCCAAGAGTCACCATTGCATTGCCTAGATGGTGTCTATGTGTTATGTGATGTGAATGTGTCCTTCTTTGGTGGTTTGGACTATGTGTCACGGCACCTAAAATATGTGTAAAGTGTAATGTGTAAAGTGTATGTGACCGTGTGTAAATGTGTAAGTGATATGTGAATGTGCATGTGTAAAGTGTAACCATGTGAAAAGAGGAAATTGTGTAAAAGAAAATGTGAAATTCTAGATGTGTAAAATGTGTATTGAAATCATGTGAGGCTAAATCTGAAACCGTATGAATTCAGCAAACGCATGTTAGCAATTCCATGTTTATGTGTGCAAAGTGTTTAGAATCCATGATTTGGAACAATTAATGAGTATGTGTGCAAAGTGGCATGATGGATTGTTCATATGTTATGTTCTAAGCCACATTGTAGCTTTCATGTGTAGGTTTATAGTCTTTGAACCATGTGAAATCAGCAACCTAAAGCATGTGAAAAAGTTATGTAGGTACTTAAGAACATGTGGAATCCATGCTAACTACGTTCCCCGTTCATGTATGTAAATTGTCCATGTTGATAACTCTCATGTTTGGTTCTTATAAGGTTAAAGTTCATAAGTGAATGGATTAGAGACCATGTGATAGGTGAAGGTTATATTTTTGAAATCTGAAAGCATGCGTTATGTATAAAATTGTAGAACCTTCATGATAGGTTGAAAACTTAAATGGACTAGCATGCTATGTGTTGCTAATTGTATATGTGCTTGTAGAAACCACTAGGACTTGTACGTGTATATCATGCATAGTGTTACTTGCTGAGTCCCTGGACTCACTCCTTGCTTCGGCGTACAGGTCTAGTTGGTGACACCGTACCCTCGGAGGAGGCAGCAGAGACGGACTCCGAGCGTGGAGACTAGCCAGCTTTTGAGATCCTTGTGATTGTGTGTACTTCTTAGTATGTACTTGGACATTGTATTAGGCTTATCATTAAAGGAATGTAATATGTGGACATTTTGTATCTCTATTTCAGCAATTTAAATCATGTGAATTTTGGTTCCTTTTTGCAAATTGTAAACTGCATGTATGTTTAATGTGAATGATGAATGAATGGAGATAGTTCTCTTTTACTTCCGCTACTCTGTTATATATATATTCGCGTGTATCTCAGCTGTTTGTATCGTTGGGTAAATGTCCCACTGTGAGGACTCTCGCTATACCGACGTGGGTTGGTATAACCGTACCGGTGTAACGAGGGCCGTCACAGAGACCCACTCGGTAGCAGCGGGCCCCATACTGCTCCAAGTCTTCTTGGTACTCTGGCCCGGCCTTGTAGTCAGCAACGGCCCGGGCCTCCGCATCTACTACTACCTTGGCCAGAGCGTCCTTTTCGGCCCGCGCCAAGGTAGCATCCAACTTCGCAGCTTGGAGGGCAGTTTTGAGGTCCTTCACCTCCTCCTCCAGCGCTGCCTCGCGAGCTTTATGCCTCGCTAAGAGGTCCTCACAGAAAGCCGTATGTGCCTCATGGAGATACTTCTGTCTCTGGCCCCGAACAGCCAGAGCCTTCAGAATCCCCAGCGACTTGGACATGCCATCTGCGATCGCCTCCAGATCAGCGTCGCTCAAGCCATCTTCCCCTTGGCCTTCTGGGTTGTAACCTTCCTCTGATCTCTCCGGAGTCTGTTCGGAGGGAAGGTCCAGACATCTTTCCAGTTGGTCGAGGCGAGAAGCAGTGGGGCTTGCAGGCAGCTCCCTTGGTGCGTTCTCCATACGCCGAAGGGTTGCCTCCAACACTGCCACGGAAGGATCTTCAAGAGGCCTCTTCAGCAGCGCTTCACTGAGAGGTCTTCGGTCGTCGTCGGACTCTTCAGCCCGAACACCGCCTCCAGTGCCCGCAGCCTCCCCCCCAGTACCTTCAACTACCGTGGAGGTTGCATTTACATTTGCAACCGCCTCGGTGGGGGGCATGGGGGGCAGGACATCCCCGGCAGTAGCAGCAACCTCCTCGGACGCCCCTGTCGTTGCGACCGCTTCTTCAGTGGTTCTTGTAGCAGGAACCACTTCCTGTCCCCCGGTGGAGTTGCGCTTGGCGCTGGAGCCACCGCGCTACTTGCTACCACCCCAGCAGGGGCGGAAACTTCTGTTGCATCAGCGTCCTCCTCCCGCCGAACAGGAGACACTGCAATTTCTCCATTCCTCCTGGAGGAAGCCCCCGCAGTGTTGCTGATAGCACCGTGCTCGGCACCACCAATGTGGGAAGCATCAGAGGTCTCCCTATCTTTCGAGCAAGTGGAGCCCCTGGCCTCTCCTCCAGCAGGGCTCTCAGACCCTTCACTCACAAAGATGAGCCCCAGTTCGGAGGCCATCTTCTGTGCGGCCTCCGGGCGCGCCACGGCGGCTACCCGCGGCACTCCCTGATCGGCCGACTTCACGGCCTTACTTTTTCTGTGCAGTATCAACTGCGCCCCTTCTTCTTCTTCAGTCCCCTCCTCGTCACGTGGAGGGGTAGCTTGGACTGTCTTCTTCCTCTTTCCAGCACGAAGTTCTTCCGCCTCCTCCGCGCTCCCTCCGAGCAGAACCGACCTCTTCTTGGCGGAAGCAGAAGGACGGCTCGCTCCGTCACCCTCCGTTGGAGAGGCCCGAGCTCCAGCAGGAACCACCTCTTTGGTGGCCTTCCTCTTCAGGAGAATCTTCCCAGGCCCCTTTTCAAGAGCCTGTGCCTTGGCTGGGCGCCCCCCGGCCGGCGAAGGAGCAACGAGCGCCGTTGTCACCGCGGCGCCAACCCTCACTACAGAGGGAACTCGGACAACGGCGGCGACGTCATCGCCTTCATACACCATGTGCGCCAAGACAGAGATCTATTCGGCAAAGTCTTCATTCGCCTCCTGATCCCTTCCGGCCTCCAGCTCTGCGGCCGCTGTGCACAAAGAAAGCAAGAAGAAGAAAAGTTAGCATGAGATCACCAAACCTAAGAGTAAACGACCGAGAGGTCGTATACTTACTCCATGGTTTGCTCAACCCATATTTGACGAGCATGTACTCGGTCACGAATCCTTCTCCATTCCGAACACCAGCTCGGAGAAGCTTGTCCGATGCCCTCGCCTCGTCCTGGATCAGCTTTGGAAAGCTATCCTTCCTTGCTGAGCGGACGACAGTGGGGAATCCCCACTCAGCACCACTCCGGTGGCGCACAAAAAGCAGCATGTCCATCCAACCCTTGTTGTTGGAATACTTGTTGGACAATCCGATGTGCATCCGGTCTGTTCGGTGCTTGGCATAGTAAACGTCTGCTCCTGACGCCCGCGAAGTAGACAGCTTGAAATGAGCTCGAAAGACGTCCGCCGAGCCCCGGATCTCCTTAATCTTACAGATAACACCGAAGATACAGATGTATCTCTAGGTGTTGGGCGTCAGTTGTATCGGCGAAACGCCCCAGCAGTTCAGGAGCGCCTTCGCCACCTCCGGCAGCGGCAGCCGGAAGCCTGCCTCCAGGTGATCCACGGAGAGCAGCAGACAGCCTGGCTTGTTCACCAGGATTGAGTCGCTTTCCCTGGCATCGATGATTTCGTACTCGTCCCCGATCCTGAAGCGCTCACGAAGCCCGCTGAAGTGGCGGCATCGTGGTCCACTTGACGCCGCGGCGGTCACCCCGCTTGCTCCGGCAACGGCCATCCCTCGGCTCGCCATCGCTAGAAGAGTTGCAGGAAGCTGCAGCAGCAGGGGGAGACGAAGAAGAAGGAAGGAGGCTTGAGGAGGAAGAAAGCTTGACTGGAAAGGTTTCCAAAGGCACAGTTCTCGCCTTCCCCCCCCCCCCTTTCCTTTTTAAAGAAGGAGGAGCGCGAAACTCGAAGCGGGCCCTAAAACGCCTTTCCCTCCAGTTTGCGAAAATTCCTCCTCGTTCGCAGCGCCGGCGGCCGTTCGATCGCGACGATGATGCTCCGGGTTCGACACGGCTGCTTACCCATCATGATGGGTTAGCTGTTTGATGGGACGCCAAGCGGCGGCTCCCCGGAACGGGCCATCACATTAAATGCGGAAGCGACGCCCTCGAAGCACTCGTCTCACCGAGCCACTCGAGAGCGTGGGGGGCAAGTGTGGTGGCCAAATCTGGTCACCTAGTCCCATGATGGCCCATTACGGCCCACTCGTATTCCGCCAACAAGCACGACACCATCTCCAGGGGCCACGTCCTCATCAGGGTGGTTCGAAGACCTCCAATGTATGACTCCCGTGATCGGACGTTGCCAAGCCCCTCTGCATGCTTCCCAGCAGGTCACCTGTCTTGTTGTTCCGAACAGCTACAGGCAGGTGACTGAACGAACTGCGGACGCTACCGATCGGCGCGTTCCTTCGCCGCTCGAGTCGCCTGCTCGGTGATCTTGTTCGGAGGTTACCGAACAGCTCATCGCACCCTCGCGACGGTTATAACCGTCCCAGGCCACGCACTCCATCATCAAGAGGCACGAACTGCCTGGCATCTCAACAGACGTATGGGTGCATAACTCCTCCCGTTATGCGCGCCCATCGAGGCGCCTTTTCAGGCACGACCCACTAACGTTACGCACGTTCGCCTTGGCACCAACGCCTATAAAAGCACAGGTACAGTATCATGCAAGGGAGGTTCTCTTCCTTACGCGAACACACTCTCATACTCCGAAACCCCCTGCCTTGCGAGCTCTCCACAGACTTAGGCATCGGAGGGTTTCCCCGGTCTTCACCGGGCCCCCCTGATCCTCTTCTGGTCTTGCAGGTTCTCGTCCTCACCGGCGATCGTCTTCCTTACTCTCTCTAGTGGAGGCCCGTTTGGTTCCGGCCCAAATAGGATTACACCACCACACATTCAAAAGTTATTCTTCATGGAGACATCAGTCTTCTATATATATTCACTTGAGAATATAGTCGTTGAAGTGTTTGTTGTCTCTAAGTTTGAAGCACGTTAGACTGCATGGTCCGATGTGTACGACAGGTAAGCTTGCAGCCATTTAATGCTCTACGAGCCATGCACGCAAAGAGAAGATTCATCCAGATATCCTTTTGATGATCAGTCTGTCCTAATGTAATTTTAATTAATTATATATATATATATATATATTTTGATGATTAACAAAACCAAACAAGAGTTTATCAATTATATCTAATGAATATTTCATAAGTCTTAAGTACAGGAAAAACACCAAGGTCAAACAAGCCAATAAAGGTATGCATTACTTCTCTGAAGCTTTAATCTTTTTAACATGATATTTCTCAAAGTCATATCGATTTCTGTTAAAGATCATAACGGTTTCTGTGTAAGTATAACGATTTCCTTATAAGACTGAAAAGTCATGTTGTTTCAAGCAAGTCGATGTCATAATGATTCTATAAGTTACCATAACGATTTCTTTAGAGCTCGTAACGACTTGCCTGTCATAACGATTCTATAAGTCATCGCAACGATTTCTTTAGAAAGCGTAACGACTTGCCTGTCATAACGATTCTATAAGTCATCGCAACGATTTCTTTAGAAAGCGTAACGACTTGTCTTTCATAACGATTCTATAAGTCATCACAACGATTTCTTTAGAAAGCGTAACGACTTGCCTGTCATAACGATTCTATAAGTCATCGCAACGATTTCTTTAGAAAGCGTAACAACTTGTCTGTCATTACGATTCTATAAGTCATCGCAATGATTTCTTTAGAAAGTGCAACGATTTGCTTTCTATAACGATTTGTTAAGTGTTTCACAACGATTTCTTCAGTGAACACAACGATTTGCTTCGTATAACAATTTGATAAGTGTTTCACAATGATTTCTTCTGTGAACACAACGATTTGCTATGTCTCATAACGACTTGGTCAACCTGACTTATTCATAACAATTTCATAAGTCATATACCCATCGATTTCATATCTTATATTGACTTGATATCTTATTCACCTTAAAAGCGTTGACTGGTCAAAGTCCACGTAGATATCTCTCTGACGCTTTTGCATTTATGAGATCTGAACGTATCTCTGCATGCATGCAGACGATATCATCCTTTACCGTGCTCACTCTGATTACGTCTTTTAGACTTAGCTATTTGGCATTACTATTTTCATGTATATTGCTACTAACGTTGACTGACAGCAGAGACAGCTTAGCTGTCTGCTATTTGAGATTGTCATTTGTACAGACCTCTGATCCAGCTCCATGTTACAACGTTAAACAAAATAGAAGCCAAAGGATATCTCTGAAGATCTCATCTCTTTGCGCGCTCAAGTAATCAAAAGACTGTTGACTGGAAGCTTCCAAGACTCCAAGTGTCATTCAGTCTAACGACTACTCAAGAGAGAGACAACAGATACTTCAACGTCTATATTTCAAATTGAAGATTTAAATACAAGACAGAAGAGAAGATCACACACGGAGAAGCAGAGAACGCTCGTTCAAGCTATCAAAAATCTTCTGCTAGAATTCTAAGAGCCAACAAGTTCATTCCTTCTCGTGTTGCTCTTTGCTCTCCACTCTGTAGTGAAAATCTTGAAAGAGCTTGTGTAGTTCTGAGAGTGCGCTAAGCTTAGATTCTTTGCTCTCAGTTCTAGTTGCTTCAAATCCTTGCTTGTCAAAAGCTTGATCTAGGGGCTTGAATTTCATTCAATTCTCTTTGAGTTGTTGTTCCCTTCGGGTGTGAAGGAAGACCTGGTGGTATCCAGGTGTAGTTCCCTTCGGTTGTGAAGGAAGACCTGGTGGTATCCAGGGTGTAGTTCCCTTCGGTTGTGAAGGAAGACCTGGTGAGGTATCCAGGGTGTTGTTGTTCCCTTCGGGTGTGAAGGAAGACCAGCTGAGCTGGGTGTTGTTGCATCCTTAGGGGGACTGTACCCTAGTTAGTGAAATCCTGAGTTGTTGCTCAGGGACTGGACGTAGGACTCCTAAGGAGAGGAGGTCCGAACCAGGATAATCCTTGTGTTGTGTGATTGTCTTCTTTGTGTGTTTGATATTTAAACTAACAGTCACTAACCTCCTTCGAAGAGCGTTTGTGTGAATATTTTTTAGTTACAGGTATCTTGTAGATTATTTTAAAAGACCCATTCACCCCCCCTCTGGGCTCGTCAACTGAGCAACAAGTGGTATCAGAGCAAGTCTCTTCGACAAAGAAAGGATCCAACGATCTGAGGAGTAAAGATCCATGGCAGCCCAAGGCAACATTGAAGGTCAGTTTGTCAACTGACCCCCTCTCTTCGATGGTGAAGACTATCGTTACTGGAAGACCAGAATGGAATACTTTCTACAAGGCCACGACTATCAAATTTGGTCCATAGTAGAAGAAGGTGATCTGTTAGTCACAAATGAGAAAGCACAGTGGACAGATGATGACAGAAAGAAGATCTCCTTGAACTGCAAAGCAAAGAGCATTTTATGCTGTGCTCTAAGTAAAAAGGAGTTCAACAGAGTCTCAGCCTGCAAATCCTCAATGGAAATGTGGAAAAGCTCAGGATTACTTATGAAGGCACAGACAAAGTGAAGGAAACAAGAATCGACATTCTTGTCACTCAATATGAAAGATTTCAGATGCAATCAGGTGAGTCCATAACTCAAATGTTCAGTCGGTTCACTGACATCACAAATGGACTAGCTGGTCTGGGGAAAACCTATGAGATTGGAGACATGGTGAGGAAAATACTTAGATCCTTACCGTCCTCGTGGACCCCAAAGGTCACAGCAATAGAAGAAGCTAATGACCTGAAGAGAATGTCAGTAGAAAAGCTCATTGGGTCCCTCATGGCCCATGAGATCAACATGGAAAGGCTAGGAGAGTCCTCTAGCAGAAAGAAGCACTCAACGCCTTAAAAGCTGAAGAAGATTCACCAGAAGCAAGTTCAGATGAGAGTGAAAGTGATGTGGACAGTGAGAATGAGGAAGCAATGCTATCTAGAAGATTGCAACGGATTCTAGCTAAGAAGAAGAAGTTCCAATCTGGTAGAAGGCACTTCAAAAGAAACAAGGACTTCAAGAAACCAGATGGAAAAGATCTAAAGAAAGGAGAATCCATCTGCTATGAATGCAAAAAGCCAGGACACATTAAAGCTGAGTGTCCAAAATTCAAAAAGCCGGAGCTCAAAAAGAAAGAGAGCTCCAAGAAGTTCAGAAAGTACAAGAAGAAGGCAATGGCAGCAGCAAGGGAAAACAGTAGCAACTCAGACAGTGAGTCAAACTCCTGCAGCGATGAAGAAGAAGCCCATTTGGCTTTCATGGCAAATACTGAAGATAAGGTAACTTCTGACTCCTCTTTTGATTCATGCAATAGTTTAGATTCCGACAGTTTAGAAGAGGCTTTCAACGAACTATATGAAAAATATAAAGAAGTAACCAAACTATTAAAAGTAAGCAAGAAAAACATAGTCTGTATAGAAAATACAAACTCAGATCTAAAATCAGAAAATGAACAATTAGAAAGTCAAATAACTGAACTTAAAAGAAGAAATGAACTGTTATGTGAAGACCTAAAAGCTAAGAATGAACAAATAACTAAATTAGATAAACAAGTAAGTTCAGATGAACTGAGAACTGAAATCAAAACACTAACAGAAGAAAATATACAGTTATCTAGCACATTAGAAAAATTCACCAATGGTAAAAACTCCCTCATATTAAAAGGTGCTAGAAGATCAGGTAAGAAGAAAAATGGATTAGGATATACACCCCCAGATAATGAAGAAACCATAGTTTATCCTAAAACATATCCAACACCAAAATTTGTACCTGAACAAGATAGCATACAAAGCTGATTTCAAATATATAGAAAAAGTAACCAAATTATCCTGCTGTAGTCACTGCAACAAGTTAGGACACATCATAATGACATGCCCAACAAGACATAAGAAATGGATAATAAAAAGTAAAATCAATGATACTAACCAATCAGGACCCAAAAGAACTTGGGTACCTAAAACTTGATGATTTTATTTCAGGTTAACCCTCGAGCATCCAAATGGTACTTGGATAGTGGGTGCTCAAGGCACATGTCAGGAAACCATAAGTTATTCACTCATCTCCGAGCTGAAGAAGGAATAGTTACTTATGGAGATAATGGAAAAGGAACAGTAATTGGCAGTGGGTCTGTGAATAACAAAGGAAGAACAGTTATGGAAGATGTGTTGCTGGTCAAAGGGTTGAAGCATAATCTCATTAGCATCAGCCAGCTATGTGACAGAGGCCATCAGATCCAGTTTCAAGAATCGAAATGCAGCATACTGAAGGATGGATCAGTCATCTTTGAAGCAAATAGAGAAAAGAACTTATATGTGCTCTATCTTGAGGAACTCAAAGAACAAAATGTCTGTCTGGCAGCAAATAAAGAAAAATCTACAGAATTATGGCACAGACGACTAGGACATTGCAGCATAGATGGCATGAGAAAATTGTTGAAGAAAAATCTTGTGGAAGGTCTGCCAAAGGTCAGTGCAAAAATGGATGGTGTCTGTAGACCTTGTGCTAAGGGAAAGCACACCAAGAGCTCCTTCAAGTCAAAGACGGTGGTGACCACCTCAAAACCCTTAGAGCTCCTTCATATGGATCTATTTGGGCCAATGAGGACTACCAGTCTTGGAGGAAAGAACTTTGGATTTGTCATAGTCGATGATTACTCAAGATTCACATGGGTATCATTTCTAGAGCATAAAGATGACACATTTGATAACTTTGTCAGTTTCAGCAAGAAAGTTCAGAAGGATCAAAAGTTCAGCATTGTTTCTATCCGATCAGATCATGGTGGTGAATTTTAGAACGAAAAATTTGCTAAGTTCTGTGATGATCAGGGAATTGAGCATAATTTCTCAGCACCAAGGACACCACAGCAAAATGGAATTGCTGAGAGAAAGAATAGAACTCTACTGGATATGGCAAGAACAATGTTATCAGAATATGATCTGCCAAGGTATTTTTGGGCTGAAGCAGTCAACACAGCAAGCTACATTATCAACAGAGTTATGATCAGACCAATCCTGAAGAAGACTGCATATGAACTGTTCAAAGGAAAGAAACCAAAGATCAGCCATTTCAGGACATTTGGATGTCATTGCTTCATTCACAACAATGGAAAAAGAGACATTGGTAAGTTGGATGCCAAATCAGATGAAGGTATCTTCATGGGGTACACCTCTAAACCCAAAGGCTATCGAGTATTTAATAAACGCACTTTATTAATTGAACAGTCTGTACATATTATTTTTGATGAAACTAACCCTTCCTTGAG
Source organism: Colocasia esculenta (assembly GCA_014218235.1). Lineage (NCBI taxonomy): Eukaryota > Viridiplantae > Streptophyta > Magnoliopsida > Alismatales > Araceae > Colocasia > Colocasia esculenta. The sequence continues at coordinate 66,543,047 of CM024765.1, read as the reverse complement.
AAAGGAAGAAGATAGTGATAATGATGATACAGATGAGCTATCCAAGAAACTAAAAGATACATCAATTGAGGACAAGGATGATCCACCTCTGGAAGACTTGCAACAAAAAGAAACTACACATGAAAATCTTCCAAAGGAATGGAGACACAAGAAAGATCACCCACTCGAAAATATTATTGGTGATCCATCTGTAGGGGTAAGAACAAGAGGTAATGTAATTCCCTGTGATTACCTAGCATTTGTTTCTCAAATAGAGCCGAGGACAGTCAATGAAGCTCTTTGTGATGAATCTTGGATATTAGCCATGCAAGATGAATTAAATCAATTCAAGAGAAACCAAGTATGGTCACTTGTTCCTAGACCATCCAGTCATTGGCACCAAATGGGTGTTCAGAAATAAACTGGATGAAACTGGTGTGATCCTAAGAAACAAGGCCAGATTGGTAGCTCAAGGCTATTCACAAGAGGAAGGCATAGATTTCGATGAAACCTATGCACCTGTAGCTAGACTTGAGGCTATTAGAATTTTGCTTGCATATGCATCCGCATTAGATTTAAAATTATTTCAAATGGATGTTAAGTCTGTATTTTTGAATGGTTTTATTAAGGAGGAAGTCTATGTAGAACAACCTCCAGGTTTTGATGATACTGATTTTCCGGATCACGTTTTCAAATTACACAAAGTATTATATGGCTTAAAGCAAGCACCTAGAGCCTGGTATGAAAGGCTTAGTTCTTTTCTTTTAAACCATGGTTTTAGTAGAGGTCAAGTAGATAGTACTCTTTTCATAAAGATAAATGTCAAACACATTCTACTAATTCAAATTTATGTAGATGATATTATTTTTGGTTCTACTGATGAATCCCTTTGCAAGTACTTTGAAAAGTTGATGCAGGGAGAATTTGAAATGAGCATGATGGGAGAACTTAATTATTTCCTTGGACTACAAATCAAACAAGGAAAGGAAGGAACTCACATCTGTCAAGCAAAGTACACAAAAGAACTCTTGAGGAAATTTGGATTTGATAATGTCAAACCATTGTCAACACCAATGAGTACATCAACAAAGATAGACAGTGATAAAGATGGTAAGAAAGTAGATCAAAAGATCTACAGAGGTATGATAGGTTCACTCCTTTACTTAACAGCTAGTAGACCTGATATTTTATTTAGTGTATGTATGTGTGCTAGGTATCAAGCAGATCCTAAAGAATCACATTTAATTTCTGTGAAAAGAATATTTAGATATTTAGCAAGAACTCATGACTTAGGTCTATGGTATCCAAAACATTGTGAAATTAACTTAGTAGGTTACTCTGATGCTGACTATGCTGGATGCAAATTAGATAGAAAAAGCACCAGTGGTTGTTGTCAATTTCTTGCAGGATGTTTAATATCTTGGTCTTCAAAGAAACAAAATTCAGTGGCACTATCTACAGCTGAAGTTGAGTACGTAGCTGCTGGAAGTTGTTGTACACAACTCTTATGGATAAAGCAACAACTTGAAGATTTCGGATTAAACATCAAATCCATCCCACTGTTGTGTGACAGCACCAGTGCCATTAATCTCACCAAGAATCCAGTTCAACATTCAAGGACCAAGCATATTGAGGTTAGATATCATTTTATTCGTGATCATGTAGCAAATGGTAATATTGAAATATCTTTTATTGATACAAATGGTCAGTTAGCAGACATTTTCACAAAAGCCTTACCCGAGGAGAGATTCACATCTCTTAGAAGGGAATTAGGCATGTGCAATTTGTGAAAAAGGTTTTGTTTAAAACTGGCACATTAAATTTCAGCATTAAGTAACTTTTCCCTCCATGGCTTTAAGCAAAAGAAATTCAAATTATCCTTTGTAACCGCTCTCTCATTGAAGTCGGTTTGAATAGTCAAACTCTTTTGTCTTCTTCTGTCGCCTTTTGGCGCCTCACTTTCCACAACGCATTAATTTATTCCTAAAAATTAAATGAGATAACGATTCACATCTCGTCTTCAACCTTTTTCCCTCTTTCGTCTGGATGCTCAAGCCGATGCCCTAGCGATTTCGACATCGACTCTCTGCTAGTCTTTGAAGCTTCTCTCCTCTTCCCGCGAAATTTCTCAAGGGCTTTCACTCCTTCCTTCTCAACCCTCCAGAAAACCTCCTTACTTGATTCCATGGCCGCATCAGCCGTTTCCGGGAGTTTGGGTGGCTACAGTGCCGAGTTCCTCACTCCTGAGCAGCAGGAGAGGTTCCAGTTCGTGAAGACCAAAGTGTGTGGGAACAAGGCAGTGGACGTTGCTGATCTTGAAAAGAATGGTATGAGCAGTGTTATTGAAGCTTTAATCAGGATGGAATGGATGGGAGTAACAACCTTCTCTGAGGTAAGTTATCCAGACCTCGTGAAGGCCTTCTATGTATGCTTGAAGACTCAAGAAGATGGGTCCCTGGTTTCATATGTCAAGGGAACCCAGATTAAGATAGATAGTGAGCTATTGTAGGAGTTGTTTGGAGTAACAACATCAGGGCACAGTGGGGTTCACTCTGTGAACGCCCAGGTCAAGGGTCTTGGCATTGTAGGGCCGGGATATAGATTAAAAGATGGAAATTTGACATCAACCAACTGAATGCGTTCAACCGCCTCCTCCACTTCATAGTGTGTCAGATCTTGGTTCCAAGAAGCGCCACATTCTCCACCTGTTCAAAGGCAGATTCTGACATGATGTTTTGGGCCATACAGAACAAGGAAATCAACATGGCTGCAGTGATGATGGAAAGAATGGCGTTTGCCAGAGATCAAATTTGGGACACAAAATCCAAGCTCAATGTTTCCTTGCCGTATGCACATCTGCTCACCAAAGTCTTCAAACACTTTGGCATTGATCTGGCAGGAGCAGTTGTTGAGAAAATGGGCCAATCAATTAGGTCCAGAAATCTCCAGAAAAGTGGTTTCTCAGTCATAAATGGTGTTTGGTCTAAGACCACAGTGGCCGAGGGAGAGGCCATCATAGGAGACATTCCGGATTTTCCTGATGTTCAGGAAGAAGCAGCAGAACCAGCAGCATAGCAACCTCAAGCAGTCCAAGCAGCCGTAGAGCAGAGAATAGAGTTTGAGCCAGCAGTACCTTCTCTTCCAGCAGAATCAGTAGAAGAAACTCAAGCAGCAGTTGAGACTGCAGGGTCACCCCTTATCCAAGTAGTTTCGCAATCTCCAGAAGGACCTGAAGAAGAAGTAGTGGTAGGTGCAGCAGATAATCTGCCCACCTCCATTATTGCCTCCATTCTCAGAGATGTAGTGGATTCTGTTCTCATCTCTCCAGTCACCTCAGAGATTGGTGATCTTGCAGAGGAAGTTGTGGCATCAGGCCACTTTGAGGAATCAGTGGCAGCAGCAGAGGAGCAATCCAGTGCTCCTTCAAGTGTTGTTTTGGAAGATGCTCCCATTCAGAGGGAGCAAGAATTAATGGAAGAAGATGCTCCTGCTCAGGGGGAGCAATCCAAGAAAGGTCCAGCAGAAGAAGCAGCTCACCATGATGAGCCAATGGGTGATGTACCTCGTGATGAAGATCTACCTCATGATCAGGATGATGTCAGAGAAGGGGAGACAACCAGCTCCTCAGATTCTGATGATGATCAGCCTCAGAGGCTAGGCAGAAAGGGAAAGAAGTGGAGCCTGAAGTACCACTCTTATCAGATACTCCACATGAAAGGCTAATGAAGCAGAAAATAGTGATTAATCTGAAGCCTGTGATTGAGAGGCTTGATGCTCAAGGCACAATCCTGTGCTCTCTCCAATCAGATGTTAGTTCAATCTTCATGAGCCAAGCATCAGCTACTAAGGAAATTTCCAGCATAAGAAATGCCATGAAGTGGTTTAACCAAGAAATGGGCACCATGAAAAATTTGCTGGGAGATATTCTCAAGGTGGTTGGAGCTCAAATTCCTCCTCCTCCACCTCTTGCAGCCCAGGTTCCGGAGTCAGGGCCATCAGTTCAAGAGGTAGGGCCAACAGGGCCAGAAGCAGCAGCAGCACCAACAGAGGCAGCAGTAAATGTTGAAGGGCCATCTGGGCCAGATGATCAGGTTAAAGGGCTTCCAGGGCCAGCTGAGCAAGGGTCAGGGCCATCAGGGCCATTGGAGAGTGAGTCTATGCAGAAAGAGGCAGAAGAGTCCTTGGCACCCAAGCCCCCAGCTCCCTCTTCTCCCTCTCACACACCTATTCCTCCAACTCCACCCTCAGCTCCTACAGCTCCTCCTGCACCACAAACCTTCAAGAAGCCTCAATCCAGACCCGTTTCCTCTCCAGCACTTTTTCAGTCCACCTCATCTCCAGCCTCCTCTACTACAATTCCTTCTCCCTCTCCTATACTTGAGGCCCCTCCAGCATCCTCAGCTGGAACCTCCTCCTCCTCCTCCTCTGGTCCTTCCCTTGGACCAGTTGATGACCTCCCAACTACTTCACACTCTTTTCTTCATCCTACTCCTCCACCCTCTTTCATCACTATCATACTTGAAAGAGCCCAACTTAACTCTCCCTTTATGGAACAGATAAAGGATGAGTTTGAGGAAGGGATCCTCAGGTCAGTGTTGAAGGTTGGAGAACATGTCCATAGGGCAGACTCTTCCAGTCCTACCCCCAAGAAGAGGAAAATTACTTCCACTTCCTCCATTTCCTCTGAACCTAAATATCCTCCATTGTGGTTCTCTCTCACAGTGGATAACAAACATAACCCACTGTATAGGGAATACCTTTCCAAAGTTGTTCTTGCCACCATCATTAACCTTCCTTTTCAAAATCTTATAGATCATTTGAACACCATTCTACCCTACACTTCTCTTTCAAAATCCGAAAAGTCCAAGATCTTCTCTCTTGCCCACTCCAAAACTGAAGATCAATGGGGCAAAGGTCACAAGGATCTCCTCAAGAAATTTATTCTTGCCAAAACTGCTAGATTCCCTCCAAGGGACCACTCCTTGACCTTATCAGAGTGGTTCAGAATGTATCATAAAGAACTTTGGGCACCCTACATTCAAAAGGAAATCAAGATGGTCAGACACCTTATGTTGTTCAACAACTACAGATATGTCCATCGTCTTCCTGAAGTTCAGCTCAGCCAGTTCAAAAGGGCCATTTCAGCTCTCACTCCAGCCATCTCACATACTTCAGATGTTCAAGTAGATTTTGCTTCCCTCCAAGTGCCTGAAGAACTAGCCCTTCCTCAAATCCACTTTCTAGTTATGGAGTCCTCTGTAGGATCCATCATCTTTGAGCATTTTGCCAGAGTAATGGGCAGAATTAAAGTACAGAAAGGCTGCCTGGTTGCTTTTCCTAGATTCCTATTTAGGGAATATCACCAGGGGCATGTAAGTGCTGAAGTTCTAGCCCCCATTCTGTCTGAATGTGAAAGGCTGACATCCTCAGAATGGTCCAAGTTCTATCCTTTGTCAGCTCAGCAGTTGTTTGCTATCAATGAAGATCAGGCCAAGGAAGGCAAACCAGCTATTTCTCCACCTACCTTCTTGGATATGAATTCTATACATCTTGTTAATGACCCTTTCAAAGTCTGGGAGGAAAGATACAAAGTATATGTGGCTATGCACAAGGCTCTCAGAGACAACCACAACCACTATCCTGTGACCATGGACCAATTCCTCACCTGTGCCAGCTTTGGGACTCGTCGTTTCCTCAAGATGAACATGGACAAGAATGCATATGCTGATCTCCTCTATAAGCACCTAGATCTTCATCTCAAAAGGATGGCTTCCTCCATGGGACCAACCTACTCTTTGTCTTTTGGAGTCTTTAAAACTCATTTTGAAGAGCAGGAAGCACAGGCATGGGAAACCATCTCCCATTTTGCCTCTCTTTTGTCTCCTGCCTTCTATTTATCTGTACCTCCGCAAAGTTAATGGAATCTCTTTCTTTGTGTACTCCTATTTTCTTTCTCTCTTCTTTCTTTGTCGAAGATTGTCTTTTTGCTCAATGACAAAAAGGGGGAGAAAATTTGCATGTCTGAAATACATTCCAATAAGTTTTTAAGGAAGAAAATTAGCATGTCATATCTTCAGACTGATTTCAGATATTTTTTCATCCATGCTTATTGTTCAGTTTTGTCATCACCAAAAAGGGGGAGATTGATGATCAGTCTGTCCTCATGTAATTTTAATTAATTACATATATATATTTTTTGATGATTAACAAAACCAAACAAGAGTTTATCAATTATATCTAATGAATATTTCACAAGTCTTAAGTACAGGAAAAACACCAAGGTCAAACAAGCCAATAAAGGTATGCATTACTTCTCTGAAGCTTTAATCTTTTTAACATGATATTTCTCAAAGTCATATCGATTTCTGTTAAAGATCATAACGGTTTCTGTATAAGTATAACGATTTCCTTATAAGACTGAAAAGTCATGTTGTTTCAAGCAAGTCGATGTCATAACGATTCTATAAGTTACCGTAACGATTTCTTTAGAGCTCGTAACGACTTACCTGTCATAACGATTCTATAAGTCATCGCAACGATTTCTTTAGAAAGCGTAACGACTTGCCTGTCATAACGATTCTATAAGTCATCACAACGATTTCTTTAGAAAGCGTAACGACTTGCCTGTCATAACGATTCTATAAGTCATCGCAACGATTTCTTTAGAAAGTGCAACGATTTGCTTTCTATAACGATTTGTTAAGTGTTTCACAATGATTTCTTCAGTGAACACAACGATTTGCTTCTTATAACGATTTGATAAGTATTTCACAATGATTTCTTTTGTGAACACAATGATTTGCTATGTCTCATAACGACTTGGTCAACCTGACTTATTCATAACGATTTCATAAGTCATATAGCCATCGATTTCATATCTTATATTGACTTGATATCTTATTCACCTTAAAAGCGTTGACTGGTCAAAGTCCACGTAGATATCTCTCTGACGCTTTTGCATTTATGAGATCTGAACGTATCTCTGCATGCATGCAGACGATATCATCCTTTACCGTGCTCACTCTGATTACGTCTTTTAGACTTAGCTATTTGGCATTACTATTTTCATGTATATTGCTACTAACGTTGATTGACAGCAGAGACAGCTTAGCTGTCTGCTATTTGAGATTGTCATTTGTACAGACCTCTGATCCAGCTCCACGTTACAACGTTAAACAAAATAGAAGCCAAAGGATATCTCTGAAGATCTCATCTCTTTGCATGCTCAAGTAATCAAAAGACTGTTGACTGGAAGCTTCCAAGACTCCAAGTGTCATTTAGTCTAACGACTACTCAAGAGAGAGACAACGAACACTTCAACGTCTATATTTCAAATTGAAGATTTAAATACAAGACAGAAGAGAAGATCACACACGGAGAAGCAGAGAACGCTCGTTCAAGCTATCAAAAATCTTCTGCTAGAATTCTAAGAGCCAACAAGTTCATTCCTTCTCGTGTTGCTCTTTGCTCTCCACTCTGTAGTGAAAATCTTGAGAGAGCTTGTGTAGTTCTGAGAGTGCGCTAAGCTTAGATTCTTTGCTCTCAGTTCTAGTTGCTTCAGATCCTTGCTTGTCAAAAGCTTGATCTAGGGGCTTGAATTTCATTCAATTCTCTTTGAGTTGATGTTCCCTTCGGGTGTGAAGGAAGACCTAGTGGTATCCAGGGTGTAGTTCCCTTCGGTTGTGAAGGAAGACCTGGTGGTATCCAGGGTGTAGTTCCCTTCGGTTGTGAAGGAAGACCTGGTGAGGTATCCAGGGTGTTGTTGTTCCCTTCGGGTGTGAAGGAAGACCAGCTGAGCTGGGTGTTGTTGCATCCTTAGGGGGACTGTACCCTAGTTAGTGAAATCCTGAGTTGTTGCTCAGGGACTAGACGTAGGACTCCTAAGGAGAGGAGGTCCGAACCAGGATAATCCTTGTATTGTGTGATTGTCTTCTTTGTGTGTTTGATATTTAAACTAACAGTCACTAACCTCCTTCGAAGATCGTTTGTGTGAATATTTTTTAGTTACAGGTATCTTGTAGATTATTTTAAAAGACCCATCCACCCCCCCTCTGGGCTCGTCAACTGGGCAACACCTTTAGCTAGTTGTCCAACGTTGTAAGATATGGTACTGGCAGATACCTGTACACAATAAATGCCAAACCATAGACAGCTAGACTATCTCTTTGCTTGTCAGTCAACGTTAGAAACCATACAGTAGACGTATACATCAAAATGGAAATACCATTATGTCACCTGATAAAGTTTTTGCTATTTTATCATGGGTGTAGAAAGCATTCAGATATGCGACATGCATATGATGTGTACAGTCACAATAAATGCAAGATACAGTGATATCCGCGAGAAGACTTCGAAGCTTCATGATGTTTGAAAATATATTTGAATATCATAAGAATAATAGATGTATTCATGAAGTCGATGTTATAGAAATCGTTACATGAACAAATCGTTGTTAGATCAAATCATTGTACAAGAGAAAGCAAATCGTTGTACAAGCATAAACAAATAGTTGTTTAATCAAATCGTTGTACAAGCATAAATAAATCGTTGTTTAAGCAAATCGTTGTACAAGCATAAACAAATCGTTGTTTAAGTAGAAGCACATCGTTCTTTAAGTGAAAGCAAATCATTATCGCTATCAAATCATTGTGTCAGATATAAGCAAATCGTTGTTCCACTTATCGAATCGTTGTGAGACCGAAAATGATGTTTCACTTAACAAGTCGTTGTGAGACCGAAATTGATGTTTCACTTATGAAATCGTTGTGAGAACAAAATCGATGTTTCACTTAACAAGTCGTTGTGAGACCGAAATCGTTGTTTCACTTAACGAGTCGTTGTGAGACCGAAATCGTTATTTCACTTAACAAGTCGTTGTGAGACCGAAATCGTTGTTTCACATGGAAATCGGTGTAGCAATAGAACCATTCTTTTGCTTATGAAATCATTATGCTATAAAGGAAATCGATGTGTACTTAGAGTAAATACATGCTCTGAACTTTAGATAACAGTGTATGAGAATAGCTTACAGATTTTGCTTAGATTGTTTCCTGTGGATGAGCTTCATAAAAACTTGTTAGAAAATATTTGTTAAGGTTTTGTTAATCACCAAAATTGTATATAATTAAGTAAAATTATCTGGGGATGGACTGATCATCAATGTGTCGCTTTCTAGTTCTGATTGTGATGGGCTTCTTGTCTCCTTTTGGCTTATGTACTGTTGTGCAGCCTTTTCTGTAATTTTGAGTTCCTGGATGAGGTGTGTGTGCCTGTGTTGACCGACTACTCTCCTGGGGGTTTCCGGGAGGTGTCATGCATTCCTTGTGCTTGTTGGTCTTGTCTTGGTTATGAGCCAGCAGTGTCGTTTGCTTGTTGTGGTTGCCCTGCATGTTCCCAGTTCGCCCGGTGTTTGGCACTCGAGGGCTTGTTCGATTCAGAGGTTTTTACCATTACCTGGAACCCCCAATCCCCATGTGCCTGTTGAGGGAGTTCTCCGACGGCGGGATTGCTCGAGTGACAGACTCTGGAACTAAGGGGAAAATGGTAGGGGACAGTGACGTAGAGTCATTTATAGAGCTCTCTTAGTTGAGTCTGGGATGCCGAGGTGGTTTGGTTGTTCTTCCAGCACATATTAGTTAGTCCTTCTCATTGCCTCTCTCGGCATTGGTTCCAGAGCCACGTCATAGTGCCAGGCGTGGGGCCGCAGCTCGGTCGGGTTACGGTTGTTCGTGTGTGGTGTTCTTTGTGGTGGCTCGCTGGCCCCACTCTTTCGGGGAGGTTGTAGGCAGGAGCCGATGGCTGGCAAGCAAAGGGAGTGGCCGATGTGTCCTCCTCTTGGCTTCCATGTGGCGGTGGCTTAGTTGCTGCTGTTGTGACGTTGTTTCCCCCATCATGTTTATAAGCATGATCCGTTGCCCTAGCTTGCACGGTGGCTATAGCCTGGCCGTGTCTAGTTTCCATGAACATCGTTAGTCTTTCCTTATTGGCCTGTGCTTCTGATGGTTTCCGCATTGCGTGTTCTCTCGGTGTGCCTTGTGTTGGCCCTAACCGTTGTTCTGTAGTTTGTTCCTTGGTGCCATCCGTGGTGGCACCGGCGTATGTGGTTTCTTGACCTCGTGGTGTGTACGGGGTTTAGGGTGGTTCTGTTGTGGGCCCTTGACCTTGTGGAGGTCTGAGGTGGCCGTGCTTATGGTAAGACTCTGGTCTCACGTGGTTCCTCCAGTGTTCCGTGAGCTTTTTATCTCGGCGTGTGTGTGTCGAGGGTTGCTTCTGCATCGTGTCTGACTCCGCTGGTTCTGCGGGAGTCCTGTGTGGCCCGACCCTGGTTGTTGGTCGTGGCGTTACTCTATTTCCACTGTTTTGCAGTAGCTAGCTTAGTAGTTTTCCTTAGTTACTATTTTATAGTGTAGTTGTTTATGCGTTCTTTGAAGTTCCTGCTGCTCTGGCTGGTAAGGGATTGGTTATCCCTACTGGGCCTTGTTCGCGAGGCTCACCCCCCTACTTCCTTCAGGTAGGGACTCGCTGTCGCAGAAGTTCGGTGCCAGACTGTTGAGGTGGCGGTTGGTTCCGTCGTGCGTTACCAGTAGTGTGAGCATGAGAGCTCTTGTACTGTGTGAGTTGAGAGTTGCCTTTTTGCAAGTCCTCGGGGTATGACCCTTAAAATTTGCACTTTTCTTTTTGTACATGTACTTATATTTGGGACATGTTGTATATATTTCTCTTATTATGTATGAACTTTCATATTATAGTTATTTGAATTCATTGCTTACCTTACTGAACTAAATTCTAACACTTCTAGGTCTTCGGATCTGTGGGTGGTAGCGCAACCTTCGGGGTCCCTGCGGGGGTCTGGGAGGTCGGGTCGTTACATCCTACTCCCTTCCAACATGACTTAGTTCTGTATAGTGTGTAGCTCTAAGAGAAAACCTACCTTGTCGACGAGATCCTAAGCCTTTCCTTAAGTTCTAGCTCTCCCAGATCTAGCTCCAAGACCTTCGGAGATGGACATACCTTGGAATGAACAAGGCACAACAGTTAATAACCAAAAGATGATGAATGAACTTCTAAAGAATACTTGCAAACATGTATGTGCTATAATAGCCTTCAAGAAAGAGATTGTATCTCGATATGTATCACCATTTTATAGCAAGGAAATGTATAAGGCTTCATATCAACATAACATTCAATCAATCCCAACATTTGACATGTCATATCCACCTCAACTAAGAGATGTGCGAATCAAGCCACCATTAACAAAGAAGTTGTCGGACATATCCGAAAAGAAGCAAATATGTTCAATGGGAGAAGTAGAGCATGTGTATATTTATTCTAGATGCAAAGAGATAGGTCATAACAGAAGATCTTGTAACAATCCCATACAATATGATGAATGAACAAACTTCTTACATTTTTTGGCAATGTACATCTTTGTTATTACTTTACAACATATACAGGTTTACTTTAGAACAACTACATCTTCACGTTAACTCACATGGAGTTAAGACTTAAAAACAACTACCGTTTACTTTATCTATGTGTTTTCATTAACTCACGTATCATTTACTTTAAAACAACTACGTGTTTATGTTAAGTCACATACTATCTTACTCCAAAACAACTACGTGTTTAGTTTAACTCATGTATTGTCTTACTTCAAAATAACTACATATTTATTTTAACTCACGTACTACCTTACTTCAAAACAACTACATGTTTACTTTAACTCACATACTATCTTATTTCAAAACAACTACATGTTTACTTTAACTCATATACTGTCTTACTTCAACTACAAATATGTAACACTTTAACTGATATAGTGGCCAGATTTTATAAGTGAATAACTTCTGTTTCAAACGGAAGTGTAGATTTTGACTGTCGTCTTAAAACGACTCAAGTCTCCACAAAGAAAATATGAAGAAAAATAAAGAGGAAGATGGAGCACAACTCCTTGAATGTTCGTGATCGCCAGACACACGTGGGTGTCGAAGGAGTATAAATAAGGAAATGCGGCAAGTGCAAATAAGGAGTGATCACGAGAAATACCTTTAGCGGGGAGATTGAGACGATGGGGTTCTTCTCTTCTTCTACTGTGAAACCCCGAATTTTGGTCATTTTATATTGTGCATGTGATACTTACTTGTTATGAATATAGTGCATGTATTAAAATTTTGTATATTATAATTATTGAATTGTTCATCTGCATATGCATGTATATATATGTTATTTTCCGTGAACATGAGTAATTAGCTAATTTTGTATATGATGTACTTATATAAATACTATGCATGTTGTATTTAAGTAATGTTGTGCATATAATATGAAGTACTACCATGCATCTTGTAAGCATATATGAGTTTACTTCTGTACATGTAATATATTTAAATGTGCATGCATTATCTAATGGTTGAGGTGAATATTGTATTTATAAATTTCATGCATATTGTTTTAGTATTCCATGCTTATTATATGTAACTATGATGCATATATATATATATATATATATATATATATATATATATGTTCATCTTGTGCAAATGATATTTATCTAGTCCAGGCATGTTAAATTGTTTATAGTGTATATGGTACTTAAATAATACTATGCATAGGGTATATATATCAAAATATTATAAGCATGTTATATTTATTTAAATCCATGCATGATATATGTAATTATGTTGTGTACACGTATAGAGGTATATGTTTAACTTTGTGCATATGATATCTACTTATTTCAGTACCTATTAAATTGTTTATGACATGTATGGTACCTAAATAATAATGTGTGTATTGTATTTATATGTTCATGCATAATGCATGTAACTATGTTGTGTATGTATATGTATATATATGTATGTTATTTCATGCATATTATCTTTAACTAAGATTAGTACAAATATATTTAAGTAAATAGTGTGTAATGCATGTAGTTTATATGGTGAATGTATGTTTATTCATTTCGGTGCACATTTAGTTGGTTGTGATGTAATTGTATATTTATTTTAATGTATTACTATTTTCTGGCTGAAACCCCCAGTTGGCGGCCACATACTGTGCCGCTGACTGCATGCCTGGTGTTGGCGTCCAGATCGATGCACGCCAACCACACTGTGGGCGGCACCAGGGGTGGACGCCAACCCCATGATGGCGGCACCAGAGGTGGACGCCAAGTTCACTGCTTGCAGACAGTTTCAGATTTGGTAACGCATGCGTTCTTCCCGGTTCTATTTTAGGAAACCCATTCCAAATCGTAGGAGACCTACCCTAAAGCGTACCCAACCTACCCAGCTCTATAAAAACACCTTGGTTCGGCCGGATTAAGTCTTTTTGCCTTTGTGAAACCCTAGAGTTCCCTATGAGAAAAGCTATTCTTTGGAGAGCTGGATCCGGCGACTGGAGGAGTTTTCTGAAGATCTACACCGATTGGAGGATAGTCCAATCATCAAGGAAGCATTCCCAACTCCGAGGATCAACCTACATCAACAGAAGAACCGGATATGAAGAGGTTTTGAGCAACCTCTTAGCTTGGCCGAGGAGGGCTTCACCAGCAAGATTTGATCTTTGTAGATTTAATTAGAGGCAAGTATCATGTATATATCATCCCTACACATGTCCCCTTAGGTCCTAGCATTTTTTTGGAATTTTCCTCGTGTCCTGGAACCTCCAATTTCCCCTTATTATTGTGTTCTGTTTACACTGCCTGCTGACAGGAAGTTGGCGGCCACATCTTGTGCCGCCAAGATCATGTGTTGGCGGCAGGAGACTGTGCCGTTGACATAGTAGGCGGCCCACACTGTGCCGCCAAGTTCCTCAGAGTTTTGAGAAATTGTTGTTTGATTTCTTTAAGATGTTTATGTGACTTCCGGGTATGTGTGCATGCTGTAAATTTTATGTGTGGTCAAATGTGATCAGTAGGTCATGTCATGAGGTTGTACTGAATTTTCATGATTCGTGTTAATTGTTAAAATTCTGGTAATTGAATCGTGAGCATAATATGACCCTATTTAATATGTGTAAATAGGTCAATTGTGAGTTAGGGTTTCATAATTTTTCTATAATCATGTAATGATTGTTTTTAGGTATTGGCACTATTAGATTTGACCATTATACTGTAGTTTCCACTTAAGGGAAATTAGTGATGAATGCATCTGTAAATTTCTTTAAATTGTTATAATTATAATTATTGTTCAAAAAATCTGTAAAATTGAGCATGTGATATGGTTACTATTTGAAATCTATTATAAAAATTTCATGATGTTTTAATAATAGTAGATACTGTTATGATTTTAAATGAGAAAATGACCATATTGAGCATGTTAGGTATAATTCTGTATAAATCAAGGGTTAACAGCATGTTAATATCTTGTTTTAAGTTGTTTATCACTGATTAATAGTAAGAGTGAATTCTGTAAATTGAAATGTAAATGTTATGCAAAATGCCTGTAAAAAGGGATTAAAGTGTGTATATAAGCATGAGTAAGATGTGACGAAGTATGATAATGTGATTAATGTAAAATTTGGCCGAGATTGACACTTCTACCATAGGGGTCTGAGAGATGTACCATAGAAAAGTCCCTATGGGAGGCTCAACATTGTGAAATATATCCTAAGGGCATTGGGATGAAATCCTGGAGGTGGACAAGTACCACTGGTTAGGGTGGAGAGGGCTTCTCCCGATCTGTGCAGTAACCAAGATTCGTCTCTAGTTTGCCTAGGTGGCAAGTGTGTGATATATGAAGTAATAAGCTATATGCTAATTACCAAATGATGAGAATGTGTGTTCTCCTCTAGATGGTAGTTAGGACTATGTGTCATGGCAAATTAAGTGTAAAAGTGAATAATATATAAAGTGATATGTGAATATAACATGTGGTAGGTGAAAATGATGTGACATGTGATAACTGAAAATACAAATGAAAAACTATGTGTAAAAGTGTGAATTCATGTATGAGTGAAAGTAGAAGTAAATGAGAAAGTAAATGCATGTGAACACCGAGGTAAAAATGTATATATTCATTCTATTCATGTGTTGAATTGCTGAATATAATGTCATATTTAATATCATGTTATTTTGATTAACAACATCCATATGGTAGAGTAAGTGAATATGTGTATGTGAACATGTAAAAGTATGTAATGTGAAAAATGAGCATGCGAGAATGTTAAATGAATAAGATAGTATGTAAGTAAATGTAAATCCATATAATTGTGTTTAATTCATGTCAAAACAGTAAGCAAAGTGTGATTATGATTGTGATAAATGCATGAAAGAATGTTTAAATTCCATGATAGACATGCTATTCACTTAGTACGTAGTTCCATGCTTAAATTGTATAAAATTGCCAACCAACTTGAATATGTTTTAAACCTTTAATTCATGTTTGATAAAATGTGATCTCATGTGTAACTATGAATTATTTACATTAAAACTACAAATTAAATGTGTAGTTAAATGTGAAAAGTGCAAGTGAAATTGGTTAGATATTCATGTTAGGAATGTTCGTTATTTTGTACACAACTTTATGTTTTAAATTGGTAGAATTGTGCAATGATATGATTAGTACTTGAATCATGTATCATGGGACATGTTATGTGTAGAAAACATGTATAGGTGTATGTTTATTATCCATGATTTAATATGAGCATGTATTAGTTTAAAATGTGCTTAGGTGGTTTATGCTTGTAGCTAATTATATAAAACATGTGCCATGGAATTTATTTATGGTTTAAAAGATAGCTTATATTCCTTATTGTTTGATGGTGGTCATGTGTGTGATGTGTGTAAGGTGGTGTATTTAGATTGCTTGTGGGTCTTTTAGACTCATACTTGCTTCGGCGTACAGGTCTGACAGGTGTTTCCGTACCTGAAGAGAGTGTAGTGAAGGTCGACGCCGCATACGAGGAGTAGTTGCTTGTGGAGACCTTTTAGTAGTTGCTTTATTTCATAGTAAGAATAATATCATTCGTATGGACAATGTAATAGACAAATGTAGTTCTTTTGAAATTGTAATAATGTGGACTCTGTTATTTTCTTTTGCTATATAGACTGTGGAATGGTGTGATGATGATGGAATAAAGTGAGATATTTCTTTTATTTTTGTTGTACTCATATGCTATTCATGTACATATCAACCTATCTTCTAGTGCTGGGTTGTTGTCCTACTGTAACGGCGTTCTTTGTACCAATGGGGATTGGTATAATCATACCGGTATGAAGAGGGTCATTACAGAGATGGTATCAGAGAACCAAGGTTGAGATTGTACATGGATAAACCATCATCTTCACAATATTGCAAAGTCTTTATAGAAATTTTTCCATATACGTAGAAAGTAATAATAATGAATGAAAGATAGTTAAGAAAATAAATAAGATTTAGTAACTTAGATTATAACTAGATTAAATTGTTTTGCAGGCGATGGCAAGTCATGGTAAGCGTGGTGATCGGGCTAGGGAGTATGTGCAGAGACGCAAGGTAGAGAAGTTCGTGATGAAGCTCAGACCATCCTTGAGAGCTAAACTTTTGGAGTTTGATCCCAACACTTTGGAAGAGGTTCTCAGTGCAGCGAGCAAGAAAAGGAGTAGGGTGGAATCGTTCCAGGAAGAAAAGCCCGAGTGTGAGCATTATGGCAAGCGTCATGGTGGAGGAGTATGTTGGCTAAAGTCAGGAAGGTGTCTAAAGTGTGGCAGTTAAGGATCATCGGATTAAAGAGTGTCTGAATTTGAAAGAGCTCGTTCCACGTGATGTTCCAGCAACTGTGACGACGGAGCTACCAACACCACCCAAGGAGAATGAGGATTACATTTTATTTCTGGAGATGGCATCGACGATGTTACTACAGGTACTCGATTTGATCTTCGAGGACGAAGATCTATTTCTAGGGGGGGAGAGTGTGAGACCTCGAATTTTTGGTCATTTTATATTGTGCATGTGATACTTACTTGTTATGAATATAGTGCGTGTATTAAAATTTTTTACATTATAATTATTGAATTGTTTATGTGCATATGCATGTATATATATGTTATTTTCTGTGAACATGAGTAATTAGCTAATTTTGTATATGATGTACTTATTTAAATACTATGCATGTTGTATTTAAGTAATGTTGTGCATATAATATGAAGTACCACCATGCATCTTGTAAGCATATATGAGTTTACTTCTATACATGTAATATATTTAAATGTGCATGCATTATCTAATGGTTGAGGTGCATATTGTATTTATATATTTCATGCATATTGTATTTAGTATTCCATGCATATTATATGTAACTATAATGCATAATTGTATATATATATATATGTTCATCTTGTGCAAATGATATTTATCTAGTCCGGGCATGTTAAATTGTTTATAGTGTATATGATACTTAAATAATACTGTGCATAGGGTATATATATCAAAATATTATAAGCATGTTATATTTATTTGAATCCCTGCATGATATATGTAATTATGTTGTGTACACGTATAGAGGTATATGTTTAACTTTGTGCATATGATATCTACTTATTTCAGTACCTATTAAATTGTTTATGACGTGTATGGTACCTAAATAATAATGTGTGTATTGTATTTATATGTTCATGCATAATGCATGTAACTATGTTGTGTATGTATACGTATATATATATGTATGTTATTTCATGCATATTATCTTTAACTAAGATTAGTACAAATTATATTTAAATAAATAGTGTGTATTGCATGTAGTTTATATGGTGAATGTATGTTTATTCATTTCGGTGCACATTTAGTTGGTTGTGATGTAATTGTATATTTATTTTAATGTATTACTATTTTCTGGCTGAAACCCCTAGTTGGCGGCCACATACTGTGTCGCTGACTGCATTCTTGGTGTTGGCGTCTAGATCGATGGACGCCAACCACACTGTGGGCGGCACTAGGGGTGGACGCCAACCCCATGTTGGTGGCACCAGAGGTGAACGCCAAGTTCACTGCTTGCAGACGGTTCCAAATTTGGTAACGCATGAGTTCTTCCCGGTTCCAATTTAAAAAACCCATCCCAAATCGTAGGAGACCTACCCTAAAGCGTACCCAACCTACCCAGCTCTATAAAAACACCTTGGTTCGGCTGGATTAAGTCTTTTTACTTTGTGAAACCCTAGAGTTCCCTGTGAGAAAAGTTGTTCTTTGGAGAGCTGGATCTGGCGACTGGAGGAGTTTTCTGAAGATCTACACCGACTGGAGGATAGTCCAATCATCAAGAAAGCATTCCCAACTCCGAGGATCAACCTACATCAACAGAAGAACCGGATCTGAAGAGGTTTTGAGCAACCTCTTAGTTGGCCGAGGAGGGCTTCACCAGCAAGATTTGATCTTTGTAGATTTAATTAGAGGCAAGTAACCTGTATATATCATCCCTACACATGTCCCTTTAGGTCCTAGCATTTTTTCTGGAATTTTTCTCGTGTCTTAGAACCTCCAATTTTCCCTTATTATTGTGTTATGTCTGCACTGCCTATTGACAGGAAGTTGGCGGCCACATCTTGCGCCGCCAAGATCCTGTGTTGGCGGCAGAAGACTGTGCCGTTGACACAGTAGGCGGCCCACACTGTGCCGCCAAGTTCCTCGGAGTTTTGAGAAATTGCTGTTTGATTTCTTTAAGATGTTTATGTGACTTCCTGGTATGTGTGCATGCTGTAAATTTTATGTGTGGTCAAATGTGATCAGTAGGTCATGTCATGAGGATGAACTGAATTTTCATGATTTGTATTAATTGTTAAAATTTTGGTAATTGAAATGTGAGCATAATATGACCCTGTTTAATCTGTGTAAATAGGTTAGTTGTGAGTTAGGGTTTCATAATTTTTCTGTAATCATGTAATGACTGTTTTTAGGTATTGGCACTGTTAGATTTTGATGATCAGATTATCCCCAATGTAATTTAAATAAGTTACATATCTATTTTGGTGATTAACAAAACTGTGATAAAGTTTACTCTAACATAATTTCTATGAGATTTGAGCACAGGAAATAAATCAAGGAAATACAAGCAAAATCAGTAAGTATTTATCATCCTGTAGCATTTACAGTTCAAAGCATGAAATATTCTAAGTACACATCGACTTTCTAGTTATTGCAACAATTTCCTTAGAATCATAACAATTTCCTCATCCATATCGATTTTTGGTTCTATAATGATTTCATAAGTCATCGTTATTCTATTGAAGTCTATTTCATAACGATTTGCTCTCATAAAGATTCGTTAAGTGAGCATAACGACTTCGACATCATAACGATTCAATAAGTCAACAGAGCAACTTTGTGCCTTAGCGATTTGATGATCATATCGATTTCAATCTCACAACGATTTCGTAAGTGAGCAAAACGATTTGCTCTCATAACGATTCGACATGTGAGTATATCGATTTCAATCTCACAACGATTTTGTAAGTAGGCATAACGATTTGGTTATAACGATTTGCTTATGAAGATTTGCTTATAACGATTTGCTCATAATGATTTGGTTATAAGGATTTGTTTATAACGATTTGCTCATAACGATTTGGTTATAACGATTTGCTCATAACGATTTGGTCATAATGACTTGGTTATAACGATTTGCTCATAACAATTTGCTCATAATGATTTGGTTATAACGATTTACTCATAACGACTTGCTCATAACGATTTGGTTATGAATGCATAACGATTTATGCGTACAACGATTTGTTTACGAATAAGCAACGATTCTCATGAACAATGACTCACTAGCACAACGATTCTATAAGTCATGTTCATATCGATTTCATGAGCTATAACGACTTGATATTTAAAATATCTTGACTAGTCAAAGTCATCCCGCGTATTTCTCTGTTATCCATGCATTAAATATAGCCGTACATTTCTCTGCACGATGCATATTCAGATATCTTCTATTCCTATGCCTGTGCATGTAATATCTTTTTGAAGAGACAGAATAGAATTTCCATTTTGATGCATTCTCACTCTAACGTTGACTGAAAACAAGAGACAGCTTAGCTATCTACATTTTAGCATTTAATGTGTGCAAGTCACTGACAGCACAACTCTATACAACGTTGGATAAAGTAGAAGCTGGAAGATATCAAGAAGGATTTTCTTCTTACGTGCATGGAACGTAAAGGATCATTGATTACAAACAACATCCATGCAGTCTAACGTCCTCAGAACATAGAGACAACAGATACTTCAAATGGCTACATTTTCCAAAGAAGATATAAATAGAAGACTGTTGCCTACGTGATATACATCTCTTGAGAATTCAAAATCTGCAAGCACCATAGAAGAGCTTAAGTCTCACTCCATCACTTTGTTGTAGCTCTCAGCTCTCTGCATCCAGTGTCATCTTAGAGAGAGCATTTGTGTACTGAGAGAGTTCATTTATTGTTCAACTTCTCCTCTCAGTCTTCGCTTCGGATCAAGCGTTGTGTTGTTAGTTTGGTCCAGGGGCGCATTATCCCTTGAACACTTTTGTGTGTTAATTCCCTTCATGTGAAGGAAAACCTGGGGGTTCAGGGTGTTCATTTCCCTTCGTGTTGAAGGAAGACCTGGTGGGATCCAGGGTGTTGTATTCATCTTCGGGTTGTAAAGAGAAGACCAGCTACGGCTGGGTGTGTAAGTGTCCTTGAGGGGGACTGTACCCTTGGGTAGTGGAATCCTGAGTTGTTGCTCAAGGACTGGACGTAGGACTCCTATGGAAAGGAAGTCCGAACCAGGATAAAATCTTGTGTAGTGTGTCTGATTGCTTTGTGTTTATTGTTTTCTTCTCGCTAACACTAACAATCATCGAAGTGCTTGTTGTGTGAACGTTTTTATGGACAGGTTTTAGATAATCAAATTTTAAAGAATACCATTGACCCCCCCCCTGGGCTTGCTAGCTAGGCAACAAGTGGTATCAAAGCTAGTCTCTTCGACAAAGAAGAAGATCCAACGATCTGAAGAGAAAAGACCAAATGGCAGCCCAAAGTCACTTCAAAGGTCAGTCTGTAAACCGACCCCCTCTATTTGATGGTGAGGACTATACCTACTAGAAGACCAGGATGGAGTACTTCCTACAAGGATTCGATTTTCAAATATGGTCCATAATAGAAGAAGGTGATCTAGTTGTTCTAAACAACAGACAAAACTGGATAGAAGATGATAGAAAGAAGATTTTTCTCAACTGCAAAGCTAAGAGCATATTATGTTGTGCACTTAGCAAGAAAGAGTTTAATAGAGTTTCAGCCTGCAAATCAGCGATGGAAATGTGGGAGAAGCTTAGAATTACGTACAAAGGGACAGATAAAGTAAAAGAGACCAGAATAGATATTTTGGTGACACAATATGAGAGGTTCCAGATGCAGCCAGGAGAGTCAATAACTCAGATGTTCAGCAGATTTACAGATATCACAAATGGGTTGGCTGGTCTAGGAAAAAGCTATGAAATGGGAGATATGGTCAGGAAGATCTTAAGATCCCTACCAGCCTCGTGGACTCCAAAAGTGACAGCAATAGAAGAGGCCAATGACTTAAAGAGAATGTCATTAGAGAAACTCATTGGGTCACTCATGGCTCATGAGATCAACATGGAAAGACTCAGAGAATCCTCAAGCAAGAAAAAGCATACCAATGCACTTAAGGCTACAGAAGGTAGCTCTGAAGAAGAATCTGAGGATGAGGTCAGCAATGAAGGCAGTGATGATGAAGAAGCACTTCTATCTAGAGATTTCAACACATACTAGCCAAGAAAAAGAAATACCAGTCTGGAAGAAGATATTTTAAGAAAGGAAAAGACTTCAAGAAGCCTGAAGTCAAAGATGTGAAGAAGAATGAACCAATCTACTACGAATGCAAGAAGCCCAGACATATCAAGGCTGAATGTCCGAAACTGAAGAAAACTAAGTTCAGAAAGAAGGATAGTTCCAAGAAATTCATAAGATACAAGAAGAAAGCCATGGCAGCAACATGGGACAACAATAGTGACTCGGACAGCAAGTCAAGCTCAAGCAATGAAGAAGAAGAAGAAGCCAACCTGGCATTCATGGCCAATGTCGAAGATAAGGTAACATCAGACTCATCTTTTTCTTCATGTAATGAATCTGATTCAGATAACTTAGAAGAAGCTTTTAATGAATTGTACTGTAAATATAAAGAAGTATGTAAATCACTAAAAGCCAGTAAGAAAAATCTCGCATGCTTAGAAAATACTAATTCAGACTTAAAATCTGAAAATGAGCAAATGGAAAAACAAATTACTGAACTAAAAAGGAGAAATGAACTGGTATGTGAAGACTTAAAGAACAAAAATGAACAATTAGCGAGTTTGAAAAACCAAGAAACTGTAAATAAATTAAAACAAGAAGTTAACACTTTAACAACAGAAAATGAAAAATTTTCAAGCACACTAGAAAAATTTACTAATGGCAAAACAACATTAATATTAAAAGGTGCTAGACGGTTAGGTAAAAAGAAACATGGATTAGGTTATACTCCTCCCGATAATGTAGAAACAGTAGTATATCCTAAAACATATCCAACCCCTACATTTGTACCTGAACAAGACACAACATATAAAGCAAATTTCAAATACATTCCAACTGAAAAGATAACTAAAATGTCTTGTTGTAGCCATTGCAATAAGTTAGGACACATTAAAGTATCATGTCCAACTAAACACAAAGTATGGATAATTAAAAGAAAAATTGATGAGACTAACCAACCAGGACCCAAAAGAACTTGGGTACCTAAAACTTAATGTTTTTAATGCAGGGAAACCATCGAGCATCTAAATGGTACTTGGATAGTGGATGCTCAAGGCACATGTCAGGGAACAGAAAGTTATTCTCACATTTGAAGCCGAAGAAGGAACAGTCACATATGGTGACAATGCAAAGGGTCTGTAATAGGTTGCGGACTAGTTGGTAGCAAAGGAAAGTTATCATTGAAGATGTTCTTTGTGTGAAAGGACTGAAGCACAACCTCATTAGTATCAGCCAGCTGTACGATAAAGGACATCAGATCAGATTTCAAGAGTCAAAGTGCTCTATCATGAAGGATGGTGCAGTCGTGTTTGAAGCCAACAGGGAAAAGAACCTGTATGTACTTCATCTAGAAGACCTGAAAGATCAAGATGTCTATCTGGCAGCAAACAAAGAGCAGTCAACTGAACTTTGGCACCGAAGACTGGGCCACTGCAGTTTGGATGGCATGAGAAAATTGATCAAGAGAAGCTTGGTGGAAGGTCTACCCAAGGTTAGTGCAAAAATGAATGGTGTCTGTAGGCCGTGTGCAAAAGGGAAACACACCAAGTCATCCTTCAAGTCAAAGACCATGGTAACAACCTCTAAACCCTTAGAACTTCTACATATGGATTTATTTGGGCCAATGAGGACCACAAGTCTCGGGGGAAAGAACTTTGGATTAGTTATAGTAGATGATTATTCCAGATTTACATGGGTTTCTTTCCTGGAACACAAGGATGATACTTTTGAAAGTTTTGTTAGTTTCAGCAAGAAAGTTCAAAAGGATAAGAAGTATAGCATTATTAGTATTCGATCAGATCATGAAGGAGAATTTCAGAATGAGAGCTTTGCAAAATTTTGTGATAGCCAAGGAATATAACACAACTTCTCAGCACCAAGGACACCACAGCAAAATGGAGTTGCTGAAAGAAAGAATAGAACCCTATTGGATATGGCAAGGACAATGCTATCAGAATATGATTTGCCAAGATATTTTTGGGCCGAAGCCATCAGCACAGCATGCTATATTATCAACAGAGTAATGATCAGGCCAATCTTGAAAAAGACTTCATATGAGCTATACAAGCAGAAGAAGCCGAAGATCAGCCATTTCAGGACATTTGGATGTCCATGCTTCATCCACAACAACGGAAAAAGGGATATTGGTAAGCTAGACTCCAAATCAGATGAAGGTATATTCATGGGGTATGCTTCCAAACCCAAAGGATATAGAGTATTTAACAAACGAACTTTATTGATTGAGCAATCAGTGCATATTATTTTTGATGAAACTAACCCTTCCTTGAGAAAGGAAGTAGATAGTGATATTGATGATACAGATGAATTGTCCAAGAAGCTAAAGAACACATCGATTGAGGACAAGGAAGATCCACCCTTGGAAGATCTACAACAAAAGGACACATCACATGAAATCTTCCAAAGGAATGGAGGTATAAGAAGGATCACCCACTGGACAATATAATTGGAGATCCATCTGTTGGGGTAAGAAAAGAGGTAATGTAATTCCATGTGATTATTTAGCTTTGTATCTCAAATGGAGCCTAAGACAGTCAATGAGGCACTGTCTGATGAATCTTGGATAATAGCCATGCAAGATGAACTCAACCAGTTCAAGAGAAACCAAGTATGGTCCCTTGTTCTGAGACCATCAGATCATCCTGTGATTGGCACCAAATGGGTGTTCAGGAACAAATTGGATGAAGCTGGTGTGATCACTAGAAACAAGGCCAGATTGGTAGCTCAAGGCTATTCCCAAGAGGAAGGCATAGATTTCGATGAAACCTATGCACCAGTGGCTAGACTTGAGGCAATTAGGATTTTACTTGCATATGCTTCTGCATTAAATTTAAAACTCTTTCAAATGGATGTAAAATCTACTTTTCTGAATGGTTTTATAAAGGAAGAGGTATATGTAGAACAACCACCTGGTTTTGATGACATGGATTTTCCGAATCACGTTTTTAAGTTGCATAAAGCTTTATATGGTTTCAAACAAGCACCAAGAGCATGGTATGAACATTTAAGTACATTTTTATTGAACCATGGTTTCATTAGAGGAAAAGTAGATAGTACATTATTTGTTAAGTCTAAAGTCAAACATGTATTGCTTGTACAAATTTATGTAGATGATATAATATTTGGTTCTACTGATGAATCTCTTTACAAGTATTTTGAAAAGCTTATGCAGGGAGAATTTGAAATGAGCATGATGGGGGAGCTTAACTACTTTCTCGAATTGCAAATCAAACAAGGAAAGGAAGGATCTCACATCTGTCAAGCCAAATATACCAAAGAATTACTAAAGAAGTTTGGATTTGAAAATGCCAAGCCACTGTCAACACCCATGAGCACATCAACAAGGCTAGACAGTGACAAAAATGGTAAGAAAGTAGATCAGAAACTTTACAGAGGTATGATAGGTTCATTACTTTATTTAACAGCAAGCAGACCTGATATATTGTTTAGCGTATGTATGTGTGCTAGGTACCAGGCAGATCCTAAAGAGTCTCATTTAATTTGTGTTAAAAGGATCTTTAGATACTTCGCCAAAACTCATGATCTAGGATTATGGTACCCAAATTCATGTGAAATTAATTTAGTAGGATATTCTGATGCTGACTATACTGGATGCAAGGTAGATAGGAAAAGCACCAGTGGATTTTGTCAATTTCTTGCAGGATGTCTGATATCTTGGTCCTCAAAGAAGCAAAATTCAGAAGCACTATCTACAGCTGAAGCTGAGTACGTGGCTGTCAGAAGCTGTTGTACACAACTCTTATGGATCAAATAGCAGCTTGAGGATTTTGGACTAATTATCAAGACAATTCCCTTGCTGTGCGATAACACCAATGCAATAAATCTCACCAAAAATCCAGTTCAGCATTCAAGGACAAAGCACATTGAGGTTAGATACCATTTTATTCGTGATCATGTAGCTAATGGTAATATAGACATTCCTTTTGTAGATACTCAAAATCAGTTAGCAGATATCTTCACAAAGGCCTTACCTGAAGAGAGATTTACTTCTCTAAGAAGGGAACTAGGCATGTGTAAATTGTGAAAGATTTATCTGTATAAAACTGAAATATAAAGTATTTCAGAATAACCAAATTTTCTCTCCCCTGTAGTTAAGCAAAATTTCATTAAAATATTACTTGTTTCTTACTTATCCGAGACGGTTCGATTACTTTTAAAGTATCTATTCCTCTCGAACTGGTCACTTTGTCATTTTTCTACCATTATGGTGCCTCTTGTTTCGAAAAGTAACCTTTATTATTTTTGATAAAAATCTAAATCTGTGGTACAACGATTCACCCTTCGTCTTCATCTCCTTCAACTTGCCTGAGGCGATACCCTATCGACTTTGGCATCGACTCTCTGAAATTTCAAAGCGTCCAACTCCTTCCCGCTAGAAATTTCTTGAGGGCTTTTGCTCCTTTCCTCATTCCAATCATTCAGAAATTTTTCCCATTCAAATCCATGGCCGCATCTGGTGTTTCCGGCAGCGTCGGGGGCTATGGAGCTGAGTTTCTCACCGCTGAGCAGTAAGAGAGGTTCACCTCTGTGAAGATCAAGGTCTGTGGCAATAAGGCAGTGGACGTTGCAGATTTGCAGAAGAATGGAATGGGCAGCATCATTGCAGCAATGGAGAGGATGAAATGGTCGAAGATGGCAACTCTGTCAGAAGTAAGTTATCCAGACCTGGTGAAGGCTTTTTACGTTTGTTTGAAGACTGAGGAGGACAGGTCCTTGACATCCACCGTCAAAGGAGCCCAGATTAAGATCACCTATGGGCTATTGGAATCACTATTTGGTGTTTGCACCATCGGTCACAGTGGGGTTCACACTGTGGATATCCAGGCGAAAGGGCTAGGGATTGTTGGTCCCGATTTCAAACTAAAGGATGGGAAGATTGACATCAACCAGCTGAATGCTTTCAACCATATTTTGCACTTTATTGTTTGCCAAATTTTGGTCACAAGGAGTGCCACATTTTCGACTTGCACAAAGGCAGACTAGGATATGATGTTTTGGGCTATCCAGAACCAGAGCATAAATATGGCAGAGGTTATGATAGAAAGGATGAAGTTTGCATTTGCTCAGGTTTGGGACAAGAAAAGTAAGCTAAATGTGTCCCTACCATATGCACACCTGCTCACCAAGGTATTTCAACATTTTGGCATCAACTTATCTGGAGCAGTGTCAGAGAAAATGGGGCAGGCAATTCGAAGCAGAAACCTGAAGAAGAGTGGCTTCTCGTTGGTGGCTGGAGTTTGGACTAAAACTTCAGTAGCAGAAGGCGAGGCCATTATTGGCGAAGCCCAAGAGGTCCAACAAGCAGCAGTAGCAGCAGAAGTACCAGCAAGACCAGGAGTTCAAGAGGAACCAACAACAGCAGCAGCACCTACAGTGCAAGCAGCAGCAACAGATATCAGGGAATGTGTGTCAGACATTCAGGAAGAGCAAGCAGCAAGAATTATTCAATAAATTGTTGAGGATATCAGCTCCAGTGAAAGAAGGATAGAGGATATTCCTCCTGAGCACCTCGAGCCTATAGAGTAATTGCAAGAAATTGCCCCTCCAACTTCTATGGTAGGGTCAGTCCTTAGAAGAGTGCTAGACTCCATTCCAAGCACTCAAAGTGTGCAAGAGGTTTCTAATGTTGAAGAAGCTGTGGCATCAGGCCACATTGCAGATGTTGTGATGGAGGAAGTTCCCATTTAGGGGGAGCAGGAAATTGTATCTGAAGATGTGCAAATAGAAGATGCTCCTAGTTAGGGGGAGCAATCTGCTGAAAAGGGAGCAGCATCTCAGGGGGGGGCACACTGCTAATGTCCCCCTTGATGAGCAGTTCAAAGAAGGCATTGTGGAGAGTGCCTCAGATGATGCAAATGATGATATTGTGGAGCCCGTTGCAAGGGCAAGCAGCAAAGAGAAAGAAGCAGCTCCTGGGATTCCTCTCTTGACCAGGAGGCCTCATCAGAGGCAGAAGAAGAAGAAATTGAAAATCAATTTGAAACCTCTTATTGAAAGATTGGATGAACAAGGGAAGTCTCTGTGCTCTGTGCAATCTGACATTGCTTCAATCTTTATAAGCCAGAGTACTTCAGCTAAGGAGATGGGAATAGTCAGAAATGCAGTGAGATGGGTGCGCAGTGAGCTCATTAGCATCAAGGAGTCTATAGCCACACTTGGAGATTTGGTCAGGACACAATCCTCAAATGCCCCTCCTGCTTCTTCTCCTGCAGAACCAGTTAGAAGTTCTGGGCCTTCAGAGGCCAGGCAACAAGATGTTGGGCCATCAGGGCCAATTTCAAAGGATCCAACAGGGCCATCCAGGCCACAGGTTGTTGAAGAGGTAGCAACTGCAGTGCAGGATCAGGTTGAAGCTGTGAAGGCTGGGCCACCAAGGCCATCAGAGGATGTTGTTGGGCCAACCGGGCCAGTGGTTTCCAAGGGTGTGCTTCCAAGAGTAGAAGAGCCAGTTGTAGCTTCAGAAGCCCTTGATCCTTCATCTCTTGCAACTCCAGCCCCTCCTTCACCACCATCCTCCTCCACAGCACCTCTAGCACCTATCACTTTCAAACAACCCATGCCTCGTTCCATTTCTTCCCCAACTCCATTTCCTTTTGAATCCTCTTCATCTCCTGCCACCTCTACATCCATTCCTCCACCTCCTCCTGTCATTGAAGACCCTCCAGCCTCATCATCAGCTGGAGCCTCATCCTCCTCTAGTCCTTCTTCAGATGGACCATCCATCATACCTCCTTCTACCCATCAATCCTTTCTTCATCCTCCTACTCCTCCCTCCTTTGTCACCTTTATACCTGAAGGTGCACAACTTGAAGGTCCCTTTCTCAAGAAATTCAAGGATGAGTTGGAAATTTCCACAATCCACTCAATCCTGGAAGTTGGTTCTCATGTCCACAGAACTAACTCTCCCTCTTCTAGTCCTGTCTCTAAAAAGAGGAAACTCACCAACACTCTTGATCTTCCCTCCGAACTCAAATTTCCTCCTCTTTGGTTTTCCCTCGTTGTTGACAATCGAAGGAAACCAATCTATTGTGAATATCTCCAAAAATGTATCTTTACCACCATTTTTTATGTTCCTTTTCTTAATCTAACTAATTACCTCAATGTTGTCCTTCCCTATAACCACTTCTCAAAAGCTAATCAATCTAAAATCTTCCAAATGGCTGAATGCAAGTCTGAAGATCAGTGGGCTAAATGGCACAAGGCTCTCTACAAGAAAATTCTGCTTGCAAAATCAGATCGGTTTCCACCCCGGGATCACCCACTCACTCTCTCTGAGTGGTTTGTCATTCATCACAAGACCACCTGGGCACCTTTTATTCAAAAGGAAGTTAAGCTCATCAGGTACTTCCAACTATTCAATGACTATCGATATCTTCACAAGCTACCTGAAGTACAGTTGGGTCAGTTCCAGGGAGCCATTGCTTCGTTAAAAATTGAAAATCCAGTCAATTGCTCCTTCAAAGTGGATTTCACTACCCTGCAAATTCCAGACATTGTGTTTCTCCCCAAACTGCATTCTTTGGTCATGGAGTCCTCAGTTGGTCCTGTAATTTTTGAGAGATTTGCTAGTGTCATGGGTTGGATCTCAGCTCAGCAGGGTCGTCTCCCCTCCTTCCAAAGATTCCTCTTCAGAGAATTTCATCTGGGCCATATCTCCTCTAAAGTTCTTGCCCCTTTGCTATCTGAATGTGAAAGGCTTTCTCCCACGGACTAGGAAAAGCATTACAACCAGTCAGCCCTTCAGTTGGAAGCCTTGAACAGCTCCTTGTTTAAGGCCGGCAAGCCTACTCTCACAGCTGAAGCCTTTTTGGACTTGAACTCCATCAATCTGGTTAAAGAGCCTTATGATCAGTGGGTCGAGCGGTACAAGCTTTTTATGGCTTTGAAGAAAGATCTTCTGCAGCATCATATCCACTACCCTATCAAGATCAACCAATTTCTTCGGTTTGCCAGCTTTGGATCTTTCATTTCCTTCAAGGCTACCTTTCTAGAAGATCAGCGCCAACTTCACATCAAAAGAATGCTTCCTAACATGGGGTCATCTTATTCTATTGCTTTTGGGGTTTTTCAGACCTATTTTGAGGAACAGGAATGCAAGGCTTTGCGCATTATTCAGCAGCATTCCTCCCTTCTATTTCCTGCTTTCTACCTCCATGTAACCCCTCAAGATAAATAGCAAAGTTCTTTGATCTTACTTCTCTTTTCTCCTTAAATTCTTTGTCTCAGTATGATATCTTTTTGCTTAATGACAAAAAGGGGGAGAAATACAGTACTTTTGAAATACATCTCTCATGATATTTTATTCCGTAATTTATTTAGATTTATTTCAGAACATCTTTGGTTAATGCTATGATTTGTCATCACCAAAAAAGGGGAGATTGATCATCAGATTATCCCCAATGTAATTTAAATAAATTACATATCTATTTTGGTGATTAACAAAACTGTGATAAAGTTTACTCTAACATAATTTCTATGAGATTTGAGCACAAGAAATAAATCACGGAAATACAAGCAAAATCAGTAAGTATTTATCATCCTGTAGCATTTACAGTTCAAAGCATGAAATATTCGAAGTACACATCGACTTTCTAGTTATTGCAACGATTTCCTTAGAATCATAACAATTTCCTCATCCACATCGATTTTTGGTTCTATAACGATTTCATAAGTCATCGTTATTCTATTGAAGTCTATTTCATAACGATTTGCTCTCATAACGATTCGTTAAGTGAGCATAATGACTTCGACATCATAACGATTCAATAAGTCAACAGAGCAACTTTGTGCCTTAGTGATTTGATGATCATATCGATTTCAATCTCACAACGATTTTGTAAGTGAGCATAACAATTTGCTCTCATAATGATTCGACATGTGAGTATATCAATTTCAATCTCACAACGATTTCATAAGTGAGCATAACAATTTGCTCTCATAACGATTCGACAAGTAAGTATAACGATTTCAATCTCACAACGATATCGTAAGTAGGCATAACGATTTGCTCATAACGATTTGGTTATAATGATTTGTTCATAACGTTTGCTTATAATGATTTTCTTATAACGATTTGCTTATAATGATTTGCTCATAACGATTTGGTTATAAGGATTTGTATATAACGATTTGCTCATAACAATTTGGTTATAACGATTTGCTCATAACGATTTGGTCATAGCGATTTGCTCATAACGACTTGGTTATAACGATTTGCTCATAATGATTTGCTCATAACGATTTGGTTATAACGATTTGCTCATAACGACTTGCTCATAACGATTTGGTTATGAATGCATAACGATTTATGCGTACAACGATTTGTTTATGAATAAGCAATGATTCTCATGAACAATGACTCACTAGCACAACGATTCTATAAGTCATGTTCATATCGATTTCATGAGCTATAACGACTTGATATTTAAAATATCTTGACTAGCCAAAGTCATCCCGCGTATTTCTCTGTTATCCATGCATTAAATATAACCGTACATTTCTCTGCATGATGCATATTCAGATATCTTCTATTCCTATGCCTGTGCATGTAATATCTTTTTGAAGAGACAATGGAATTTCCATTTTGATGCATTCTCACTCTAACATTGACAGACAATAAGAGACAGCTTAGTTATCTACGTTTTAGCATTTAATGTGTACAGGTCACTGACAGCACAACTCTATACAACGTTGGATAAAGTAGAAGCTGGAAGATATCAAGAAGGATTTTCTTCTTACGTGCATGGAACGTAAAGGACCGTTGATTACAAACAAGATCCATGCAGTCTAACGTCCTCAGAACATAGAGACAACGGATACTTCAAACGGCTACATTTTTCAAAGAAGATATAAATAGAAGACTGGTGCCTACGTGATATACATCTCTTGAGAATTCAAAATCTGCAAGCACCATAGAAGAGCTCAAGTCTCACTCCATCACTTTGTTGTAGCTCTCAGCTCTCTGCATCCAGTGTCATCTTAGAGAGAGCGTTTGTGTACTGAGAGAGTTCATTTATTGTTCAACTTCTCCTCTCAATCTTCACTTTGAATCAAGCATTGTGCTGTTAGCTTGGTCCAGGGGCTCATCATCCCTTGAACACTTTTGTGTGTTAATTCCCTTCGTGTGAAGGAAGACCTGGGGGTTCCAGGGTGTTCATTTCCCTTCGTGTTGAAGGAAGACCTGGTGGGATCCAGGGTGTTGTATTCCTCTTCGGGTTGTGAAGAGAAGACCAGCTGCGGCTGGGTGTGTAAGTGTCCTTGAGGGGGACTGTACCCTTGGGTAATGGAATCCTAAGTTGTTGCTCAGGGACTGGATGTAGGACCCCTGTGGAAAGGAAGTCCGAACCAGGATAAAATCTTGTGTAGTGTGTCTGATTGCTTTGTGTTTATTGTTTTCTTCTCGCTAACACTAACAATCATCGAAGTGCTTGTTGAGTGAACATTTTTGTGGACAGGTTTTAGATAATCAAATTTTAAAGAATCCCATTCACCCCCCCCCCCCGGACCTGCTAGCTGGGCAACAGATTTGACCATTATATTGTAGTTTCTACTTAAGGGAAATTAGTGATGAATGCATCTGTAAATGGCTTTAAATTGTTATAATTATAATTATTGTTCAGAAAACTATAAAATTGAGCATGTCAAATGGTTACTATTTGAAATCTGTTATAAACATTTCATGATGTTTTAGTAACAGTAGATATTGTTATGATTTTAAATGAGAAAATGACCATATTGAGCATGTTAGGTATAATTCTGTGTAAATCAAGGGTTAACAGCATGTTAATATCTTGTTTTAAGTTGTTTATCACTGATTAACAGTAAGAGTGAATTCTGTAAACTGAAATGTAAATGTTATGCAAAATGTCTGGAAAAAGGGATTGAAGTGTGTATATAAGCATGAGTAAGATGTGACAAAGTATGAATGTGATTAATGTAAAATTTGGCCGAGATTGACATTGCTACCATAGGGGTCTGGGAGCTGTACCATAGAAAAGTCCCTATGGGAGGCTCAACGTTATGAAATATATCCTAAGGGCATTAGATGAAATCCTGGAGGTGGACAAGTACCACTGGTTAGGGTGGAGATGGCTTCTCCCGGTCTGTGCAGTAACCAAGATTCATCGCTAGTTTGCCTAGGTGGCAAGTGTGTGATATATGAAGTAATAAGCTATATGCTAATTACTAAATGATGAGAATGTATGTTTTGCTCTAGATGGTAGTTAGGACTATGTGTCACTGTAAATTAAGTGTAAAAGTGAATAATATATAAAGTGATATGTGAATATAACATGTGGTAGGTGAAAATGATGTGACATGTGATAACTGAAAATACAAATGAAAAGCTATGTGTAAAAGTGTGAATTCATGTATGAGTGAAAGTAGAAGTAAATGAGAAAGTAAATGCATGTGAACACCGAGGTAAAAATGTATATATTCATTCTATTCATGTGTTGAATTGCTGAATATAATGTCATATTTAATATCATGTTATTTAGATTAACAACATCCATATGGTAGAGTAAGTGAATATGTGTATGTGAACATGTAAAAGTATGTAATGTGAAAAATGAGCATGCGAGAATGTTAAATGAATGAGATAGTATGAAAGTAAATGTAAATCCATATAATTGTGTTTAATTCATGTCAAAACAGCAAGCAAAGTGTGATTATAATTGTGATAAATGCATGAAAGAATGTTTAAATTCCATGATAGACATGCTATTCACTTAGTACGTAGTTCCATGCTTAAATTGTATAAAATTACCAACCAACTTGAATATGTTTTAAACATTTAATGCATGTTTAATAAAATGTGATCTCATGTGTAACTATGAATTATTTACATTAAAACTTCAAATTAAATGTGTAGTTAAATGTGAAAAGTGCAAGTGAAATTGGTTAGATTATCATGCTAGGAATGTTCGTTATTTTGTACACAACTTCATGTTTTAAATTGGTAGAATTGTGCAATGATATGATTAGTACTTGAATCATGTATCATGGGACATGTTATGTGTAGAAAATATGTTTAGGTGTATGTTTATTATCCATGATTTAATATGAGCATGTATTAGTTTAAAATGTGTTTAGGTGGTTTATGCTTGTAGCTAATTATATAAAACATGTGCCATGTAATTTATTTATGGTTTAAAAGATAGCTTATATTCCTTATTGTTTGATGGTTGTCATGTGTGTGATGGTGTAAGGTGGAGTATTTAGATTACTTGCTGGGTCTTTTAGACTCATACTTGTTTCGGCGTACAGGTGTGACAGGTGTTTCCGTACCTGAGGAGAGTGTAGTGAAGGTCGACGCCACATACGAGGAGTAGTTGCTTGTGGAGACCTTTAGTAGTTGTTTTATTTCATAGTAGGAATAATGTCATTCGTATGGACAATGTAATAGACAAATGTAGTTCTTTTGAAATTGTAATAATGTGGACTCTGTTATTTTTTTTGCTATATAGACTGTGGAATGTGTGTGATGATGATAGAATAAAGTGAGATATTTCTTTTATTTCCGCTGTACTCATATGCTATTCATGTTCATATCAACCTATCGCCTAGTGTTGGGTTACTGTCCCACTGTAACAGCGTTCTTTGTACCAATGGGGATTGGTATAATCGTACCGGTATGAAGAGAGTCGTTACATCTACGAACACGGCCGGCCGTGGTAGAAGACTTCTTCAATTTGATTACCCTGAAAGTGAACACAAAAATAGAAAGGATTAACCAAGTGAATGTGTAGTATCAAATTCTTAAAGAGAAATAAAGGAGATGAAACATAAAGTATAACTCACCTTTTTTTGGTTTTTTAAACCCCTAAAGATATAGGCAAGAAGCATGCATGTTGTGTGTGATTAAAAGGATTGTGTGTGATGTGCAAGTGTGCACTTTAATGGAGATCTCAACGTGGTGAGATGTGCACAGATGAATTAGAATAAAGAAAACACAAAAGAGAGATTTATTGGTATGTGAACTTCACTTTATGGCATGATTTATGTGTATGACTTGCATGACGTTAAATTCAATTATATATGGCGTCTCTCATCATGGCAAAAGAAGACAGTGAAGAGAGAGATCAGATAAGGGATTAAAACATGAGAGAGATCAATTAAAAAGAATAAATAAGATTTTGCAAAAGATGAGAAGAGAGAGAGAGAGACGATTAAAAAAATCGTGGGGAGAGAAAGAGGTTAAAAAAATATAGATAGATGGAGAGAGGAAGGAGGATATGAGAGATAGGTGAAAAGATTTTTAAAAGATAGAAGAATAGGGAGAGAGAAACGATAAAGAGAGAAGAGAGAGAGATTAGAAAAGAGAGTATAAGATTAAAAGAAAAAGGAAAAAGAGGAGTGGGTAGAGGGTAGCACTGTAAACGGATCGGATCCGGGTCGGATCTTTTGTGATCCGAATTCGGATCTGAAATCACATAATTCGGATCCGACCCGGATCCGAAATTTCGACAAATCTTGGATTCGGGTCGGATCAAAATCCAAAATAAATGTTCGGATTCGGGTCAGCACCGAATCTGCCTCCGCCCAAACCTCCGTGGAACTCACCAGGTTGTCCTCCAAAGGCGCCGCCCCCACCCTCCTCCTCTTCCTCATCCTCCCCACGATCTGCTCCCGCGCAGTCTCCCTCCCGCACCCCCGGGCCGCCGACCGCGCCGCCCTGCTCCAGTTCAAGGCCTCCGTCTCCTCCGACCCTGCGGGCCTTCTTTCGCGCTGAGCTGACTCCTCGGACACCTGCTCCTGGCCGGGAGTGTCCTGCGACGCTGCGGGGCGAGTGGCGGCGCTCGACGTCTCCGTGGGCTGCGGCGCCGGCGCCGCCCCGGGCGGATCGGGGCCCTTCAGGGGGGTCTGCGTGGATCGGCCGGCGAGGCTGGGGGGCGGCTGTCGCAGGCTGTGGGGAGGCTGTCGGAGCTCCGGGTGCTGCGGGTCCCCTTCCACGGGTTCCGCGACGAGTGCAGAAGCTGGAGGTGCTGGATTTGGAAGGGAGCTCGGTGTCGGGGGTCCTCCCTTCCCGGTTCCCCCGGGGGCTGCGGGTGCTCAACTTGGCGGGCAACCAGATTGACGGCGAGATACCCCTCTCCCTCTCCGAGGGAGTTACCATGCTAGGCAGCAGCGCTCGACTCCGCCCCCGCCGCCCTCGAGAAGGATGCCACCGCCATCTTCCCATTCTCATGGGACCCTTCTCCGAGCCCTCCAACTTCGACGCCGCACTCGACGTCACTGGGCTCCACCCCTCCCCTCCCCTCCTCCAGGCTGTCCTCGCCTCCGAGCTCTCACCCACCCCTGCCCTCGCCCTCTTTCGGTGGGCCCGCGCTCGCCCGGGCTTCCTCCCCACGCCGCCCCTCCTGGCCTCCACGCCAAGGACCAGACGGAGAAGGCGAAGGAAGTGACAGTCGGCACGGGGAAGAGCGCTATAGAGCACGCCAAGGAGATGGCGGAGAAGGTGAGGCAGGTGACGGAGAAGGCGAAGCCCCTTCTGCCCTCGCCCTCTTGGATGCTGCCTCCGCCATCGTTGATGGAAACATGGTCTCGGCCAAGGCGACACTCGACTATCTACAGAATGCCTCGGGAGCAGATCTCCGCGGCAATCCCGACCAGCGCCCCATCGCGTACATGGTTGCGGCCCTCCACACCCGCAGGAGCTTTCTTCGCCGCCAATCTCGCCATCCTGGACGCCCCCTAGGGTGGGAAATGGGGGGTGGGATGGTCGCGGGGCACGGCGAAAGGGGTTCCCCGGATCGGGTTTTCAGCTCCCCGAAACACACAAATTTCGGAGCAAAGAAGCTTGCACCGAATCCTGCCCCGAATGCAGAGAAAAAAAATATTTCGGGTCAAAATATATGATCCGAATCCGATCTATTTTTCGGATTCAAATCGGGTTTCAGATCTTCTGAACCCCATTGACAGGCCTAGTAGAGGGTATCATGGGTGGAAAGAATTGAATATTAAAAGAATAGATAAAGAAGGGATGAAGGGTGAATAAAATAAAGAAGAGAATAGAATGGGGTTAAAAATAGAAGAAACGGAAGCATGAAATATTGGAACGTTGCGACGAGGTTAAAAGCAGAAAAAAAAAACTTATGACTTTGCACCGCTGCCAGTGGCTTTTCCTTGGACGCTACTGGCGGCATGCACGGTGCAGCTTCTTGAGCACGGACGAGATGTGAGATGTGAGACGTGTGAGCTTTGTAGAGGTCTTTGACGCCATGAACATATGGGCTTCCAATCAACTGGCAGCAAGGACTGGGGGCGCTTCCAACTGGGCAGCTTTAGCGGGGAAGAACACAACACGTCCTCTGTGAGTAGCGGTGTTCATTATTCGATTCAAATCAAAAAACTAAATAGAATTGAGTGATTTGGTTTGATCATGAAATTTTTTGATTTAGTTCCAAATCAAATCGAAAAAGAAAATTCGATTTGGTTCGATTTCTAAGCTTTAAAAATCAAACCAACCGATTAAACCAAATTACAATAATAAATTTTAATTTGTATATATCTATCAAATTTATTCAATACATTACGTAAAAATACATATTATGGAGATTAATATGGCCATCAACATTTAATACTTCATTTCAAATATTATTTGATAATGATTTATTAAAAAAATAAGTGATTAAAATCTTCTTTAAGACTAAGAGAATCTAAAGACCCATTTATTTTCAAGTTAAGCCGAACCGAACCGAATTTAATTCGGTTTAGTTTGGTTTGATTTCAAGAGACTTCGGTTTAGTTTGGTTCGGGTTGGGTCCGAATTTAGTTTAGTTTGCTTTCTTAAAAATCTCCTATAAACCAAACCAAACCAAACCATGAACACCCCTATCTGTGAGATTGGACAGCACCTCCTCCTAAGATCGGCCCTCTTCTCCAAAAAAAATAAGCATGAAATATTAGCAGAGAGAGAGGGTGTTCTTGAGCATTAGAGCATTAGGGAGGACAAATAGAACGAAAAATAATATTTATGGAGGTTGACACACATCTCGAGGTAAAAACACAGTGTGATTGAGAGATCTAGCCCAAATTTCAAGATTCAGTATGATTGTTAATCACGACAGGTTCAGTGGTCGCAATTTAAAAACACGTCCAGATGACCAGACGCACATTAGACAGTCATTTTAGGAAAAAATTATTGTCAAAAATTCACCCCAAAATCGAGACGTATTAAACCGTCGCGTATTATACTTGCCAAAATTAATTTTAGAAACTTTTTGTGGTGGCTATTTCTAGCCACCTAAGCCCAAGAGGCCCATCATGATCTTATAGGCGGACGCGGCCCTTCCGTAGGGTGCCACGTGTCCTCGGAAGCAACTTGAAGATCCCGAACACGATCTCCGTGCCCGAGCACCTCCAGGATCTTGAGAGTGGTCTCCGGACACCCCTCATTCTGTTCAGTCTAGGCCCCAGCCTACTAAATAGGTCCTGCTCGAGGTGTGCCATGGTCCCGCTGGCATACGCTGTGCACGGGCATTAGGCACCGAACAATGGTCCCAGCTACCGAACAACAAGTCTAGCCCACCGAACAGGCTACCTGCTCGGTACCTTCCGCCCAGGAGAATCCAAGCAGCCCTTCGCCTCCTCGCGGCGGTTACAACGGCTACACCGCACACGCCCCACGATCAAGTGGTGCGATAACTGCAGAGCTTCTCAACGGGTGCCTCAACACGTAACTCCCCGCCGAGGGCGCTAATTGGCACGCCTTTTTCAGTGTCGATAAGAGACGTTCTGTCCCACTCTCTCATCACCTTCGCCTATAAAAAGGTTCAGGTAACCTCCATGCAGAGGTACGTCGTCTTGAACGCGCTCACTCTCCCTCGCGCGACTCACACACGAGAACCTTCTTTCCTTCAAGCCTCCCAAGTCTCGTACTGACTTAGGCATCGAAGGGTTCTCTCCGGTTCTTCAACTGGGACCCCCTGATCACGTTCTGGTCTTGTAGGCTTCCGTCTGCACCGGCGACTGTCTTCCCATCTTTCTCAGTGGAGACCTGTTTGGCTCAGGCTCAAATAGGAAACGACCACCACAGGTTGGCACCGTCTGTGGGAATGACTTCAGCCATGGCTCGCGGACGTTCCTTATACCAAACCATCGGCAGCCGGATGATGAGGTCTCGACAGTCGCGCGCGGACTCCCGCGAGCAAGTCCCCCTGTTGACGTCGTCATCTCCCCTACCGGAACCACCGGCGATGCGCCTGCCGCCACCGTGCCTACAACCACTCTGGAGGTGGCAGAGCTCCAAGGTCAGATGCAGCATTTGACGGGGATCTGTCTGAGTCTCCAAGCCCAGTTGGCCAGACAGCTGGCCTTGACAGTTCCCCCGCCATCGGAGCATCAGGCGGAGTCATCTCGTCAACGATCGTACGCCCCTCCAGCACCGCAGGAGCAGCAGGTAGAGTCTCCCCGGTAGTCGCGCCGGGTCCAATCAGTGCGTCGAACACAGGAACGGCGCGACAACTCACCTCGTCGCTCTGTGGCGCCTCCTTCACGCTCCGTCATGGGCGCCAACTCCCACAGGTTCAGGTGTGAAAGTTCTGCACACCCCGACCAGGAGTTGGCAAGACGCCTTCGCCGCGTCGTCGACCTCGAGCATCATATGGATGCGATGGTACAGCGAGCAGAGGGAAAGGCTCTGGTGGATGAAGACTTGGACTTCCGCTCCCCGTTCCCTGTGGAGATTCTGGAAGCTCGGGTCTCCCCCAAGCTCCCTCTGCCTACCATCGCGCCATACGACGGCACCACCGACCCGGCAGACCACATCCATGGATTTGAGTTGCACATGGTATTCCACGGAGCATCTGATGCGGCCAAATGCCAGGCCTTTCCGGACACTCTGAAGGAAACCGCCAGGGCATGGTTCGAAGCCCTTCTGGCCGGTTCCATCTCATCCTTCCATCAGTTGAAGAAGTCTTTCTGGGACAACTTCCTTGGTGGAAGGTTGCAGCCGCGCACCGCGGCCTCCCTTTTGGCTGTTCGGCAGAAAAGGGGCGAGGCGTTATGGGACTTCTTCAAGAGGTTCCAGACGGAAGCACTCCGCATTCCTCGCCTCGACGTCCCTCTAGCCACCAGTGCCCTCATCCAAGGCACTCGCGATGGCTTTCTTCAGAGGACGCTAGGCATGCAGCAACCCTCCACTCTTGCCAAACTACTCTCCATCGTTCAACGCCATGCGGCTTGCGAAGAGAGCCTTGTTGCCGGTCAAGCAGAGCAGGGTGACCAATCGGACAAGAAGAGGCCTTCCGACAATGATTCCGACCGTGGCAGGAAGAAAGGCCAGCACAACGAAGATTCGCCGGGCTGACCACGCCCCTTCACCGACTACACCCCTCTCACGGTGGCTCTCGAGCAGATCCTGGCTGAGATCTGGGACGAGCCGTATGTTCGGTGGCCACCGAGGATGCGCACTGACCCCCGGAGGCACAACCAAGACAAATATTGTCGCTTCCACCGCGACCACAGCCACGACACCTCCGAATGCCGCCATCTCAAGGACGAGATTGAGTCCCTGATCAAGCGCGGGTACCTTGGACGATATGTGCGCCGCAATGAAGACCACCCCAGACGCCGAGAGCTGACTCCCAAACATCCGATCAACAATGAACCCAATGGGCAAGAAATCAATGTGATCGCGGGAGGGCTTCGGCGCAGGCGGAGAAAGCAGTCAAAGCTGACACAACTACGCTCGGTGAGTACACATCGTAGATAGGCCCCCAGCAACTCGACCAGTCCCTTATCCCCCTAATCCTGCACGTGCACAGTCCGAGGAGGCCATAACCTTCTCGGACGAAGACCTTGTAGGAGTTTCCACTCCACACACTGATGCGTTGGTTGTTTCTACCACCATCAACCATTGTACCATACGCCGGATTCTGGTGGATAATGGAAGTGCCCCCGATGTGTTGGCTTACGACTGTTTCCTACTTATGGGTCTAAAAACCGATCAGCTAACCCCAGTAGAGTCGCCGTTGTTTGGCTTCTCGGGGGTCTCGGTTCAACCCATGGGACGAGCTCACCTCCTAATAACTCTTAGGATGGCCCCAAGGGGCATAACCAAGATGGTGGACTTCTTGGTTATTCGAAATATGCCCGGTTACAATGCCATTCTTGGCAGAGGCCTGATCGGCCGAATTAAGGGGTACCTTCGTCTTTCCATCAAATGATGAAGTTTCCCACTCCGTGTGGGATCGGCGAGGTGCTCGGTAGCCAGCCCGAGTCTCGACGGTGCTATGTCCTCTCCTTAAGGGACAAGCAACCTCTCGCAGCCCCGACCCCTGTACCCCTGCCAGCTGATCAGCCAAGGCACTCCAGCCGAAGACCTGCTTCCAGTTCGGGTAGACGATGACCCCAAGCATGTCCTCTACATTGGCACATTGCTTTCGGAAGCCGAGCAGCAACGCTACAAGGCTTTCCTGTTAGCCAATTTAGACGTGTTTGTGTGGTCGGATGACGAACTGCCCGGCATTCCTCTGGAAGTGATGGTGCATCGCCTTCGCCTGGACCCAAAGGTTCCGCCAGTCCAGCAAAGGCGGCAGCCCGTCAATCGCAAAAGGCAGACTGTGATCCAGGATTACGTCGTCAAAAGCCAAGCTGTTGGGCTCCTCTGGGAAGCCCAATATCCGAGGTGGATCTCCAATGTGGTCCTCGTACGCAAAGCCAACAGCAAATGGTGCGTATGCGTGGACTACAAAGATCTCAACAAGGCTACGCCCAAGGACAACTTCCCTCTGCCGCACATCGACTAGCTAGTAGACGCCACGTCTGAACACGAGCTTCTTAGCTCTTTGGACGCATATTCTGGCTATCACCAGATTAGCATGCATCCTCCGAACCAGGATGCCACAACATTCGTCACCTACCTGGGCCTATACTACTTCACCTGGATGCCCTTCGGTTTGAAGAACGCTGGCACAACGTAACGTCTGGTCAACAAGATGTTTGAGTCGCAGATCGGGCGCAACATGGAGGTCTACGTCGACGACATGCTGGTCAAGACGCCTCCGAGCGTTGACCACATTTCTGACCTCGAAGAGACCTTCGCAACACTGCGGAGGTACAACATGAAGCTCAACCCAGCCAAGTGTGCGTTTGGAGTGTGCTCGGGCAAGTTCCTCGGCTTCCTCATCTCAAATAGGGGAATAGAGGCCAACCCTGAGAAAATCTAAGCCATACTTGGGATGGGCAGTCCCAAGACGGTGTGCGACGTCCAACGCCTCACTGGACGCCTCGCCGCACTCAACCGATTCATGTCCCAAGCAGCGGAGAGAAGCTTCAACTTCTTCAAGTTGTTGCGAGGCCCGCAAAGGCTCCTCACAGTAAGGGGGGCATGTACGTGGACCGAAGATTGCGAAGCTGCCTTCACCGAGCTGAAGGCGTACCTGGAAGCGCCACCTGTTCTCTCAAAACCTGTGCTCGGAGAACCTTTGTTCATGTACCTTTCGGTCACCAAATACTCCATCAGTGCAGTGTTGATCAGAGAAGAGGCAGCGGCACAACATCCAGTCTGCTACATCAGCAGGGTCCTTCAGGAGGCTGAAAGAAGGTACCCTCGAGCAGAGAAGCTCGCCCTAGAACTGGTGACAGCCGCACGGAAGCTCAAGCCTTACTTTTAGGCCCACTCAATTATGGTCCTTACCGACCAGCTGTTGAAGCTCATCCTTCAGCGGCCAGAGGCTTCCGGTAGGCTCATCAAATGGGCCATCGAGCTAGGTGAGTTTGACATCACTTACCGTCCAAGGACGGCCATCAAGGCGCAAGCGTTAGCGGATTTCGTTGCAAAATGCACCCTTTCGGCCGAGCAGGACCCTCCGTTGGCTGATGAGCCCCCATGGGAGCTCTACGTGGATGGGTCCTCTTGTGTCACAGGGAGCGGAGCAAGCTTGGTTCTCACCTCTCTAGAGGGTATAGAGTTCCAGCACACCCTGAGGTTCCATTTTTCTGCCTCCAACAACGTTGCCGAATATGAAGCACTGCTGTCCGAAATCCGAATGGCTAGGCACCTTGGAGCACTTCGACTATGGGTCTTCAGTGATTCGCAATTGGTCGCCAGCCAGGTGAACGGACACTTCAAAGCAAGGGAGCCCCGCATGGCACAATACCTTCAGCAAGTCAAGAGCCGAGCAAAGGGCCTCCTCTACTTCAAAGTCATATATGTCCCGAGGGAGTAGAACGCGCGAGCCGATGCACTTGCCAAGTTGACATCTTCAGGTGACATTGCCCCTTCTCGCTCTGTATTCATAGAAGAGCTCACTTCACCAAGCACCGAGGTAGATGTAGCTGCTGTTGAGTCTGGCCCTCCAGCTCCGAGCTAGATGGACCCTCTCCTGTCCTATCTGCTTCGCTTCCACCCGACCAAGGCAAAGCCCGCATGA
This sequence comes from Colocasia esculenta, assembly GCA_014218235.1. Lineage (NCBI taxonomy): Eukaryota > Viridiplantae > Streptophyta > Magnoliopsida > Alismatales > Araceae > Colocasia > Colocasia esculenta. The sequence goes on along the minus strand of CM024765.1, from coordinate 66,499,904 downwards.
TCAGGCTACGCTCCCAGAGGTTCACCCTCATCGAAGGCGAACTATACCGGCGATCCCTCTCAAGGCCTCTCCTGCGGTGCCTCAGTCCTACAGAGGCAATTTCGGCTACCGAAGAGGTCCATGAGGGGTTGTGCGGAAGCCACTTGGGGGGCAGAACGCTGGAGTGTAGCATCATTCGAGCAGGATTCTAGTGGCCTTCCTTGCAAAAGGACTGCATGTCCTTCATCAGGAGGTGTCCAGAATGTCAGAAGTTTGGGCAGCTCATCAAGCAGCCTGCCGAACATCTTCACACCCTGTTCGAACCTCGCCCTTTCCCAGATGGGGCATCGACATCTTGGGTCCCTTCCCAGAAGCTCAAGGACGAAAGAAATTCCTGTTCGTGGCCATGGACTACTTCGCCAAATAGGTCGAGGCTGAACCAGTTTCTGCCATCACCGACCAAGCTGCGTGGAAGTTCATCTGGAAGAGCATCCTCTGCCGGTTCGGTGTTCTAAAGGTGATTACCTCCGACAACAGGAAGCAGTTCGACAGCACCTTCTTCAAGCAGAAATGCTCCGAGCTCGGCATCTACAACCACTTCACCTCAGTTGCACATCCCCAAGCAAACGGTCTGGTCAAGAACACCAACCGAACATTGCTGCACGGGATATGCACAAGAGTTATGGTGCCACCGAACAACGGCACGAGTGGCCACTGGAGAGACTCCCTTCCATTTGGCCTACAGCTCAGAGGCTATTGTGCCTTTGGAAGTGGCTCTCCCCACTCTCCGGACAACTCACTTCGAAGCCACCAACAACTGCGCACTCTGGGAGAACCTAGACATGCTCGACGAACGTCAAAGTGACGCCAGCATCAGACTAGTCTCCTATCAGCAACGACTCATGCAGTACTACAATGCCCGAGTTCGGGAATGGTACTTCTTCGAAGGCGATCTTTTCATGCGCCGCTGCTCAGCATCGGATCCCCGAAGAGCAGTCAGCAAATTCGTCCCCAAGTGGGAAGGACCTTATCAGGTCACCCAGGTCCTCGAGAAAGGCTCCTATAAGCTTACTACTCCTAGTGACGAAGCCATACCCAGGACCTGGCATGTATCTAACTTGAAGGCTTACTACCTATAAAAGCCTCCTGCTCGGCATCCTACTTCTCTTCTTCCTCCCGTTCTTTTGGTCGGCTTGAGAAGGTATCTGAAACATCCTCATTCAAAACTTTTCAGCTCAAAAGGATAGGGCGATACCTCCAAGTAAAAAGGCGTTCCGCACACACCCCTGGTCAGAACTTCTTTCAGTTCCCCACAACCTGTGCGATAATTGCGAACCCTTTTAAACGACCGACGAATTCCGATTAGGCAAAACAAGTGTAAGGGAACGAAGATAGAAAAAGCGAAGCCATTCATGAACAAAGAAAAAGGATCTATTCAGATTCTTTGTACAAAAGCTCGTTAAGGCCGAGCTACAAAAAAAAAGGAGGGAAAGGCAGATATGGTCACGGAGGCTGCTCGAAGGGACCAGCGCCGCCGTCCCCAGAAGTCATTCGCCCTGACTGGAAGTGCACAAAGCACACTCCATCTAGGCGTGAGTCCTGGGTCCGTCATCAGCATTCCTCAACGGCAGCCTCGAAGGCCTCGCGGGCGTATTCGATGGAGGCCAACCTCCGTCTGCCCTCCTCTCCAGCCACAAGGCTCACCTTTTAGCAGTGCGCGCCGAACTGCTCCAAGTCTTCCTTGATGTCTGGCCCCTCCTTGTACCCAGCCACTCCTTGGGCCTTGGCATCGGCCAGGATGTTGGCGAGCGCCTCCTTCTCTGCCCGAGCAATGGCCAAGCTAAGCTCGGAAGTCTGAAGTGCATCCTGGAGGTTCTTCACCTACTTCTGCAGCTCGGCTTCGTGGGCCTTGTGCTGTGCCTCCAGCTCCTTGCAGAAGGCAAATTTGGCCTCCCACATTTGCTCCTGATCCCGGGCACGCGCGGTGAGTCTCTTCAGCACTCCCAGTGACCTCGCGACCTCATCTGCCAGTGCCTCCACGTCGGCATCTTCGTCGCTATCATCCTCGACCTGACACCCTGGTCGGTAGGCCCCGCTCGAGTGTTTGGGGGTCTCCCCTGGACTCAGCTGCTGACATCGCGCCAGCACCTCTAGTTGGGACGCAGTTGGGCACTAGGGAAGGATCCTCGAAGCATTCCCTTTGAGGTGCTCCAGGGTAGCTTCCAGTACTGCCTCCAAAGGAAATGTCGGCGACTTCCGCCCCAGCACCTGGGTGAGTGGTCTCTGATCCTCCTCGAAGTCGGCCTGGTCCTCGGCAGCCTGGCTCGTCTGCCCTGCTGCAGGGCCTCCTCCAGTCTTCTTGGGGGATGCCAATGCCAGCCGCCATCTCCTGGCTCTCCACAATGACGGAAGACTCCCGAAGCCCTCCCTCCTCGGTCTCGGCGGCCTGCTCGGCCCATTCGGTGCTCGCACTGGCTGTTTGCGCTACGGCTTCCACAGCCGCTTCGGTGGGGGGAATGGGGGCCAACATTGCCGCCGCCGTCGCAGGGGTCGTCGTCTCTTTGGTCGCTGGGGCCATCGTCACTACAGCCATCGAGACCGTTGCCGCTGCTGCCATAGGAGTCGTCACTGCCGCAGTCGGGGCCCCTCCAGGCACTTCCGCGCTCCGCGACGCCTCCTCGCCCCCTCCGGCGGATGACCCATCACCGTCTTCTGCTACTTCCTGCTTGGCAGCTACGGTGCTCGAGGCCCCTTTCGTAGCCACCTCCCTGGACCGGCCCTCAACAGGGCCCTGGGGCGCAAATGTCCCCACTCGCTCCCCGATGGAGCCCTCAGACTCATCGCTCACTACGACGAGCCCAAGCTCGGTAGCCACTCTCTCTGTGGCCCCGGGTCGAGCTTCGGGCAGAATCTGCAGCATCCCTATTCGGTCGTCTCCACTGCCTTGCGCTTTTTCCGTGCCACTAGCTGAGGGACTTCTCCCCCGGCATCCTCCTCTTCGGCCTCATCCTCGGCTGCTTGCTACTCGATCGTCAGCAGCTTCCTCTTCTTCTTGGCCAGAGGCTGGCCTGCTCCTTCCCCTTCCTCGATCAGGGGCTACGTCACCAACTTGGTGGCCTTCTTCTTCAGGCGGATCTTCTCAGGCCTCTTCTTAGAGACCCGTGGGCTGGTCACGGGACGCCCCACGGCAGGAGCTGGTGCCACCATCGTTATCATCACCGTAGCGGGAATCCTCACCGCAGTGGGAATCCTAACAACGGTGGCAATGTCATCGCCCTTGTACACCAGGTGGGGGGTGACGGCAATCTTTTCGGTAAAATCCTCCATGGCCTCCTGGTCCCGACCAGCAGCCAACTCCTCAGCGGCTGTAAAGAAGAAGAGAGGAAAAATGATCAGAAAGCAATCGCCCCATGAACATACAAACAAGGCGTGTTCGGGTACTTACTCCATGGTCAGCTCAGACCATGTTTGTTGAGCTCGAACTCCGTCAGATAGCCTTCACCATTCAGCACGGAAGCTCGGTTCAGGCTGTCCCCGCCTCGTCCTGGATCAGGAAGGGATAAGTGTCCTTCCTCGGCGTCTGGACTCTAGTCGGGAATCCAAACTCCGGCCGTCGTCACGACGCCTGACGAAGAAAAGCCGGTGCACCCAGCCCTTGTTGTTGGAATACTTCTTTGCCAAGTTAATCTGCATCCTGTCCGGGTGATGTTTGGTGTAGTACACATTCACCCCTGTTGGCGAGGCTATAAGGTTGAACTGCACCTGGAACACCTCCGCCGAGCCGTGAACTTTTCGCAGTTTGCAGACGATGCAGAAAATACAGATCGTCCTCCACGAATTCGGCGTCAACTGGATGGGCACGATCCCCCATCTGTTCAGCAATGCCTTCGCCACCTCCGTCAATGGCAGCTGGAATCCCGCCTCCATATGGTCGAATGAGAGAGTGAAACATCTTGGTTTGTTCATCAGGTGCGATTCCTCCTCCTTGGCCATGACGATTTCATACTCCTCGCCGATCCTGAAGCGCTCGTAGAGGCCTTCGTAGTGGCGATACCTCGGTCCTCGGGCTCCCGCCGGCGTCACTCCGCTCACTTCAGCAACCACGGCGGCCTTTCCTTTGTGCGCCATCGCCGGAAGCGACAGGAACGATGAGCAGAGAAGAAGGCAAGCGATTGCGAGGAAGAAGACGATGAGAAGGCTTGGGGGGCAAGCAAGCTTTTCAAAGGCCGAAGGCGTGGGCTCTCACCTTCGCTCCTCCTCTCCCTTATAAGGAAGAGGCGGCTCGAAATTTGAAAAGTTGAAACGCCGTTTCCCTCGCTCCAAGCGACCGTTCAGGCGTGCCGCAGAAGACCGTTCGAGCATGCGGTGCGAGATCCCTGGCTCGACACGTCACCCCACTTATCATGAGATCTCCTCTGCCTTCGAGCAGAAGCACCAAGCGGTGTCGCCCAGCTGCCGTTCGCGTGACCGAGGTCGGCATCACATTTAATGCGGAGGAGACGTTTGAGCAGTCTTTCGCCCTCAAGCGTCCCAGTTCCCGAGCCAGCTCGAAGGCGTGGGGGGCAAGTGTGGTGGCTATTTCTAGCCACCTAAGCCCACGATGCCCATCATGGCCCATCATGATCCTACAGGCGGGTGCGGCCCTTCCGTAGGGTGCCACGTGTCCTCGGAAGCAACTTGAAGATCCCGAACACGATCTCCGTGCCCGAGCACCTCCAGGATCCCGGGAGTGGTCTCCGAACACCCCTCATTCTGTTCAGTCCAGGCCCCAGCCTACCGAACAGGCCCTGCTCGAGGTGTGCCATGGTCTCGCTGGCATACGCCGTGCCCAAGCATCAGGCACCGAACAACGGACCCAGCTACCGAACAGCAGGTCTAGCCCACCGAACAGGCTACCTGCTCGGTACCTTCCGCCCAGGAGAATCCAAGCAGCCCTTCGCCTCCTCGTGGCGGTTACAACGGCTACACTGCACGCACCCCACGATCAAGTGGTGCGTTAACTGTAGAGCTCCTCAACGGGCGCCTCAATGCATAACTCCCCGCCGAGGGCGCTAACTGGTGCGCCTTTCCGGCTTCGATAAGAGACGTTCCGTCCCACTCCCTCAGCACCTTTGCCTATAAAAAGGCCTAGGTAACCTCCATGCAGAGGTACGTCGTCTTGAACGCTAACACTCACCCTCGCGCGACTCACACACGAGAACCTCCTTTCCTTCAACCCTCCCAAGTCTTGTACTGACTTAGGCATCGGAGGGTTCTCCCCGGTTCTTCAACCGGGCCCCCTGATCCCATTCTGGTCTTGTAGGCTTCCGTCTGCACCGGCAACCGTCTTCCCATCTTTCTCAGTGGAGGCCCATTTGGCTCAGGCCTGTAGACACCCGATTCTGACATAAGTTGAACTATATTTCTTATTATCCTAGTAAGCCCCAAGTTGGTCACTCACCTTGAGCCCATCATTAGTCTTGCTTTTATCCCATTAACAGCCCAATTTCCATGAAAATCTCGTCCATTATCTTTTAAAGAGTCCATGAGCCTTAATGATCATTATCCTCCTATGTGATTGGCCAATAATTCAAGAATAATCGATTTTATTTAACGCGACGGGTCGTAGCGCCGCGTTACTCTCTGTCGCAACCCCTTTGGCCGCCGCGACAGCCCATGCATATCCATGCACGTGACCTCATTGTCGCGTTCCTCATGGTCGTCGCGATCATTCTTGTCGCGCCCCTACGATGTGTCGCGACTTCAGCCGCGTGAGCTAGCCTCCGCAACCACCTCCTATTTATCTCCTTAAGGCCTTATCTCTATTTATTTGAACTTCCCAACCCCCATGGCCGCGGTTTGGGGCTAAGGGTCTCCTTGGGAGTCTCCCTATGACTCTACCCACGATTTCTAATGACATTTATCCTCTCATATGGGTATTTATCACCTAATAATGGGATTTTCTCTCTCATTTTCTATATAAGCAAGCCCATTTTCTTCAGAGAAGGGAGGACCCCAAGTTTCACCCCCAAGGGCTGCCAAAATTTTCTGTGAGCTGGACTTAGCTCGAAATGAACCCTTCCCCTCTCATTTCCACACATTCTTCACACCAAGTCATGACGATCTCTTCATCAATGGAGCTTGGTGAGTGAAGAGGGCGACCCCACCATCTTTCCTCAGTATTTGAAGCATCAGAGGACATTCACCACGCCAGGGAGTCGCCCCATACGGGGCTCCTTCTTTCCTCTTCCTTCTTCCTCTTCATTTCATGCATTTTCTTATTTTTATTAGATAGGACTCATTTCCCTTTTTCTTCCCATGTTTTCCATATACCCAAGGGGTTTAAAACCACCCCCAGGTCCATTCCCACCATGCTTCATCTCATCTTTTCATTTTTGGATGGATATTATGCTTAATATGTTCTAACAGGGTTCTTTTCCTTATTTTCGTTGTTTTTGGCAGGTACTCAAGCTAGTTCTCACGAGGAGCTCTTGTCCTCTGGTTGGCCAGAGGGCAGGAAGAAGGTCCTTCCACACTTCTCCCGCACTGCAGAGAACGTGATCGAGGAAGGCGACGTGACACCAAGAAAGTGCCCCTATAGGGCGTCGCGACACCAGCTTCATCGCGACGGGGTTCCCCGTCGTGACCTCAGGTCAGTATGGTGTTCTCTCTCCTTTTCCTAGATTAGTTAGCCCGTGTTATTTCTATTCTTAGGCAACTATCTAGGTGGTGATCACATCCTCTTTTCCATGTCTTTATATTGAGTACATATTTGCGTGTATTGGGAGGCGCACAATCCCCGTGATTACACCTTTTGGCGATCACGGTGGGACCTTCAGTGCTACCCTCGTGAGTTTTAGCTTGTTTGCCTGGCATGTTTGATTGTTTAAATGCCTTCTTAGAACCTTGTTAGGTGTATTTTATCCTGTTTTGGTGTTTTCTGTTCGCTGTGGGAGACGCGGCGTATCGCGGCGACCCGACCTTATCGCGGTGACCCTAAACGACGCGTCCTTATGTACGTTTCTTTCCATTATCATTCACTGATCCTTGCCCTATGAGTACATCCATGCATTCACCATGCTGTTAGATCATGTATATTCGTGTTTTTATTTGGTAGAATCATGTTAGGGTCCGGATTTCCCTTTTACTTTCACTGTTTGATTCTTGTTGGGGTCGCAGAAGATCATAGGGACGCGACAGTGTCGCGCCGTGGTTGGAGGTCGTGTTCACAGGTACGCACTGTTTGTTATTGTTTTAATTTATGTGTTGGTTTTCTGTGTGTTTCATGATCTGTGACGTGCTTGTTGGTCCATTATATGATTGTTTTACGTGCTAGGTTAGTCTGTTCGCTGTTTGCTTGCATACAATTGTAGGTCTTTGCAGTCTGTTGTTATCGCGCTGAGGTGTCCGGTCGCGATAAGGTCGCAGCGTATCTGGCCGCCGCAACTTTGGCAGAGTCCTGTTAGTTGTTTTCTGTGTTAGCATAAATTAGATATCGCATTATTTCATGCATATACACTATTGATCTGTGTTGTTAGGTTACCTTCCTCGGATGAGTGGGTCCTCTCACCTGCGAGCACTCATGGGCTGACCAGGACCGCCTTCCGAGGGCCTCCGTAAGTCCTCGTGACCGTACGCATGTTGCGGTTCACCGGGCCAGTTGTACCCGTCGCCCCCTTAGTTTGAGCCGCCCCCGCGCGTGAGTTGTGTGTCTCCCCTAGTTGCACCGGAGGACTTGAGTTCACACCTATTAGGGTCCCACTTGACCGAGTGGCTTTCTATTAATTTATTCATTTAAAAGTCAAGTGCAAACCTCAAAATTTGGATCGTAATCATTATAACTTGAGTGCTCCTTCTTATCTCACAGTCCCTTCATGTTATGTTAAAGTCTAGGTTTGGTTGGTCTGTGTCATCTCCCCTAAATTGCTTAGAGGCGGTGCATGCGTCATTGTCTAGGTAGATCAAGTCGGTCTCCCCTGTCCTTTGTACTATACTACAATCCTTTGTTCGACATGGACCAATTTCGGGTCCTTGCCGACGATGTCTTGCCCATTGGACTTCTTGAGGATGTGGCCCAAACCTCTGCGGCCGTCCTCTCTGGGCACATCCAGCCCTTCTTGTCATTAGAAGTCAATCCCGCCCTCCTTCTCCTCCAGGGGTAGATGACCCCCATTCTCAATTTAGTCAGCTTCTTCCTCATCTTAGTCCGAACCAAGTCCGTGAGTTTCTGGCCGCTACCAAAGGCAAGTGACCCTTGTCTCCACCTACTCATAATTCAACCCAACAGACGGCCTCCTCTGCCCCTGTTATTTCAGCACCACATGTACCTTCCGTTGTGGTAGACCCCACACCCCTCCATCCTCGGGCTATTCATTTTTCGGAGCCTAGCTACCTTCAAGCACGGGAGGTTCGGCCCAAGTCCCCTCCAATGTCCTCTTTCTATCAGGCCGAACCTTCTCACCTTCCCCGCGAGAGGTCCTACTCGTTGGAGCAATCTCTCTCCCTCATTCCTTCTCACCATGCCACGACCCCCTCCGATTTCCTTGCGGAGTGGGTGACCGTGATAAGGGAGCTCCACGACCTCAGGAGACAAATAGACCCTTGGAAGGTCGATGACATCCCCCTCCCATCCTTCCAGCATCTCTGGGTTCCACCCCAGTCGGAACTCCCTGTCTATCGGCGGTACTCTGGGGTAGGGGACCCTCACATACACTAGAAGGATTTTGTATATGAGTCTGCACTGCACAAGTATGACCGCCATCTCATGGCATACTTGTTCAGGAAGTCGTTGGATGGTCCGGCCCTTGAATGGTTTTACTCTCTGCCACCTGAGGAAGCCGAAGATTTCCGAATTGTACAAGAAAGGTTCTTACAGCAATTCCAAGATCGGGTTGGACCCGAATATTCATTTGTTGATCTAGTGGCCAAAAAGATGAAGGCCGATGAGGAATTTTCAGCCTACACCGACAGATGGCGTTCCCTTGCTGCTAAGGTCCGCTGCCCAATGCCCGAGGAAGAAGAGGTCATGTTGCTGATCTCCAATGCCACTCCCACCTACCGGGCCATCCTAGCCATCAACGGCATCACCACCCTGCACCAGTTATATAGCCGAGCCCGTTTTATCCAAACCTAGCTTAAGGACTCCCCAATCCACTCCATGTTTGAGACCCCTAAGTCTCGTTATCCTAAGAAGCCCCAAGGCCCAGTCACTGAAGGTGTCCAAACAAATGAGCAAGTAGGTGCGGTGAACAACCCCCAAGGCCCCGTGGGTAGGTCTCCCTACACTCAGCAGCCCCAGCAACCATGGAATAACAACAGACAACCACCTCCTCAGGGCCAAAATCCTCCACAAGACCAGCGCCAATACAACCAAGTCCCTCCCCCGCAAAATGGTTTTGCTCCTAGAAAGCCTAATGGGCCTAAAAGAGCTCAGTACCCTCCTTTGCCAGAGACCCTAGCTGATATTTTTGAAGCCCTCATGTCCTTAAATGCCCTTAGACTCCCTCCTGAGAAGCCGAACTGGAATATGGCAGCGGACCAGACGAAGTACTATGTGTACCATCGCCATCCAGGCCATAATGTGTCGGACTGTTTCCAGTTCCGGGATATCATATATGATCTTCATGAACAAAATCAGATTGATTGGGCAGAGATGAAAAGATTGATCCAGACACTGAGGGACCAGCAGGGTCAAAGATAGCAGCAACAACAGCAGAGGCGACAGCAGCCACAACAACAATTCCAACAACAGCAGCAACAATTCCAGCAGCCTTTCCAGTAACAATTCCAACAACAACAGCAACCCCAACAACCGGCAAATGACCTTGGCATAATTCGTAATCCCATGCCTCAACATCAGCCCGCTCCAAACCCACAACCTGTTCCACCACCTCCCCCACCTGCACAGGTTAATCCAGTCATCCACCACCCACCACCGAAAGCTGCATGGGCCTTCGATGACGAACACGAAGTGGGTCAACTCTTGGCCATTTCCCATACCACACCTGCTCCCGTCATACCTACATCCACCACACCCACCATCGTTACCATTACCTCGCCGCTCTACAGCTCCCTCATCATACAACTCGTTGTCCCTTCGCCTATTAGCATCTCGTTCTCCCCTACGCCAGCGCCACTATTACCCAACCCTTCCATCCTTGACACCACTCCTCCTCCACTCCACCATAACCTCGCCCTGCGGAGCGGGTGTATGTTTCACCGGATGTACCCAAATGCATCCGGGTCTATGCCGGGTCAGCAAACCCAACCCTCCAACAGTCAGCAGCAACAACAGGATGCCGATGAGTCAGATCCGGTTCCGAGAACTCAGTATGACATTTTGAAGCAATTGGACCAAACTCCAGTAAAAATCTCCATCCTTGAGTTAATCAAGAGGTCACACACCCACCAAGATGCCCTGAGAGCGTTCTTGCAAAGGGTCATGGTAAGTGAAGACATGAACCCTGACAACCTGCCTTCTGTGCTCTCTATTGTGAATAAAGGACCAACAATTACCTTTTCGGATGGTGAGTTAGCTCCTCCTGAGGCTAGAAGAATGCCCTTGTGTGTAACCCTTACCATAAACAAAGTGGCCATTAATGCAGCATTGGTCGATACATGGGCCTCTGTTAATGTACGTCCGCTGAGCACCTTGAGAGCTTGTAACATCTCGGAGCGCCGCTTGCAGCCCACTCCTACAACGGTGGCGGCTTATGACAATTCTCGGTGAGCCTGCCATGGCCTTATTTCTCTACAGGCTGAATTAGGGCCACTTGTCATGACTGTGGACTTTTATGTGCTAGATATCGATCCCACCTACAATGCTATCCTAGGCCGCCCTTGGATCGAAGCATTAGGGGCAGTACCCTCCACAGCTCATCAGTGTTTGAAATTCCCCTTTCAAGGCGTATAGTCAAAGTCAAAAGTGCAACAACTACTCACATTGTGGAGGCTATAGAGAATATCATGCCGTCAGTCTGGCCATCTAATAAGCCTGTCATCTCGGTGCTCGATATAAATTACCCATGGGCTTACACTTTCTCCTCCAAGCGTCCGATTATGTCTCCATCATTGGTAGCCATTAGAAAGCATACGTCAGCAAATACCAAAGGCTGGGATATCATGTTCAGGATTGGCTATTAGACAAGAAAAGGTTTGGGAACCCATCTCCAAGGGCGGACCAAGGCCGTCACTGGCACAAAGAAATTTATAAAGCATGGTCTAGGATACGCAGAATGGGCAGTATTCTCATCTGCCTCACAGTCAAGTCCTGGACATCTTACCTAGACATTATATGACCACTTTGTCAGAGGACCTATACAGCCCGGATATAACATCACAGTACAAGAAGAACCAAGGTCAGCATATCAAATCCTAGAGGCCCAGTGGCCCAGCAAGAAGAAGAAGCCGGAGATGAAGGCAGAAGAATCAGATCTTGAAGACTTAATCCCTGCAGTGAGTTTCCTATTCAGGGAGGACAGCAATACTCCGCCATCAGAAGCAGGAGCAGAAGAGCAGGGCCTTGAAGACCTTGTTTCATCAGTTAGTCGTTTGTTCGTCGAGGACAGTGTGGCACAGCTTCCAGCAGTGATAGAATCAGCATCAGCAATCACCACCAAGCACAGTTGTTTGGACTTAGTGAAAAGCTTGAAACCATGAACCTCATCAACCCAACAACGGAGTTCTGGCCAGGGTATTCCCAGCCTTTCAACCATTTTGTGTCTTCCATCTTTGTTTATAAATTCACCTCCATCCCTTTTTCCCCTCCCATTATTCTCCAGTTCTCCCCCGACGCTCTCGAAGCGTTAACCTCCTCTACATCCTCTTTCACCGTCTCTTTTAATGGCTCGGTTCTATCCATCTCCCGATGCCTTCGCTCATAGGAGGGTTAATTTCCTTTCTTAATATGTTGCAAAAAAAAAAGAAAAAAAAAACAAAAAAACAAAAGAAAATGGCATCTCTTCCTCGTTTCCCATCTTTCCCCTGCCCTTCTCATCATGCGGCAATCCCCGCCTTTCCCCTTTCTCTTTCATCAGATGGCAATACCCATCCTTCTCCTTTCAAACACCAATCTCCCACTGTAGTTCTCATCCTCAGACGGCGATCCCCTCCCCTCGCCTTCCTACTTTCGACGGTGATCCCCGTCACCTCTTGATTTTCGGACGGCGATTCCTGTCCCCTCGCCTTCCTGCTCTCGACGGCGATCCCCGTCACCTCTTGATTTTTGGACGGCGATCCCTGACCCCTACCTCCATCTTGACTCATGATGGCAATCCCCGTCATTCCCCACCTTCTGCCTTCTACTATCAAATTCCCTTGCTCTTGACGGCGATCCCCATCACCCCCACGCTTTTCTCTGCTTTGACGGCGATCCCCGTCACCCCCTTCTTCCTTGGCGGCGATCCCCGCCTTTCTCCTTTGGCCCAAGCTGCGGTCTTCGCCCACTGACCACCATGGTCACTTTGGGCAATTTGGGTGAGGGGCCTTCTGTTCCCCTGCACCCCGAGTCTGCTGCAGGCACCCTGAGCTCGGGTGGCCCGCCTCTTCCTCCAGACCCATCGGAGGGTTTCTACGGCCCCGCCACGCCTGTTCCTTTCCTTTCCAATAAATCTCTGGACCCTTTTCCACAGCCTTCTGTAAATATCAAACCTAGTTTAGATTCAAGGGTAGGATCTAGCAAGTCCCCGTCCCCATCTAAGAGGAAGAAGGGTAGTGGCATACCCCGTAGGTATTTGTTAGATCTGGTGCAAAGGTGTGGCACTCTTCTAGCTGTCGAAGAGTTCGTCCAGGAAGCTGTAACCCTGAACATAGAAGCTCAGCACGAGGAGAAAGGGCTAGACGATGGATTCGGAGTATATGAGATCTTAGCCGAAGACGACTCATTGGATGAAGATGATTGTGAGATAGAGGACGCTGCCGAGATGTATGCGAGTGGTATGAAAAGATTTGACGAACCTACCTCGGCAGTAGACGAACCCACCAAAGAGGTAAACGTGGGAACAAAGATGACCCTAGGCTCTTGACCATAGCTTCCGGTCTCCCTCCTGAGGAAGAGGAGGCACTCATAGAAATGCTGAGGGAGTTTAAGGATTCCTTTGCCTGGTCTTATGACGACATGCCCGGCATTGACCCCGAATTGGTAGAACATAGGTTAATCTTGAAACCAAGGGCAGTTGCCGTTAAACAGAAGTTAAGGAGGTTTCTCCCCCACATTGCTCTGAAGATGAAGAAAGAGAATGACAAACTACACAAAGATAAATTCATCCGTGTAGTCCTCTATCCATTGTGGGTGGCGAACATAGTCCCGGTAATGAAGAAAGACGGAAGGGTGCAGATTTGCATAGATTTCCGGGACTTGAATAGGGCATGTCCAAAAGACGATTTCCCGTTACCTCACTTGGATGTCTTGATTGATAACACCGCAGGGTTTGAAACTCTATCATTCATGGATGGGTACTCAGGCTATAATCAGATCCGTCTAGCCCCGGAGGACCAAGAGAAAACCTCCTTCACCACACCCTGGGGAACTTATTGCTACGTGGTCATGCCGTTTGAATTGAAAAATGTCGGCGCCACTTATCAAAGGGCGATGTTAGCTATCTTCCACGATATGATTCATATTGATGTTGAGGTATACGTGGATGATATTGTGGTGAAGTCTCAGACTCGAAGAGAACACTCCTCCGTGCTCGCCAAAGTATTTCGCCGCGCACAAGAATACCAATTGAAGATGAACCCAAAGAAGTGCATGTTTGGAGTTTCTTCAGGCAAATTGCTAGGTTTCATAGTCAGCAAACGGAGGATTCAGATAGACCCGCACAAGGCCAAGGCAATCAATGAGATGCCTCCTCCTAAGAACATATCTGAGCTTCGAGGTTTGATTGGTCGGCTACAGTTCATAAGGAGATTCATATCTCAGCACTCTCAAAGATGTCGCCCTTTCTATGAACTGTTAAAAGGAGGAGCCAAATTTGAGTGGAATGCTAAGTGCCAAGAAGCCTTCGATGAACTCAAGAGCTATCTTATGAATCTGCCCGTGCTGTAGGCGCCTGTCCCAGGGAAACCCTTAATCCTATATTTGTCGACTATTGAGGACTCCCTAGGAGCTGTCCTTACACAACATGATGACTCTGGCAAAGAAAGGGCAGTCTATTACCTATCTAGGCTCTTCAATCCTTCCGATCTCAAACTCACCACAATGGAGAAAACATATGCAGCGCTAGTGTGGGTAGTGTAAAAATTGAAACGCTACTTCTTAGCCCATAAGGTGAGTTTGATTTCTAGAATGGATCCTATTAGGTATCTCCTAGAGAAGTCGGTCCTCGCCGACAGATTGGCGCACTGGCAGAGCTTCCTATCTCAATTCGATATCACCTTTGTAGTCCAGAATGCTATAAAAGGATATGCCATTGCTGAGCACCTTGCTCACCTCCCTCTTCCCCATAGTGACATGGTTCAAGAGGATTTCCCTGATGAAACCCTGTCACTTATTTCTAGTGATCCCTTCTGGTTGCTCCATTTTGATGGAGCTCTCAATTCTAGGGGACGGGGCATAGGTGCTGTTCTGCTCACCCCAGAAGGGATTACCATTCCACTTGCCTATCAACTCCAGTTCCCTGCCACCAATAATATCTCCGAGTATGAGGCTCTCTTAGCTGGTCTAAAGCTTGCCTATCTCTTAGGCGCGCGCCATCTCAAGATCATAGGAGACTCTCAGCTCGTTCTTCGGCAAGTCCTTTCTACCTACCGCACTCTTGACCCCAAGCTCAAGCCTTATCAAGATCTAGTCACACTCCTAGCCAAGCAGTTCCGCAAGCTCATCTACATTCATACTCCTCGCTCTCAGAATATCATGGCCGATACCCTGGCATCCCTGGCCTCCTCTCTCTCCTTCCCTCTCAACCGTAGCGTTGAGACAATCACAGTCCAAAGGTTAGAAGTGCCCTCCACTCAGGATCCTTGGATCATTAACCTTAGGAGCTCATTGGTGTTGAAGGCAGAGAGAAAGGAAGCGAAGGAGATAATGCTCATGGAACTAAGAGAAATGATGGAAGAAGAAAGTCCGTGGTATCACGAGATTGAGCAATACTGCAAGGACGGTATCTTCCCAGAAGAAGCTAAAGCTGAAGATAGGCGAGCCATCCGTAGAGCGGCGTTAATGTATACCATCATTGGTGAAGTACTTTACAGACACGCTCTAAATGGAATGCTCCTCAGGTGTTTGTCGGATGAAGAAGCCTGGAAGGTAGTAGAAGGATCTCATTCCAATGAATGCGTGGGCATATGAATAGTCAAATGTTGGCAAAGAAGATTCTTAGGCAGGGCTACTATTGGCCAACCCTAGAAGAAGACTGCGCCATCTACGTCCGTAGGTGCGTCAAATGCCAAGTCCATGCCGACAAAATCCATGCTCCATCCTCCTCTTTGCATCCGCTATCTTCCCCTTGGACTTTCTCCATGTGGGCCTTTGATATTATTGGCCCCCTTGGTGATCCTAATGCTCAAATCAAACAGAAATCTTTCATTCTCACTGCTACTGAGTACTTCACCAAGTGGGCTGAAGCTGAAGTATTTGCAGAAATCAAAGGTTCAACCGCGTGCAGGTTCATCATGAAGAACATCATCTCGCGGTTTGGAGTACCAAGTGACTTCGTCACCGACAACGGGTCGCAGTTCATATCCCAGGAACTTCAGAATTTGTGTAAGAAATTTAATATTGTTTTGCATCATTCATCTCTGTATTATCCACAGGGCAACGGTCAAGCCAAAGCCACAAACAAAACACTTTTGAAAATTCTAAAGAAAACTTGTGAGCCTCATAAATTTACTGATTGGCCAGATAAATTGATTGAAGCTCTATGGGCCTACCGTACCTCCATCCGCATGCCCACTGGGCAAACTCCATTCTCACTTACTCATGGGATGGAGGCGGTATGTCCACATGAAATTCTCATTCCTTCGCTAAGGGTACAATTGGATAAAGAACTTAATCTCGATGAACGTCGGGAGGCATTGCTTACACAGTTGGAACTCTTAGACGAACGGCGTATTTGCCGCAGCCGATCATGTACTTTCATACCAAAATAGGCTCTCAAGATCTTTTCAAAAGAAGGTGATTGAACACAAATTACAACAATGAGACATGGATTTAAAGCAAATTTTCATAAAATCTGGAGGTCCTAGGTCCAAGCTGCAAGCTAATTGGGAAGGTCCGTACGTCGTTAAGGAAGTATACTCTAGGAACGCATACAGGCTGATAAATGCTGATGGTGAGGAGCTCTCTCACCGGTGGAATGGTTTGTATTTGAAAAGATTCTACCCTTAATAAAAGGTTATCTATAGGGGCACCCTTATCTAAAAAGAGCATTGACTATTTTGAGCTTCTCATCCTTTATGACTGTTGGATCACTCCTAAGTTTAGTCACCACACACTACACGGCCACGCATAGCCGAAGTCCCTTAGACAAGAGTGCTCCGGCCTAGCCCTTGCGTAGGAGGGGTACAGGTCTATTCTCTTCTTATTCAGATAAAGGTTTAGGGGTAAAAGGATTGATTGGTTTGTAAACTGGGTAAGGGGGAGTTGATCATGTGCAAATGAACTCTCAAATAGAGACGGTCTATGAAAATGTCCAAAAGAAATATGCAATGATAAAGAACAAATGAGTCAAAATATGAGGAGTAGGGGCATGTCAAAGAGTGGCAATATAGTTCCCCGCGGGATGCCCTTGAGCCTGGTCGTATGTATGCCCTAAATAAATGACCATAAAGTCTCTGGACAACGGACGGATTTCACATGAAACACCCCCCCTAACCGGATCACACAAACCAACACCCTGCACCCCGACGCCATGTCTTTCTACCTATATGTCTTCCTATCTTCCTAAAAAGACTGTATTCCCCTCTACACTTGGTCTATGTAGGAACACCAATGACTAGGGGCAATCGACTGTGGGAGGTCCAAGAACAAATGCACACTGCACCTAGGGGTTGTTCGACAATCAGAAGAAAAAGAAGACTCATAATTGTTTGCTCAAATGCGAAGGGTGCCACTATAGAAATCCTCAAAAATCCAAAAAAATCAGAAAACCCCAAAAATAAAAAAAATCAGAAAGCCCCAAAAAATCCAAAAAAATCAGAAAACCCCAAAACCCAAAAAAATCATAAAACCCCAAAAATCAAAAAAATCAGAAAACCCCAAAATCTAAAAAAATCAGAAAACCCCAAAATCCAAAAAAATCCAAAATCTAAAAAATCCAAAAAAAAATCACAAAATCACAAAAGCCAAAAAAAAGAGATGTACATATCATTTTTTTAGCATGCATTATTTCTTTTAATTTTCCGCCTATTTAATAAGACTCAACCCCTTGACTATCACGAAGATCAAATCACTCCTTTATTTAGAGCAAGGGGCTGAGCCAAAGAGCTGATCTAACATGTTTTGCTAACTGTGCAGGAACAGGAGATTGAAGAACGATACAACGTTGCACTCAGTTCATTTTCCACTCTCTTTCTTACTCTCTCGTTCATTTGGATCTCATCTCACCCGTGTCAATCACATTCAAATACAATCACAAACATTGGCATGAAATGTAAGAATCCACTAGTAAGAGCAATATGTACAAAGATAAGGGGGAGGTGGCTCACAAGCTCCTCATTGTCCACCACCACTCTCCCGAGATCCCTCGCGCCTGTTGGGTGGTGGTGGCATCTCACCACCACCCCGACCGCTCCTGGCACTCGCCTCCCCTGCCAGGCGTCTCTCCTCCTCCTCATTCCTCTGACGGCCAGAGGAGTCTGCTAGATACTGCCTCACGGAGGCGCCCGTCGCCCGGCTAGCACCGCTCGCACCGCTCCTGCTCCGGGACTGGCCGATCGTCGTAATCTTCTCCTGCAGACTCCGAACTAGAGTCTGCTGCACATGCAAGTCGAAGCGAAGTCGTGTCAACTCCGCTTGATCCGCAGCCGGTCCCTGCGTACGCAACTTCCCTAGCTCTGTGGTCATCTCGATTGTTTAGAGGCGTAGCTGATCTCTCTCTGCTGCTACACTGTCCCTCTCCCTCTCCAGCTCAGCTGCTTGGTCAGTAGCGGTCCTCAGTTCATCCACCTGTAGGAGGTCAATTCAAGGTCAATGTGAATAAAATCTCAATTTTCAAATCACTGGCACACTTACCCGCTCTGCTAATGATGGCTCTGCCTCCTCAGCTCTCCTCACTCCATCGGCCAGTCGGTCTGCTAGATCCGACTGGGAATCCTCTGCTGCTCTGGAAGAGGAGGCACCTCCCTGTGTCCTCCTCGCTCGGTCTAGCTCTCTCTGTTGCACATTTAACACACGTCAGTTCTTTTTCAAATCAACTATGAAATTGGTAAGGTGCTGAAGTCTGGGTAAGTACTTAACAGCTGCTCTACCTCTCTCCGAGCGGCCTCGCGATCCTGTGACACTGAGTGGAGCAGGGCCCGGAGCGAGGCGATCTCTCCAGTCATGTCTACCTGCAAAACGTCACAGCTGTCAGCTCAATTCAATCAAAGAACAATTCAAATAATCTGACGTTGTAGATCTTACCTTGCGCCTCGTGCCTCAGTAGACTCTCGCGCCATACTTTAAGGCAAAAGCCTGTAAGTACTCGTCGTCCAAGGTAGCCTCCGACCGGACCCACTTTCCCTTGTGCTCCCAGTCAGCTATCTACTCGTGGGCCCTCTCACGCCAGTCGGTAGTATCGTGGAGTCCCCGAAACCTCCGACCTAGCCTAGGGGTCCAGTCACGGCTAGGAAACTCCACCACACTCTGACATAGGCCAAGAGACCTCTGAGTCAGATAGTGGTGAAGAGGTAGCACAAGGTTGAGGGCATGGATCCACACCATCCTACCGAAGTAGGGGCGGGCCAGCTCCGACCAAGGTTGTCCCTCGTCTATCTCCCCCAGGTATGGTTGCCACACCACCTGCACATCAAGCACATATCATTAGTAGCCAGGCAATTGAAAGCAGTTGAAAATGCAATTTAATAAAAACACTTACATCTATCTGGGGGTAGACGTCGATGGCATCCTAGAGGGATGCCAGCTGGTCTCCCAGGGGGTGCATGTCACGGCACGGCACCCAATGGCGGGCGAGGGGCACGGCACCTGGTCGCTCTAGTACTCCCCTCCTCAGGCCAGGGAGGTGGAGGTAGGCCCAGACTTGCAAGAGCATGAAGCTACAATCAAACCACATTTGTAATATCAAGAGGCAATTTAAGTGAAGGGCAAGTGAAGAAGTGTGTACTTGGAGGAAGGGGTAGAAGCCGCTGATCGCTGTCTGCCGGTCGGAAGAGCCCAACCTCTCGAACTGATGCGCTAGGAACGCTGCTCCCCACGCATAGTCACCCACCTGGCCTAGATCCTCCAGCAGCGGCAGGAACTGGCAGTGGACTGGGTCGCCCCTCGTGGCAAACAAAAGTCTACTGAAGAGGAGGGTGAGGAAGCGACGCAGATCCAAATCTTCCTGTGGTCCTGGCTCACTGGCTAGGATCTCCTCGCAGCCTCTCCTCAGCCACTGCAGCTACTCATCCACCGACTCTGCTACCCTCCTCCCAGTCTCTAGCAGTCCAAGGCTCTCCTGCAAATCAACTCTAGAGAGCAGGGAAGACCTCTGCCCTACAGTCAAATCTAAGAGCCTATGGGCTAGATCTCGGTAGCAAGGGTAAGTGAACCCGCTCACCGGACGACCATGCACCCTTAGTCCGGTAATCCTGCTCACATCCTCTAGGTTGGGGATCATGTGTCCCCATGGAAATACGAATGCAGTTGCCGTTGTGTCCCACTTGCCGCGCAGGGCCTGGGTAAGAGGGGCATCCACCCTCATCCACTCCATCCGTAGAATCTCCCCGAACCCCATCTCCTCGATCCTCTCTCTCTGGAACCCCGGGAAGGCTAGAAACACTGCTAAAACTACGATCCAAGAAACTCAGGCCCTCATCTCTCCCTGCAAACAAAACAGGCAGTTAATCAATAAAAGCAGTTAACTTTGGGGGTTGTTCGGCTGAGGTTGTGGCGGTTTAGTCCACCGCGACCATGTCGCGTCGTGGCGGTGCGCCGTGACCTTGTCGCGTCGAACCTTTGCATCGCAACATTGTCGAGCCGCACTGATGCACCGCGACAGTGTCACGGCCAGTTGATCCATCGCGACTACTGATGTCGCGTCAGGGCGACCCGTCGCATTCTCAGACGCGACTTTGGCCAGAATTCCCCTTGTTTGAGGGTAGTTCTCTTGGGCTTTTCACCCTACATTAGGCCCTCTAGGGGCTTTCCCCACTCATCCACAATCAAAATTGAAGAGATTAGAATCGGGGAACTTACCTTTTTCATCGCCTCCTCCCGGGCCGCCGCCGCTGCCTCCATGTTGATCGCCGGGGCCTCCTCCTCTGCCATCTCCACTTCAGGTGCCTCTTTAATAGCCGGAGGAGCTTCCTCGCGCCGCCGGGTGGTCCTCGTCGCCGGCCATTTCCTCCTTCCATCGCTTGGAGAATCACCGCCGCCACCACCTCCGTTGCTTCCTCCCTCCATCACTAGCACCTTGAGAGAGTGAGGAAGAAAGAGAGAAAGAGAAAGAGGAAGAGAGTGCAGAGAGGTAGGGGATCGCCCGGGGAGAAATCGTCGGAGCAAGAGAGTTTGAACGCACAAAGGGGGGAAGAGAAAGGGCTTTTGCGTTTTTGAATCGTCGGTTGGTGTCGCAACGCTCACAGATGTCGTGTTTTTGTCGTGACGGCTAGGTCGGTCGTGACCTTGTCGTGACCGCCCGCCCCGTCGCTACCTTAAGATGACATCTGTAGAGGTCGCGACTTTGACAGTGCGCACAAATTGAACAAAAGTCAAATTTTCACTAAGTCAAATAATCAAATACATTGTCTAATTCCCCCTACAATCAATCAATGCTCTTTTCCTCCCTAACTACCACCTGATACAATGTCTATCTATCTAAGCTATAAAGTCGCTGGTGCAACTGGACAGATCCGCTTCAGCATCTCGAGGTACTCTCGGATCACGTCCTCGTCCTCGCCCACCTCTGCCATGATGATGCTCGTGACACACACCTCCCAGTGGACGATGGCGCTCCGCACGTCCCATTCATCCTGCTCATCTCCCCTCTTCCTCACTTGAATAGGTGGGTAGTGTGAAAGATAGGGGACCACTGTGCGGGCCACTCCACACTGTAGATAGCAACGTTCTGGGTTGTAGAGGGTCAGCGTCTCATTTCCCAGAAGTCGAAGTGCCAGTCCGAGGCACTGCGGTAGGTAGACTGTCCTATTGTGAAGGAAGCGTGGGTGCATGTCAAACTCCGCCACTGTCATCTTCTTGAGATAATCGCGTCAGCCCTTCAACCCTTTCACTTGTGCTGTCTTGCACCATGCCTGGGGAGTCATGTAGAGAGGCGCGCCGACAAAAGCAAGAGGATGATGTAGCATTGTCTTGCACTCGGTGGAGAGGGTATCCATGGCCCGGAACTATATGTGCATGCCCATCCACAGCTCGAGGGCAATGACTGAGCCATAGAAGGGGCCTCCAGTGGCTGCAGAGGTAAGTCCAGCATAAAGATAGCCAAGGACGGCCTGACCAATACTCATACCTTCTGAGACGGAGTCAATTATGCTCAGATTCGCAATGGAGATAGCACTGTCTTCAGCTGGGAAGAGAATGACACTGCAGATGCAGATGGCGGCTGCTTTGGCGATAGCGACATGGTTCCCAATTTTGCGCTTGCACTGGGAGATCACCCATTGGGCGATGGCGAGGAGATGTACCTACGTCCGGCTGGTCATGGAGTGTAGGTCAGTCTTTTTATTGGTAATTTCCCCGAGGATGCTCCACGCATTGATAGGCGCTACTGTGTAGGAGAGAGCAACCTCCCCCCTCTGGTACCGTAGGAGGCCTAACATTGTCTCCAACTCCGCCAGCAGGATGGTAGCCTCGAACTTGAAGAAGATGAACGTGTGGGTTCAGGGATGCCACAGCTCCACCAACACCGTAATGCTGTCCCACACGTGCACGATCTTATGATATTGCTTGGCTAGCACGAACGTAGTAGACAGTCCCCACTCCTTCAAGTGATGAATGGACGAAGGCGGGAGTAGCTCTATCATTGGGGCTAGCCAAGGCACTTTGGAGAATCTCCTCTGGCCAAGAAGGATCTATAGAGAGTAGAAAAGAGAAGATTGAGAGCGGGGAGGGAGAGGAAGAAAATAAGAAAAAACAGAGCAAAAAATCAAAACTAAAAAAGAAGATCACTTACTTGAAGCTCTGAGCGTGTGCATATGTGCCTGGGGATGGAGGAAAGCTGCTCGAGCTCAGCATGAGACTCTCGGGCCGCCTTGGGACCGGCATAACGTGGTATGTCTTCTTGGAAGGCAGAAAAGATCTCTTCATGACTGCAGGAGAGAGAAAACTAAAGAAGAGAGAGGGGGGAGAGAGAGTTGCGGGATTAGCACCCTAAACAGCCCTATTTATAGAGCTCTAGGGGGAGCCATCCCATCCTAATCCCGTAACTAAGTATTAGGATAAGATTAGAAGAGGCCTAGGAGTCCTAATAGAAGTCTAAGGGTCTTAGGATAGAGATAAACACAGGTTTTTTGCGTTTTCTGAGTTCGATCAGAGTTGCGACGCCACGATATGATGCGATAAGGTCGCGACATGGTGGGGCGACGCGACTATGTCACGGACCCCAAAGGCGTCGCCTCTCTATCTTGTGTGTTATTTTCCACATTTGTGCATAATGTATTTGTTTATTCGATTGTGTTTATGTATATATTGTCGTTTTTGTGTTTAATATGTCTATTTTGTCAAAACAAAAAAAAAAATTGGAAAATCAAAAAATCACAAAAAAGGACATCACAGGTAAGTCAGGTAAGTATTCCTTTCCTTACTCCTCGCATTACTATATGGTATCATATCTATTATATCGTTTCAAGGACCCACTGGTTCTCAATGTGCTCTGGGATTTGAGTTCCCCTTTACCAAAAACAGTGATAATCTAGGTGCACATTGTTAATCGTTGGATAGGTCGTTGAATTAAGTAAGTTCGAGGACGATGGATTCAGGCCTGCACTGCGGTTGTGGGTAGTCTCTTGACCTGTTCTTATTTGGCTTAACATTATTATCCTTGATCTATTTCTATTTTCTCTTTTTCTTTGCATTTATTTTGATGATTTCTTTTCTTTTAGCCCAGCATGCATCATGTAGGTCTTTGAACTTTCATAACTCATCCCTGGATAATGGTGAGCTCTTGTTGAGTGCCCAATCATTCTTCATGTTTCAAACAAGAAATCATATTCCACTCCGAATCGGAAGGTTTGCCTCCGAGTGAGTTGTTCCCGTCAGTTTGACAAGAATTTCCCTGTCTGGATTCCCTATCCAATTTTCATCCTATTCCTTTGATCCATTTTTGTTGCGAACTACTCCCAGGATAGAGTCATGAGTTACCAGCCTGTTACGCACATGTCCCTCAAAAGTGAAACCTGCAGGCCAATCGGCTAGGGTACCTCTCAATCGAGGGGTTGATCGTCCTTTTCTTTTCCTTCTCGTCCAGACTTGTGCTTTTCTCTGCATTCTGCTCGAGCAACTAACTCGGGGCTTTCACGAAGGTTCCAATTGCTTGTTAGTTAGATCGAGTGTCTCTTTACCTTGGCTCCCATCTTTTCAGTTCTTTCCGCGTCATTTCCGCTCCTTCGTCACTTCATGACACCTCCACTGCACTTCCGCTTCATTTCCTTGCAAAGTGGAAGCCAAGGAGGGGCAATCTGTAGACACCCGATTCTGACTTATAAGTTGAACTATATTTCTTGTTATCCTAGTAAGCCCCAAGTTGGTCACTCACCTTGAGCCCATCATTAGTCTTGCTTTGAGCCCATTAACAGTCCAATTTCCATGAAAATCCCGTCCATTATCTTTTAAAGAGTCCATGAGCCTTAATGATCATTATCCTCCTATGTGATTGGCCAATAATTCAATAATAATCGATTTTATTTATCACGACGGGCGTAGCGCCGCGTTACTCTCTGTCGCGACACCTTTGGCCGCCACGACAGCCCATGCATATCCAAGCACGTGACCTCATTGTCACGTTCCTCATGGCCGTCGCGAATCATTCTTGTCGCACCCCTACGATGCTCGCGACTTCAGCCGCTGAGCTGGCCTCTGCAACCACCTCCTATTTATCTTCTTAAGGCTCATCTCTATCCATTTGAACCTCCCAACCCCCATGGCCGCGATTTGGGGCTAAGGGTCTCTTGGAGTCTCCTATGACTCTACCCACGATTTCTAATGACATTATGAAGAGTTATGCGGAAATACACAATACGGTAATCTAGAAGGGGGGGGGTTGAATAGATTACGGCAATTTTAAACTATTGATGGCTTCTTTCGATGCTACAGCGATCTTAATGAAATTTGATTCAAATTCAATTAAGTGTGAGACCGCTTGAGTTGATCTAAAAGAGAACAGGGAATCAAACGTGCGTATGAACACCGTGCCTACCAATCATCTATCGCAAAACGCGAACAAACCACAGAACACGATGATTTAAGGTGGTTCGGAGTACACAACTCGTGTATCCTACATCCACCGTCCACACACACACGCAGAAACGACTGCTTATGAGCGAGTTTAACACCACAACTCAACCACACACACGTTGTCTGATGAAGCACGATCAGAACAACCACAAATACGTGAATCAAGCACAAGGGATGCTCGAAACACAACCACACACACACACGATGGAATGGAAATTATGAAATGGAGAAGAATTAGGAATTAGGGAACAAATCCGGTTGGAATTCTTCTCGTGGATCGTCCAAACGCTCTTCAAACTTCGATTGGATGTAGATTGATCGATGTAGAAGGTTGAATTGATGACGATCCGGCTTCAGCTCCGCATAGATGGTGATTCCACGTCGATCTGGGCGGAAAGTTGAAGCAGAGCAGCAATTTGGGGCTTTTCCTCTTGGTCCCTTGGAGGCTCTTGGATGGGAGGCTGCTCTCTGCGAATTTGGCTCCAAAAGGATGCTTATATAGTGTTAGGTAAAGGTGGGGGTCGTGGAGGAAGGAAACACCCATTGGGGCCGGATTTGGAAACCCAAAATCTGAATGTTTCCGTCGTCTGTCGACAGGTGCACTTGCATCTGTCGACAGGCGCACTCAGGCTGAGAACTGGGTTTCAGGAAATGAGTTTCTGAGTGTATCTGTCGACAGGCAGTTTGCATCTGTCGACAGATGCACTCAGGAATAGAAAACCTGAGCTCTGTCCTGGGTTGTCTGTGTGTATCTGTCGACAGGTACATTGCATCTGTCGACAGATACACTCAGAGATGCAAACCTGAGTTCTGTCTTGGAATGACTGTGTGAATCTGTCGACAGGTACATTGCATCTGTCGACAGATACACCTCTTTGACAGATATTTGTGCTTTTTGCTCATTTCTTCAATGCCTCTTCAATGCTCCATGTTTCATGCTTGTGCACCTACATGCAAATACATTGTTAGTGATATACATTGTATGATTTAGCAATGTTTAACTCAATCACTTTCATGGTGTTTTTCATGTTAGTTAGCACATCAATTTTGCATTAAATCAATGTTCAAGGGTGTTAATGTGATCATCAAAAACATGATATATGAAAAACCCAACAATCTCCCCCTTTTTGATGATGACAAAAACATTCAATTGATGCATATATTGATGTTCTCCCCCTTTTTGACAACATGCAAAAGTCAAGTCATGCACAGTTAGAGACAAAAGAACATGAACTGAGTTTTCATTGATTGATCATTGAAATTTCACAGTACATTTGATAATCATTACATGACTCTAAAGAAAGGGAATAACATGAACAAGCAAAAGACGATAAGACAAGTGAGACTAATTCCCATCTAAGACTCTTAGTGACCTCTAATGACCCTGAGACCCTCTATTCATCGTCATGTCCAGCAGGAGGAGGTGACGGGATCATCTCTCTCGGAGTAGAGGTGGTCAAGACGGTCATCTAAAGTGTTGAGGCGAGCGTCTACTTGATCAAATCTTGACGTCATGTGAGCAAATCCTGAGATCATTTCTTGATGGATTTGTGCCAAGTAATCATGAATGGATTGTTGTGGAGGCACAGGTACATCATCAAACTCTTGAGCTTGGTTAGGCATTTGCTCATCCTGAGGGTCTTCATCACTGCCTTCATTTGCTTCATCATCTTCATTGTCTTCTTCACCAGTTGACACGTCAGCTCCTTGTGGTTCCTTTCCTTTGAGAGTCCTTGTGACGACACCGTCTACAATCTTGTAGCCCATGCGGTTGGCGGCAGTGAGGTCAAAGGCACTTTGGGATTTTAGTGAGATGAGCTCACTTGGAGGGATAGGAATGCCAAGGAAATAAGAAGAGAAGTGATGGGGCAAGCATATGGCATTGATCTTTTGGTGTTAGAGAAACACCGACGGATGAGGCTTATCATGAGTTCAGGAAGATTGATTTCTTGACACTTGAGGAAAAATATGAATAGGGATTTATGGACCTCGGTGACTAACTCTCGACTTCCATCCTTCGGGACGATCAAGGTAGTGAAGATGTGATGGATCATCCGGATCAAGGGAGGAAAGGAGTTGGCGTTGAGACGAGCAATCTCCTTGGTAGTGTCATAAGGTTCCAACGTGAGAAGCTCATAGTACTCAGAAGCAGAGGGATTGTAGTTGAAGATTTCAACTCCTGAGTTTGGAATTTCAAGGGCTGTGGAGAGAAGATTTGCGGTGAGGCGAAAACGAGTGCCTTTCACCGAAGAGTAGATATCTCCCTGATCGGAAAGCCCTAAGTTATTGTAGAACTCGGATACGGCAGTTGGAGAGTATTGCAAGTGGGAGTATAAGAAGGATGTCCACCCTTGAGTGTCAAAATAAGGTAGGAGTGAGGGGAACATCGGTGCTAAGGACTCGAAGTCCACATACCGGGATTGGACAATCTTCTTGAAGGTGCCGTTGGGTCGGATAAGACGGAGACCTTGAGGAACGATGAGTTCCGGCAACCGATCCTCACGATGCTTGCTGCGGCGTTCGGAAGGAGCCCTGGAGCTTTCTCCGGCGTCCGTCGGAGCGCGACGACGGCGAGCGAGAAGCTTCGATTTGGGTGCCATCGCAGGAGGAAGGATGAGAATGGTGTGAAGGGAGAGTGGAGGGATCCCAGACGAGGAGCAGGATCGTCGGAGACGGAGCCCTGAAGGGGAAAGAGAGGGGGTTTGGAGAGGAGGAGGAGGGAACAAGAGAGGAAGGGTGAGAATGGGTCGTGGGTGCCTTAGAATGGGTTTAGAGGGTTTTAAAAGAGAGGCCCCACGAAAAGGATGTGAACCGGCGCGAGGGTTTGGTTCAAAAACGGATCTGCGCCATCGTCTGTCGACAGATGAAAGTCTATCTGTCGACAGATAGCTCCTTTTTGGTGAAAACTTGATTTTTGTCAAAATTTTTCAAAGGGACAAGTGTTCATTTGTTGTTTTAAGGCAAAATGGGTGTATGTGCAAGACAAAAATTCATATCCATTAAGATGAAGACATGACACAAATCTAAAATGATTTTGAATTAAAACCGATAAGTTCTTTAATTAGATCATGAAGAACACATTTCACAATAACCAGTGAAAATTAAATAACTCTTTTGATTAAGGCCGTTGAAGAAAAACATGCATCTTAATAGAGATGATAGTCAGATGACAATTGAATTAAATGGCCACAAGAACGTCTTACCGAAGAAACACATTGGACTTGACATAAAAATTTTCGGAGGCTTCACTCTATTTCTGGTATGATTTTTGAATCTTTAAACAACGAAGATGGAAAAGAGTGGCAATGAGGAGCACTTTCACTTTTTCATGTGAAGGTAGACATTTGTGATGCCAATACCCCCAGTTACTCAATGTGAGTGTCCGTCAAGCCATTGTATAGAGATAATGAAATAACCTTTTGACGCGAAGACTGACATTGGTGATGCCCATGTCCCCGGTTACTTAGTGATTTTCATCATTGCTCTACCTCCATCCCACAAATGAAAAACAAATTGTTGATTGAACCGAAGAAATAGGTAGCTTTTCTCCCTTTTTTTTTATTATTATTTTGCTTTTTGTCAAGTACATGAGATTTCTTTAGGCAAGTTGTAATGTAGAACATTAAATTCAAGAGCTTTCTGATTTTTCAAATCATTTTGGATTCATGTTTAACGACAAGGGAGTTATTCAACAGAGATGTTTAAAAACATTTGGTTTGCTCATTGTGTTCAAAATGATCTAAAAAGACCTCGATCAAGTATTGCATCAAAGAACATTTAGACTTGGTTCACGACTTTGACATGAAGTGGATATGAAAGGTTATATTGCACACAACCAAACCAATGTTTACCTTTAAATCAAGTAAGGAACACTTTCTTGAAACATATGAAGAGGAGTTGAAAAATAAGAAGAATGGGTGTATCTGTCGACAGAAGAAGTCTGTCTGTCGACAGATGCACACAGACTGAGGAATTGAGGTTTCTGCCAGAACAAGACTGAGTGTATCTGTCGACAGATGGAATGTGTCTGTCGACAGATATGAACAGAGTGGATTTTTCTGGTTTCAGATTGATTGCTCATTGAGTTCAAGGAAGTGAGAATTCCACAAGTAGATATTGGAAGAGGTTCCTCAAGAAAATACTCAACAATCCTTAACTTACTCCCCCATAGTGTGTGCACGTGTTGACACAACATCTAAGCAAGGATTCACACAAGCACTTGATACAAGACAAACATGTTCATGAAAGGAAGGTCATACACAAGCACATGGTCACAGAAAAAACATTGTCTCATGGAGTTAACATGATAAAATGTAAGGAAACTAAAAATCCTATGTGAAGTACAGGGCCTTTATATGGAATGGGACTATTGATACTTGGCGGAGAATATTTCTCACGCATGATGATAGTTTCCAAACAAGCCGAACTTGTTCTTCCACAGTTCACCATTTGATATACCACATAGTCATTCACACATAAAGAGCATGTACTCCAATATGGATAGCCAGTTTCATTGCATTTTACACAAACCCAATTCTCTTCTTAAGGATGTGAATCTATCTTCAGACAAGGGTTTGGTGAAAATATCAGCCAATTGTTTTTCTGTGGGAATGAAAATAAGTTCCAAGGTTTTATTGGCAACTTCATCTCTCAAGAAATGATGACGGATTTCTATGTGTTTAGTCCGAGAGTGTTGGACAGGGTTTTTTGAAAGGTTGATAGCACTTGTGTTGTCACATAGGATAGGTGTGCATCCAATTTGAACATTATAGTCAGCTAACTGACTTTTGATCCACAACACTTGAGCTGCACAACTTCCTGCAGCGACATATTCTGCCTCTGCAGTGGAGAGTGCAACCGAGTGTTGTTTCTTGGATGCCCACGAAACCATGCAACCGCCAAGGAATTGGCAATATCCACTAGTGCTTTTTCTATCAATTTTACATCCAGCATAGTCAGCATCAGAATATGAAATCAAATCAAAGCTACTGCCTGCTGGGTACCAAAAACCCAAATTGCATGTGCCTGAGAGATATCGGAAAATTCTCTTGACTGCAATTAAATGGCTTTCCTTTGGACTAGATTGATATCTAGCACAAAGGCAAACACTGAATTGAATATCCGGTCTACTTGCAGTAAGATAAAGGAGTGAGCCAATCATACCTCGGAAGTGCTTTGCATCTACCGGTTTACCTTTCTCATCATTTTCCAATTTGATGCTTGTGCTCATTGGGGTGGAGGCCGGTTTAGCTTGCTCAAATTGAAATCGTTTGAGAAGCTCTTTGACATACTTTTCTTGATTTATGAAGAATCCGTCTTTATGTTGTTTCACCTGCAAACCAAGAAAGAATTGAAGCTCCCCCATTAGACTCATCTCAAATTCACTGTGCATGTGTTTAGAAAATTCTTCACACAGTGAAGGGTTAGTAGAACCAAATATATATCGTCCACATAAACTTGAACAACAATTATGTGATTGCGAACCTTCTTAGTGAAGAGTGTTTGGTCTACTTTACCTCTTGAGTAGTTCTTGCTTACCAGAAAATTGCTTAGTCTATCATACCAAGCTCGAGGTGCCTGTTTCAAACCATAAAGAGCTTTGTGCAATTTATACACATGGTTAGGCATTTCAGAATTTTCAAAACCTGGTGGTTGAGAACATAGACTTCTTCTTTGATATAGCCATTTAAGAAAGCAGTTTTAACATCCATTTGATAGAGTTTGAACTTATGGGAGCATGCATATGCCAATAAAATTCTGACTGCTTCTAACCTGGCTACAGGAGCAAAGGACTCTTCAAAGTCTACACCAAATTCTTGACTATATCCTTTTGCTACGAGTCTTGCTTTATTTCTGATCACTTTTCCTTCTTCATTAAGTTTATTCCTAAACACCCATCTAGTTCCTATGATAGAGATTTCAGGGGTTTTAGGAACTAAACTCCATACATTGTTTCTTTGAAATTGACCAAGTTCCTCATGCATAGCATCAATCCATGAGTTGTCTTTTAAGGCTTCTTCAACATTTTTGGGTTCCACTTGAGAAACAAAAGCAAAAAGATCATGTTCAATTATTTTTCTTACTTGAGACCGTGTTTGAACAGAATCATTTAACTACCTATCACATCATCAAGTGGGTGATCTTTGGAATACCTCACATTTGTGATTGTTGAAGGGCCGGAGTATCTTGTCCTTGAGGAATTTGATCTTGTGAGTGTCGATCTTCAGGAGGTTCACTTTCTGGTGGATTCTCTTCAAGAGTTTCATCTGGTTTTCTGAATGCTATTTCATCATCTTCATCATAGTCCCTGTGAAGATATCCACCTTTGGTCTTGGAATCTTCTTCAGATTTGTCTTTTGCTTTGACTTGAAGATCCTTAAGTGATGTTCCTTCATCCTCTTTTCAGTCCTGTTAATATTCAAACAGTTAGATTTGGCATAAGTCTCATCAAAGATGACATGTGGAGTTTCTTCCACAGTGCGTGTTTTATTGTTAAACACCCTATATGCCCTAGAGTGTTCTGAGTAGCCTAGAAAAACACCTTGATCACTTTTGGCTTCAAATTTATCTAAATCAGATTTATCATTGTTATGAATAAATACCTTTGAGCCAAAAACTCGGAAGTACCCAAGGTTGGGTTTCTTACCTTTCAACAACTGGTAGGGGTTTTCTTTATCACAGGTCTTACCATGGCTCTGTTTAGAATGTAGCACGAAGTGTTCATGCTTCTGCCCAAAATCTTTTGGAGAGTTGGCCTTCAACCAGAAGAGTGCGAGCCATTTCCACCAATGTTCTGTTTTTCCTCTCCACTACTCCGTTTTGTTCTGGAGTCCTTGGGGAAGAGAACAGATGTTCAATCCCTTGGTGCCTGCAAAAATCAGAAAATGCATTGTTATCAAATTCTCCCCCGTGATCGGTGCGGATTGAGCATATTTTATTCACATTGCCATGCTCAATCTTGTTAAAGAATTCTTGGAAGATTGAAAGTGTTTCACTTTTGTGTGCCAAGAATTTGACCCATGTGAACCTAGAAAATCATCTACAATGACAAAACCAAAACGTTTGCCATTGAGACTAGAGTTCTAGTTGGTCCAAAAGGTCCATGTGCAACATTCAAATGGTTTAGATGTGCTTACCGGTGCTTTAGATTTGAAAGACTTCGGGTCTGTTTCCCCTGTGCACATGCATCACAAAAACTTTCATTGTTGCTAAAAGAAATGTCAGGAAGTCCACTTACCAATTTGAGCTTCATGATCTTGTGCAACACGTTGTAGCTCGCATGGCCAAGCCTACGATGCCACAAGGTCAATTCATCCTGTCTATTTGCAACAAGACACAAGTTGTCATTTTCTGGATCATCTAAGTCAACTAAGTAAATGTTATTCACTCTTTTTCCAAAAAATTTCACACTTCTGTTTCTTTATCAACAATTTGACATGAATTTGATTCAAAAATGACGTTGTGACCTCTATCACATAATTGACTTATGCTAAGCAATTGTGATTAAGCCATCAACCAACATACATTTTCAATTGAATTGGAGTACACTTACCAACATTACCTGTGCCAATGATTTGGCCTTTGTTATTACCTCCAAAAATGACTTGTCCTCCGTCTTTCTCCACTAGGAAACAGAATTTACCTTTGTCGCCCGTCATGTGCCTCGAACAGCCGCTATCCAGTACCATTTGTTTTGATGTTGGCTGCTAGGCATTCCTGCAAATGTGGATCAGACAAGAGGTTTTGGTACCCAAATTACTTTGGGTCCCAAAATTCATTCATGCAACAAAGTAGATGTTTAGGAATCCAAACTTGTTTGACTTTTTGTTTCTTTGGATTATTCCAACATTGTTTTTCATCATGACCAATCTTTTTACACACATTGCATGAGGAATTTTCTTTCAATTTTCTGTTGCTTGATAGACTGTTTATTCATTGAAACTGTTCTTGTCTGTCGACAGGCACCATTGTATCTGTCGACAGGTGGCTTTTTCTTTTGTTTGTTGTTGGAACATTTTGTTTGTGTAGTATTGGCTTGGTCTGAGACTTTCTTGAATTATGCTTTGTGGGAGCATGCTTGGTTGTGCTTGGGCTAGGATCAACAAATGAAGTGATCAATGACTCTCCTATTTCTTTTGTTTGACAGGTTGATATCCTAACCCATGCTTGGTTACATGTATTTTTTGCGCCCAAAACCGCATCTAGATTTTGCTTCCCTTTTACAAATTTCATTAAGTCCTCAGATTTTTCTTTCAATTCCTTTTCAGTTTGTTCCAACTTTTTCTTGGTTCCAATTGTTCTTCTTGAAGTAATTCAATGGAATGGCTTAAACATTCTTTTTTCTTTTTTGTGTTTCTTGCATTTCATTTCAAGCAATCCATTTCTTCATTATGAGTCTTTCATCACTTTCATCATT